>OX578137.1:105113771-105533771 GCA_951213105.1 Amaurobius ferox
TTCCGAGAGGTTGGTGGTAGGGGAAGGAGGATACGGCCCCTGTGGATGCCTCCCCCACTGGGTTCCCGTCTAAATTGGGTGAATATATAGAAAGTTATGGAGATTGTCGCGGAGGGCGCGGCAGCCCAGTGGTTAGCGCGCGGGAATTGCACTCAGTAGGCCCGGGTTCGATTCCCGCCACTGCCAAAACTTACGCCACGTTCACGCGGAGTACGATCACGTTAAACATGTGGGTTCGTGAGTCCTTCCGAGAGGTTGGTGGTAGGGGAAGGAGGGTACGGTCTAAATTGGGTGAATAAAAAGAAAGTTATGGAGATTGTCGCGGAGGGCGAAGTAGCCCAGTGGTTAGCGCGCGGGAATTGCACGCGGTAGGCCCGGGTTCGATTTCCGCCACTGACACGGAGTCCGATCACGTTAAACATATGGGTCCGTATGTTTTTCCGAGAGGTTGGTGGTAGGGGAAGGAGGGTACGTTCCCTGTGGATGCCTCCCCCACTGGGTTCCGGTCTAAATTGGGTGGCACATCCTGGCCGTCCAACCAGTTACCTTACACCTTTCTGGTCGGTCGCTCCAACGAGTTTGCCACGGTTGGAATTTGCCACGATCAGCATTTTCAAGGGTTGCGAACAGGCTGGTCGCCAAAGGCGGCTAGTATACAATAAGAGCAACAAAAAAGAGGGGCTGATGTTAAAGTGGATGTAAAAATAAAAGTATTATTAATACAAGAGAATGGTGATGTCTCGCTAATATAAGATACTTTGAAAAGAATTCATGAAAATCCTGCTAATATAAACTTTTTAACTATACCATTTACTAAATAAGAGGGATAGTTTTATAAATAGCAGGTAATTTTTAGATTATTTATATGCATAGCATGAAATTTTTTATCAAAAAAGCTGATTAAGTCTAATATTTCTAAACAATTGAATCGAGTTACAGGAATTCAATGGTAAGATTTTATTAATGTTAAAATTAAAATAGTCTTTTTTATCATATAAATTAGCAACAATTCTATTAGAAGGTTCAATAAAAAGATTTAAATCCAAAAAAATAATATTATTACTAATAGTAGCTTCATTAGGAATTAATTCCAAATTTTCTGGATAGAAATCTATATCTATGACATAATTTTCAGTATATACTAAGCAAATCAGATCAACATATCTGTAAAATGTATAATCTATTGAAGTAAAAGACTGTTCATAATGGTAAAGGTATAAATTAGCTATCATACTGCTACTGCAGCCACTCCGTGGAACTCCTGAGACTTGTAAGTATAATTTATTTTCTTGAAAAATGTAATTATTGAAAATAACAAAGTGAAGAAGTTTAGGAAAATTTATAAATTTTGTTTGAGTTGATAGATTAGTATTATAAGCATTATATAGAGCTAAAATTACATCATATAGATCTGAGCTCTTAATATTATTAAAAAGATCTTTAAAATCGAAAGTTTGAAATCTTATTAGTTTACTAAGTGATGTTAATTTATTCTTTAATTCTTTTCTATTATTTAGAATAAAGTAATTATTGCTAGACAGACGTAAACTGTCATTTGTTAAAGAATTAAGTAGTAATTTACTCGCAGTAGTAGAGTAAGTATTATGACTACTAGTTACTGTTCTAAATTTAATAGGATTTCTATGAAATTTAGGAATAAGCACTATATATGGAAATTTAAGAAATTTATATTTAATATTTAAATCACTATACATAGTGATAATTTTCAATTTGATACTATTAATGGAATGTGAATCTAGTTTAGAAAGACTATTATTTTTTTAAATAATATAACAGGAATTGTATATAAAATATTTTACAGATAATAGCATAATTATTAGAGGTTTTATCAACATAGGTGATAGCAAAAGATCTTTGTAAATCATTAATGGAGTGTTTAATATTATCAATATTTTATAAAGATCTAGACAATTTAATACTACTAATAGCATTTTAAATAGATTCTAATAAAGTAAATTTCCACATATTAGATGCCTCTAAAGGCACAGAATATTTAGAAGCTAATTTATATATATATTTATCAAGATCAAGATTAATTGATTTTAAAACTTTTAAAAGAATTATTACAAGATGGTATCCTGAATTTAGTGACAAATGACATAATGGTTCTTAACATATTGCCTATTGGAGATTTGAGTGTTTGAAATACCTTTAAATACAACAAGCCTATTGGTTATATTTAATATTGGTTATAATTGGTTATATTGAGCTTATATTTAATTATAATGACATTTCATAATCTCTCTCCATAGATCATGATTCTATGTTAATTGTAGATAATGAATGTATTTGTAAAGTAAACAAATATGCTAAATTTCTAAATCCAGACTTGGGGCATATAGTTACAGGAGACTTAGATATAGTTAAAGACAATATATTAAGAATCATTATGTCATTTGGCACATAGATATATATATATAAAATTACAAATAGAATTGCAGTAAATATAAACAAGAAAGATCATGCATAAATCATTGATTATGAAACATTTTCCAACTTCAATGCAATTTTATTTAAACATCTCTAGAATGCGATACATTCCTCGGTAACATTTTTAAAATTATCACAACGCTACATTAATTTATTATATTTGAAAACTTAAAACTTTTTCGAAAAAAATGAACTTCATTCAAATGACGGCATTGAAATTAAAATTGCCTGGTTTAAACATCTCTAAAATGCGATACAATCCTCGGTAATATATTTAAAATTATCATAATACTACAATAATTTATTATATTTGAAAATTTCATCGAAAACAAATGAAATTTATTCAAATGACGTCATCGAAATATAATACGCCTGTCTCTCCCTAGAAATGCAGCATTTCATTCATAAACTTTTTTTCCATTCATTTCATTCATCACAATACTATAATAATTTATTTTATTTAAAAACTTAAGACCATGGAGGTACAAGTAATTAAACTCTGTGCTTAAAATTTCATCGAAAAAAATCGTCTGCCTCTCTGTGGAATATCAATGAATATTTCATTCATATCAGCTATATTACAGATTCCATGAGCTAAATAATGTTGTGTTAAAGAAATGCAGCAATTCTAATACAACTCATTCTACATATTTTGCTGTTTACTTTTTACATAAGTGAAAAATAGGCTTCGTTGCAGAAATAATCAAATTTGGATGAGCATTTAAACTCAAATATATTGTCATTGTGTTGTTTCAGTATGTAGATGCACAGAATTTAAGCAAAAATAAAGCGGTTTTAGGACGGATACAGCACTAAATATGAATTAAAAAGAACTTTAAAAATCACGATTTTGACACAAGATGGATGCTATATTTTATTTTGAAGTGGGTCACGTGATCTCTTCATACAATGGTCACGTGATCTCTTTATATAAAACGTGCAATTATTATGTTAATTTTTGTTTAAAAAACTACTGAATATATTTTGTTGAAAATTTTCTTTATACATTTTATGGGATAATTGGAATATTTCCTAAAACTTTCGAAGCAATATGTGAATTTTAAATCCGCTTAAAAAATGTTTGAAGAATTAGGTTCCATAGGGTTCAATGTATTTAATTTTTTCAACCCGGGTTTAATTCAAAACTAATTGGGTGATATTATTCATTTATATCCCCATAGGTCCCACAGACCATCTGAACAACATACTAAAATTTTATTTTGATAAAGCCATTTTTACGGCAGTTATCGTGCTAACGGACAGACAGACAGACAGACAGATAGAATGGAAAAAGTCATAAACACTTTTCAACTATGTTGTAAAGTGTAAAAAAGGAAAATCCAATGATAGAATAGAAGTAGTAACTCATAATACACTAACTAACTTAAAATATGCCTACAAAATACAAAGAAGTAAAAAAGAAATTCAACCAACCAAGTGATTGGATTTCCTACTTTTTGTCATTTACTGTTTGTATCTATCTTTCTATAGTTTCGAAGATATTTCGAGTGAAAGTAAACAATGTGATGCAGAAACTCGCTCGAACATGAACTTTATATGTTTTCGAAAAAAAAAGTTCATTTATGGGGAATTTTATATCCGGCTCTGTTATCAAAAATCTAGAACTAGATTGAAATTTTTTAAATTCGAAATGTATTCGAAATTTTATATATTTTAACATGACACCATAGGACAAAATGCGACATAATTATAAATAAAAAGGGGTAATTTATAGCTCGATCGCAAAACTTAACAGTTTCAATCATTGCAGTGAAAAACAGCCGCTATAAATTGTGTTCGTGGCTTCATTAGCTCCCCCGCCCCCCCGAGGTGATGTGAATTTACAACCTAGAGGGGTACACTGTCAAACTTAGTATCAAAACATTTAAGTCCTCCAAAAAGAAGTGTAACATGCTATAATTAATATCATTCGGACCAATAATACAAAATTTTCTTTCAAAATTTGCAAATGCGAGAAAAAAAAAAGAAGGATAGAGGAGTGTTAATGATGTCTGGGTATCGTTTGTCTGTCAATTCGACCGTCTTATAAAATTTTCAATAGAAGTCACAAGCTATTTAAAAATGGGTTCTGTGAGAAAATCTAGCTGAGTCGCACTACAGTTATTTTTTTCAATTATGATATTAATTATGATACAAATTGACCTAAATAATATATGGATCATAAGTGTATATATGTATATTACAAGTTGAGAGGCATGCTATATACTTACTTGTTCGCATTTCACTTTTTTCAATTTAGAATACCAGTATGAACCTCAAGTAAAACACTTCGCAAAACAACATAAAACTTAATACAAAGCCTCCTCCGTCAGAATAAATAAGACAGACTATAGCGAAGCATGAATAAGATTTAAACGATATAACAATGAAATACAGCTATAGCCGATAAAAAGATAAACGGTATAATTTCTTTTAGCGAGAAGAGTAGTATTTTCAAATTTTTTGGAGTCAATATTGCGCCAAGGATCTAAATCAATGTTCAAAATTTTCGTCATCCAGGAAATTTTAGTTTTTGTGTGGCCCAGCGGATTAACCTTTCCTCATATAAGATAAACGTTTTTGATTTTCGAATTTCACGGAATTTTATTTTCCTATCTTATGCTTCCATCTTGCTTAATACCGAGACGTGCCGTCGCATAGCAACCATTCCAAAGTTAAGGGCATTAATAAAAGAATAAGAGGGATTTAAAAGATCATATATTTATTTCCTAATTTCTGGGTAAGCATAAAATATGAAGTTCTGCAGTCGTGTTAGGCAGCAAAATATAAATTTTGTCGTTCAAAAACTTCATGATATGTCAAACATTTTGTAATAATTTTATTCCGGAAATGTATAAAACTAAGGAAAGGTTTGTTCTGAATGAGGAAAATTTTAGTGATAAGGGTCAAACAGCCACAGGGGGTGGTGTATTCGTTGAGAAATTTATAAGGGAAACTAAGCCAAATTAGGAATTAATCTAGAATCTAAAGCACACGCAACTCGACAATACTGTCTATGATAAAAATTGTACTTTTGTTTAACGCGCTTGATTGGCCAGGTTTAAGTTGCCAGCGTTGTAAGGAAAGGTCTTAGTTGTCAGAATCAAGAGAAAATTAATCCCCCCACCCGCCCAGTTTTAATGCTTCAAATATATTGTGTTAGTCTATGCTAAAGGTCTCTAAGTCCGTTCAATTTTGGACATTTTTTTGCTGTTTCGTGCCAAGCAAAGTTGCTGCGAAGGGGTATATTCGTATTTAAAAAAAAAGCTACACACGCACACGCACATACACACACACACACACTTACATATATATACTCATTGCCATAAAAATCTGCGCACCAAGATGTAATTGTGGGATCGTAACGAAACTTAGCATGAAGGTACGCGTCAGGCAGATATGCAAATGATTAGAAATACAACGTGATTGCGCATTGCCACCAGAGGGCGTTGAACTTCATTCTCCTTGACGCAGAAAAAAGGTACGCAGAAGCTTTTGCCTGAACTTAATCTGTTGCAGAGGGACGCTATTTCATTAGGGATGCCGTTACGCCACCATCGAAGACAATATGATCAGCTGTCAGAGTTCGAGAGGGGAAGAATCATCGGGATGATGGAAGCCTGGTGGTCGGCTCGGCCAGTAGCCCGCCACCTAGGCCGTTCTGACAGGACTGTGAGGAAGTGTTGGAATCAGTGGACGAGAGAGAGGTCGCAAACACGGCGGCCAGGCTCAGAACGCCCTCGGCAGACCAATTGCCGAGAAGAACGTCACATCACCCGACACGCACGCACAGCGCATCATTGCATCATTGTCCGCCATCCGGATACAGGCAGCACCTTTACTACGGGTCCCTGTGTCTATCCGTACCATCGCGAGGCGACTGGCTGAAGGACATTTGGTATCGCGGCGTCCATTACGCCTGCTGCGAACGACACCCACCCACTGTAGAGTAATGTCGCTCTCGACGTGATTGGACCGCAACCGAATAGAACCAGGTCGTCTTCAGCGACGAAATGAGATTCAATTTGGGCAGTGATGACAACCGTGTACGTGTGTGCAGGCTCCGTGGTGAATGTCTCAATCCTGATTTCGCTTTACAGCAGCACACCGCTCCCACAGTTGGTGTGATGGTATGAGGTGCGTCGCATACGACACCCGGTCACATCTAATATTGATCCTCGAAACCATGACAGCCCAGCTGTACGTTCGTGACATCCTTAAACCCCATGTGTTGCCACTCATAGCAGGGTTCCCAGGAGGCATTTTTCAACAGGACAATGCTCTGCCACACACAGTAAGGGTGTCACAGGAATGCCTCCGCCACATTACCACCCTTGCCTGGCCCGCCCGATCCTTAGATTTGTCACCGATCGAGCATGTCTGGGATTAATTGGGATGGCAAGTTGGACAGCCTACGAGTTTGGTCGAACTAGAGGCGCTCTTACAACAACTGTGGAATGAGATCATACAGGACACCATACGGGACCTGTATGCCTCAATGCCTGTCCGGATCGTATCGTGTATTCGTACCAGAGGTTACCCCAAAGGGTACTAAAACCTCCATTTGTTTGTAGTTTTTTCAGTAATCCCTTTGCTTTGATTTTGTATCACTTACATCAACTTTGCACTCACATATATATAAAATTAAAAAACATAATCATATTTTTAAACCCATTAATAATCAGTCTATCAAAATCAAAACTAAAATGCTAAAATTATGTGAACAATTAGATATTAATTGCAAGTTTTATAAATTTCCATATGTTAATTTGGTTCCTAAATTCCACAAATCACCTCTCAGTTTTAGAACGGTCACTTGTGGACATAATACCTTTACCACTACAGCTAGTAAGTACTTGCTAAACTGTTTAAATATAATTAATGAATCTCTTAAATTTAAGAATTCAGGCTATTTCATATTGAACAATAGTTTTGATTTAGTTAATCACCTTAGCAAGCTTCCACATATTCTTGGTTTCCATACCTTTGATTTTAAAGACCTTTTTAATAATATTGATATTAAAGATTTATATAAAGTTATTATTTTTCTTTATCATGATTATCAATCTTCCAATAATGTTCCATTTAATCTCAAAAACTTTCCTATGCTACTTCACTTTGTGTTATACAACAATTATATTATCCAAGGTGATAACATATATTTACAAACATCTGGTGTACCTCAAGGGGGCTGTAGTAGTAGTATTCTAGTTAATTATATCTATATTTTTATGAACGTCATTTTAACTCTAATTCATATATTAGTAGGGGATTAGGGAGAGTTCAGCGGCACTTCAGAGGCGGTGAATCCCTATACTTTAACATGGGGAACCCTCCGAGGCCAGAAAATGAGTGCATCAACAGAGGCGGTGGTAAAGTCCCATGCTTTAACATAGGGGTTCTCAGAAGTCGGTGTGAGGCAGCACACTTCCATAAGGTGACGTCACAGAAGAGAGTGGAGTTTATGACGTATATTGTTTTTTTCTTTTTTTGTTTTTTTAGTAACAAAATTTCGTAAATGCAAGTTTTTTTCTTATAATTTTTCTAAAATGTAAGTTTTTTTTCAACAAGTCGGATTTTGAGGGTTGTCGGATTTCTCTATGGGAAATAACATGAATTTTAAGAATGTGCCGTTTTTAACGTTTTTTTCACAAAAAGTTTTCAAAACGTTAAAAAAACAACAAAAATGTGCGTTTTTTCAACAAGTTGAAGTTTTGGAGTTGTTGGATTTCTCTATGGGAATTAACATGGGTTTTCACACTTTTGTGTATTTTTTAGAAAAAAAATGTGGTTTTTCGCAAAAAAGCGGCCAAAATTGTGTTTTTTGAAAAACGCGGAATCGGCCGATTTTTTTCAAACTGTCGGATTTCTCTATGGGAATTAACATAGGTTTTCACACTTTTGCAATTTTTTGAAAGAAAATGTGCGTTTTTGCAAAAATGCGGCCAAAAAAGCGTGTTTTTAGAGTAGCAGAATCTCGGGAATCTCGGGAATCTCGAGAATCTCGGGAATTGGGTGTATAGGAGGGGTGTGTTTCCCCAATCCTTTCTGTCTCGGATTTCAAAATTTTAATATTTGTAAACATAAATATTTGAAATAATAGCAGATACTTGTTTTCAACTATCCAAATGGGGTAAGGTCTTTTTAAGAAATTAGATGCTGTTAGAAAAATATATTATTTTTTTATTGTGGTCCCACATCCACCCGGTGTATAGGATACACCGCCACAATTTCTTTTTTTTCTTTTTTCCTATTTTTTCCTTCTTTTTTTTTTCCTTCTTTCTCTTTTTTCCTTTTTTTATTTTTTTATTTTAAAATGTCCGTAGGCATAACTTGTAATGCCGTCCTCGTGTAAATATCTTTTGTCATCAATGGGTGACAAAGCCACCTTGTTCTGGCATACAGTGAATAGTTTATGATGACTACTATCAATTCTAATCTGTTCTTCCATGGTAGGTCTAACACTCAACAGGCATTGTCTATAGTCATTATGTGTAATTTTCCGTGCAACCACATGTGTAGAAACACCTTTAGCTCTTTTCTTTTCTCCAGCAGCTGATAGAATAGAGTACATTTTAGGTCTAAGTCCTATAAACTCTTGAATGGGGGTTGAATTCAGTTCATCTTTAAAATATCCAATACGCTTTTTATTGTCTTCACTGAAAAGGGGATGATCCTTGGGATAGTCAGAAAAATCATACAAGTGTTTATGCTGGTTCATATCTTCATAAATATCAGCAGTTTGGATTTCATAAGCCAATGAATCAGTATCGGTGAAGAGAAGCGAAGCTTTTTCACCATATTGGCTTTTAATATGTTTATAATGAAACTCATACATCAGGAGTTTAGATAACTCCAAGATAGCAAAGCCAACGTATATAGGCCGGTTCATTAAAATGCAATTCCTTACACGTTCAACACCCACCAGATCTTCGCTAAAAATCCTGATAGCTCTAAAAGCTGGAGATGCCACCATCTTCAGGGCCCGCTTTGAAGAATTCACTAGTTCAATATTCACTCGATTTCGAAGATTCTCCATCGTTTTTCCAAACACAGCGTTATTAAGCAATTTAAAAAAAGTCTTTCTCAAAATTAGTCTTTGCCTTCTTTCTTTCTTCTGTGTTAAATTGGATGTATTTCTCCAACCAGGGCTTCTGATTAAATTTTAAGGTCTTGTGAATTTTCTCGAGTCTTAAACCTAATGATAGGTATAGCTGAAGGTTACGATAGTGAACAATATAATGTTTCTTATCATGCAGATTGGGTACCAATTTCGTAGTACTAACAAAATGTCCATGATGTAACTGTTGAACCAGTCGTTCAGCATAGGGGGAGAGCATTTCTCGTTCAATCTTCACCCTTTCAGGGGCTAGAGGGTATTCATTATGATAATCATGTAAGGATTCAGGATACTCCAGATCCACTTCAAATATATATCCCTCTTGGGCATTATCCTTTAGACTCATTATCCAGGATTCGTTCAAATTTTCTGTCGATATCCATTCAAACCCACCATAGGGCAGTGGTTGAGACATGGCCCAACCATATAGGTTATTAGCATCAAGATAGATAATGTGCTTATCAGGCTTAGTAGAATCGTAATTTTCCAAATAATGATTATTAGCCTCGGATCTACGCTGACTTATCATACATATGCCGCCGCGGATTCCACGTTCTATAAACAGTAGCATATTTTCATCTGTGAGTAGTTCTAAGGTTTGCTCAGTCATTTTTAAAGAGGCCTGCCAAGCCAGTCCAGGGGCGGTCATCATATGGGCGGCATCTAAATCATAGTTCTTCTTGCAAATTTTTCGAAAATTCTCAAATACATCGGCTAACAGTAGCACATCCGTTTTTACATACAGGTCGTGATATTCTCCCAAGTTCTTTATGTTAAAGGTATCCCATACAGTTTGGGCATGCCGATAATCTTCACTTTTAATATCTTCGCCTTTAATATCATTATGAAATGCAGAAGGGGGAGGGAGCACATTTTCATCAAATTTTTGAAAGGATGTCATATAGCTATAGGGATATACTCCTTTCCTAATAAGAGCATTCTGTTGTACTATATCAGGGAAATGTTCTCTGAGAATATGAAATTCGCTCAAGTCTAAATTGTAAACTAGCTTTTCCAGGGAAGCATTCAGAAACTGTAGGCTATCAATAAATTGTAAACAGACACGGGGCCCCTCTTTCTTTGAAATCTTAAAAGATATGTATTTTTCCATATTAGTGGCAATCGCATCAATTTTATGGTCTTGCAATTTTCCAAAACTCAGCATAATATGATGAGAGTCATAATTTTTTAAATTATGAAACACTACAGGGATATTAATACTTTGCCTATAGTTAAGATTACAGGCATTATGCAGGGCACCTCTATAGGCTCCAGTCACGTGATTATGATCACGCACACGATCTGTTTTCAGTTCACGATGGCACACGTTGCAATGGGTAGCTCTTTCAAAGTCAACTTCATTCTCCTTAGTCATTCGCAGTGGTTTAACATAACGTAATTTTTCTCCAAGATACTGTTTCTCCATTATCAAGTTGTTAAGAAAATGATTCACAGGGTCGATACCTCGATACACAGTAGCTTGTTTCAGGCATTTTCCATCAGGTCCTATAATAACATAAGCATATCCACAAGGTTCATGAATTGCTAGTCTATGCGTGTAAGATCTAATATTCGAGGGTTTAGTAGTGTCTTCTTTAACGATCAGGGCTTCAAAGTCAGCATAAATGATGAAAGGCATAGAATGCTGATACTGTTTGTTCGTGAATTGGAGATATTTCTGATCTTCCGAGGGCATTTTAATGCGCTGAGGTGCATGTTCTTTGCAATATTGAGCATGATCTTGTAAAAGATCGTCTCTACTGTAACGATGTAAACATCTATAACATATATATTGGGCTCCATTGTGCTTAGTTATATCTCCCAGCAAGCGTGACATATTCCTTATGAGAGTATAGTGTTGCTTATCTTCATCACTAATCAGCAGGAGATTCACACAGTCTTCATCTTCACGTTTGGATATATGCAAAGGAAAAATATCTTCATCTTCGTATCCATATACATTTATTCGTATATTATTCAATTTTTCAATCTGAGGAATCTTCACAACTGAGATAGGGTATTGAATATCTCCAAGTTTAATGTCATTCTCAAAACTTTGATAATGTGACACTCTTTCAGGCTTATATTCACGAGATATATAGTATTTGTGGGCCAATAGGCACCACACCAGACATTTCTCGTCTTCATTTCGAATATTGAGTAAAGCTTTCTTGGCTGCAAGTTTTGTTGGCAAGGGTATATAGCTAGAAGCTGCAAGAGGCTTATACTTTGCACAGAAAACATCTATCTTTCGCATCTTTTGTAAAGTCCATCCAGAGCCTCGGCTGACAAATTCTTCGAATAACTTCAAGATTTGTGAAAAAGCTTCTTCAACATTGTTGGGAGGGGTATCATCACGAAGTTCTGTCACAACATCTGTTCTAAAATATGAGCTGGATACCTCTTGGCCATTTGCAACGTCACGAATAAATTGCACATCCGCAATAAGATACCACTTAATAGATCTGTATGCATCAAGTTCGTCTTTTAATATCTTCAATAGCTGAGGGCGAATTTCATCAAAACATAGCATAAGATCCCTCTCTACACTTTCAGTGGGTTCCAGAGTGTGTACAGAGAATACATCTAAACCCTTCTTCTTCTTCGCTGCAATCTTGGGGCGCTTATTAGAAGTTGAGGCTAAAGCAGGAGCTTTTCTCTTTTTAGAACCATGTTCAATACGCTGATGGCGCAGGGCATCACTTTTCTTGCTGAATATAAGTTCACAATGCATGCATTTCACACCATCCTTCAGATGAAGTAACAGGTGGCGCTTCAGGTTATCTCGTCTAGTAAACTGTATGGAGCATTGAGTGCATTCAAACACTTTAACGGGAGAATGCATATTCGCATGTCTAGCCAAGTCTTCCTTACGAACAAATGCACGTTCGCATACTTTACATCGATAAGTCAAGGCATCATCGTCAGAATGAATCTTCATATGTCTTGCTAAGGCATCTTTTCTAGAAAACTGCATTTCACAAGTAGGGCACACCTGCAAAAGATAAAAAAATACAAGACTTTAGTATAAACACGCTATTCTCGGTAACAATGTAATACATTTCAGATGTATATATATCATTACAGATGTATATAAAGTAATTGCTAACTAATTATACTATCCCCATTAGAAATAATAAAATTCCTGAATTAAAGAATATATCCATATAAGAATATATCCATACAAGACATTTCATGTAAGATCCCCAAGACATTTCATTAAATTCATAAAAACACTCATTAAAAAAGTTGTTACGCATCATAAAAATACAAAGTTTAATAAAATGAGAGAATAAAATCACATTAAAACAAGTACTTACATGTCCAATCCTGTTCAAAGAAGGTGCATTACGCATAGGAACGTCAGTAACAGTAGGAATAGTACCTCCGATATTACTTTCTAAGGCAAACATACTCGCAGAAGAACTTGAAACGCGTCTTAACAACACGAAATCCACAGCAGAAATGATAAAATCGCTGCTTAAAGACCACCTACACCATTCATAAAAAAATAGTTCCTGGTGTATCCTTCCGCCAAGGTCACCCCAAGGTTATCTCTAAAGAGTTCTTGATGTATCCATCCGCCAAGGTCACGTGATAGTTATATCACGGTTACCGCTAGATTTACAACACGCGAATATAATTATGCACACATCCGATAAAAAATAAACAATTCGTTCAACATCGCAATCGATCCTTTTTAATAATCGTAATTGATATATTAAATAAATTCACATCTTTAAAAAATAATAGATTTTAATAAAATAATGAAAGAAAATCCATTTGCGAGACCCCTTAAAACCTCCAATCCTTAAACAATACAGCAACGCGCAAGCATAAAAACCCCCGAATAACATACTCCTCTCTCCCCCTCCCTCCCCGAGACACCAACACTCACTTCCCCATACACTAAACGTAACCCATAGCAACCGGAATCCATAATAAAACATTCACCTTCGCCCCCAACGTACATCCAAATACACAGTCATTCAACGTGAAACCCGTAATTTTACAGCAAAAATCACTTTACAGGGATTCATAGAACAAAAAAATCCTAAAAAATCAACAAATTCACCCAGAAACTAGCTAAAACCCTCAAATTACTTACAATTATCATCTACATATGCTATATAACCATTTATAACCTTAAAAAGGTGAGTATACTAGTAGATAAGGAAGGAGAGTTCTGCACGGAAGGCTCAGCAATGCTCAGCGCTCAGCAAAATGGCCGCCATCTTGGATTTTCGTAATCCTGGACGGGGGTGTAAAAGGGGGGTAAATGAAAAAAAAGTGGGGGGGTAAAAATTTTGGAGAAACTTTTTGTCGGGTGGCAACGATGTCGTAGTCTTGTACGAGGGGTTGAGGGGGAAATAATTTTTTTGGACGAGATTTTTTCTAAGTATGGGAGAAACTTTTTTCGAGGTGGCAACGGCTGAGGTTCTGCACAGAAGGCTCAGCGATCCTCAGCGCCCCCTAGCGGCGAAAAGGGATACTAATAGGAAAATTAGGAATTTTGTGAAAATTAATAAAAAATTGAGTTTTTAAAATTTTTTTAAAAACTTTTTTAATTTTACCAAAATATTACATAGAGGATACTTTCTGGAAATACCAAAAAATATTTATTTTTTCTTTCCAGAAACTATTTTTAGGCGGCATTGCTCTAACCGCATTCTGGCGAACCCACCTTCCTTATCTACTAGTATACTCACCTTTTTAAGGTTATAAATGGTTATATAGCATATGTAGATGATAATTGTAAGTAATTTGAGGGTTTTAGCTAGTTTCTGGGTGAATTTGTTGATTTTTTAGGATTTTTTTGTTCTATGAATCCCTGTAAAGTGATTTTTGCTGTAAAATTACGGGTTTCACGTTGAATGACTGTGTATTTGGATGTACGTTGGGGGCGAAGGTGAATGTTTTATTATGGATTCCGGTTGCTATGGGTTACGTTTAGTGTATGGGGAAGTGAGTGTTGGTGTCTCGGGGAGGGAGGGGGAGAGAGGAGTATGTTATTCGGGGGTTTTTATGCTTGCGCGTTGCTGTATTGTTTAAGGATTGGAGGTTTTAAGGGGTCTCGCAAATGGATTTTCTTTCATTATTTTATTAAAATCTATTATTTTTTAAAGATGTGAATTTATTTAATATATCAATTACGATTATTAAAAAGGATCGATTGCGATGTTGAACGAATTGTTTATTTTTTATCGGATGTGTGCATAATTATATTCGCGTGTTGTAAATCTAGCGGTAACCGTGATATAACTATCACGTGACCTTGGCGGATGGATACATCAAGAACTCTTTAGAGATAACCTTGGGGTGACCTTGGCGGAAGGATACACCAGGAACTATTTTTTTATGAATGGTGTAGGTGGTCTTTAAGCAGCGATTTTATCATTTCTGCTGTGGATTTCGTGTTGTTAAGACGCGTTTCAAGTTCTTCTGCGAGTATGTTTGCCTTAGAAAGTAATATCGGAGGTACTATTCCTACTGTTACTGACGTTCCTATGCGTAATGCACCTTCTTTGAACAGGATTGGACATGTAAGTACTTGTTTTAATGTGATTTTATTCTCTCATTTTATTAAACTTTGTATTTTTATGATGCGTAACAACTTTTTTAATGAGTGTTTTTATGAATTTAATGAAATGTCTTGGGGATCTTACATGAAATGTCTTGTATGGATATATTCTTATATGGATATATTCTTTAATTCAGGAATTTTATTATTTCTAATGGGGATAGTATAATTAGTTAGCAATTACTTTATATACACCTGTAATGATATATATACATCTGAAATGTATTACATTGTTACCGAGAATAGCGTGTTTATACTAAAGTCTTGTATTTTTTTATCTTTTGCAGGTGTGCCCTACTTGTGAAATGCAGTTTTCTAGAAAAGATGCCTTAGCAAGACATATGAAGATTCATTCTGACGATGATGCCTTGACTTATCGATGTAAAGTATGCGAACGTGCATTTGTTCGTAAGGAAGACTTGGCTAGACATGCGAATATGCATTCTCCCGTTAAAGTGTTTGAATGCACTCAATGCTCCATACAGTTTACTAGACGAGATAACCTGAAGCGCCACCTGTTACTTCATCTGAAGGATGGTGTGAAATGCATGCATTGTGAACTTATATTCAGCAAGAAAAGTGATGCCCTGCGCCATCAGCGTATTGAACATGGTTCTAAAAAGAGAAAAGCTCCTGCTTTAGCCTCAACTTCTAATAAGCGCCCCAAGATTGCAGCGAAGAAGAAGAAGGGTTTAGATGTATTCTCTGTACACACTCTGGAACCCACTGAAAGTGTAGAGAGGGATCTTATGCTATGTTTTGATGAAATTCGCCCTCAGCTATTGAAGATATTAAAAGACGAACTTGATGCATACAGATCTATTAAGTGGTATCTTATTGCGGATGTGCAATTTATTCGTGACGTTGCAAATGGCCAAGAGGTATCCAGCTCATATTTTAGAACAGATGTTGTGACAGAACTTCGTGATGAAACCCCTCCCAACAATGTTGAAGAAGCTTTTTCACAAATCTTGAAGTTATTCGAAGAATTTGTCAGCCGAGGCTCTGGATGGACTTTACAAAAGATGCGAAAGATAGATGTTTTCTGTGCAAAGTATAAGCCTCTTGCAGCTTCTAGCTATATACCCTTGCCAACAAAACTTGCAGCCAAGAAAGCTTTACTCAATATTCGAAATGAAGACGAGAAATGTCTGGTGTGGTGCCTATTGGCCCACAAATACTATATATCTCGTGAATATAAGCCTGAAAGAGTGTCACATTATCAAAGTTTTGAGAATGACATTAAACTTGGAGATATTCAATACCCTATCTCAGTTGTGAAGATTCCTCAGATTGAAAAATTGAATAATATACGAATAAATGTATATGGATACGAAGATGAAGATATTTTTCCTTTGCATATATCCAAACGTGAAGATGAAGACTGTGTGAATCTCCTGCTGATTAGTGATGAAGATAAGCAACACTATACTCTCATAAGGAATATGTCACGCTTGCTGGGAGATATAACTAAGCACAATGGAGCCCAATATATATGTTATAGATGTTTACATCGTTACAGTAGAGACGATCTTTTACAAGATCATGCTCAATATTGCAAAGAACATGCACCTCAGCGCATTAAAATGCCCTCGGAAGATCAGAAATATCTCCAATTCACGAACAAACAGTATCAGCATTCTATGCCTTTCATCATTTATGCTGACTTTGAAGCCCTGATCGTTAAAGAAGACACTACTAAACCCTCGAATATTAGATCTTACACGCATAGACTAGCAATTCATGAACCTTGTGGATATGCTTATGTTATTATAGGACCTGATGGAAAATGCCTGAAACAAGCTACTGTGTATCGAGGTATCGACCCTGTGAATCATTTTCTTAACAACTTGATAATGGAGAAACAGTATCTTGGAGAAAAATTACGTTATGTTAAACCACTGCGAATGACTAAGGAGAATGAAGTTGACTTTGAAAGAGCTACCCATTGCAACGTGTGCCATCGTGAACTGAAAACAGATCGTGTGCGTGATCATAATCACGTGACTGGAGCCTATAGAGGTGCCCTGCATAATGCCTGTAATCTTAACTATAGGCAAAGTATTAATATCCCTGTAGTGTTTCATAATTTAAAAAATTATGACTCTCATCATATTATGCTGAGTTTTGGAAAATTGCAAGACCATAAAATTGATGCGATTGCCACTAATATGGAAAAATACATATCTTTTAAGATTTCAAAGAAAGAGGGGCCCCGTGTCTGTTTACAATTTATTGATAGCCTACAGTTTCTGAATGCTTCCCTGGAAAAGCTAGTTTACAATTTAGACTTGAGCGAATTTCATATTCTCAGAGAACATTTCCCTGATATAGTACAACAGAATGCTCTTATTAGGAAAGGAGTATATCCCTATAGTTATATGACATCCTTTCAAAAATTTGATGAAAATGTGCTCCCTCCCCCTTCTGCATTTCATAATGATATTAAAGGCGAAGATATTAAAAGTGAAGATTATCGGCATGCCCAAACTGTATGGGATACCTTTAACATAAAGAACTTGGGAGAATATCACGACCTGTATGTAAAAACGGATGTGCTACTGTTAGCCGATGTATTTGAGAATTTTCGAAAAATTTGCAAGAAGAACTATGATTTAGATGCCGCCCATATGATGACCGCCCCTGGACTGGCTTGGCAGGCCTCTTTAAAAATGACTGAGCAAACCTTAGAACTACTCACAGATGAAAATATGCTACTGTTTATAGAACGTGGAATCCGCGGCGGCATATGTATGATAAGTCAGCGTAGATCCGAGGCTAATAATCATTATTTGGAAAATTACGATTCTACTAAGCCTGATAAGCACATTATCTATCTTGATGCTAATAACCTATATGGTTGGGCCATGTCTCAACCACTGCCCTATGGTGGGTTTGAATGGATATCGACAGAAAATTTGAACGAATCCTGGATAATGAGTCTAAAGGATAATGCCCAAGAGGGATATATATTTGAAGTGGATCTGGAGTATCCTGAATCCTTACATGATTATCATAATGAATACCCTCTAGCCCCTGAAAGGGTGAAGATTGAACGAGAAATGCTCTCCCCCTATGCTGAACGACTGGTTCAACAGTTACATCATGGACATTTTGTTAGTACTACGAAATTGGTACCCAATCTGCATGATAAGAAACATTATATTGTTCACTATCGTAACCTTCAGCTATACCTATCATTAGGTTTAAGACTCGAGAAAATTCACAAGACCTTAAAATTTAATCAGAAGCCCTGGTTGGAGAAATACATCCAATTTAACACAGAAGAAAGAAAGAAGGCAAAGACTAATTTTGAGAAAGACTTTTTTTAAATTGCTTAATAACGCTGTGTTTGGAAAAACGATGGAGAATCTTCGAAATCGAGTGAATATTGAACTAGTGAATTCTTCAAAGCGGGCCCTGAAGATGGTGGCATCTCCAGCTTTTAGAGCTATCAGGATTTTTAGCGAAGATCTGGTGGGTGTTGAACGTGTAAGGAATTGCATTTTAATGAACCGGCCTATATACGTTGGCTTTGCTATCTTGGAGTTATCTAAACTCCTGATGTATGAGTTTCATTATAAACATATTAAAAGCCAATATGGTGAAAAAGCTTCGCTTCTCTTCACCGATACTGATTCATTGGCTTATGAAATCCAAACTGCTGATATTTATGAAGATATGAACCAGCATAAACACTTGTATGATTTTTCTGACTATCCCAAGGATCATCCCCTCTTCAGTGAAGACAATAAAAAGCGTATTGGATATTTTAAAGATGAACTGAATTCAACCCCCATTCAAGAGTTTATAGGACTTAGACCTAAAATGTACTCTATTCTATCAGCTGCTGGAGAAAAGAAAAGAGCTAAAGGTGTTTCTACACATGTGGTTGCACGGAAAATTACACATAATGACTATAGACAATGCCTGTTGAGTGTTAGACCTACCATGGAAGAACAGATTAGAATTGATAGTAGTCATCATAAACTATTCACTGTATGCCAGAACAAGGTGGCTTTGTCACCCATTGATGACAAAAGATATTTACACGAGGACGGCATTACAAGTTATGCCTACGGACATTTTAAAATAAAAAAATAAAAAAAGGAAAAAAGAGAAAGAAGGAAAAAAAAAAAGAAGGAAAAAATAGGAAAAAAGAAAAAAAAGAAATTGTGGCGGTGTATCCTATACACCGGGTGGAGGTGGGACCACAATAAAAAAATAATATATTTTTCTAACAGCATCTAATTTCTTAAAAAGACCTTACCCCATTTGGATAGTTGAAAACAAGTATCTGCTATTATTTCAAATATTTATGTTTACAAATATTAAAATTTTGAAATCCGAGACAGAAAGGATTGGGGAAACACACCCCTCCTATACACCCAATTCCCGAGATTCCCGAGATTCTCGAGATTCCCGAGATTCCCGAGATTCCCGAGATTCTGCTACTCTAAAAACACGCTTTTTTGGCCGCATTTTTGCAAAAACGCACATTTTCTTTCAAAAAATTGCAAAAGTGTGAAAACCTATGTTAATTCCCATAGAGAAATCCGACAGTTTGAAAAAAATCGGCCGATTCCGCGTTTTTCAAAAAACACAATTTTGGCCGCTTTTTTGCGAAAAACCACATTTTTTTTCTAAAAAATACACAAAAGTGTGAAAACCCATGTTAATTCCCATAGAGAAATCCAACAACTCCAAAACTTCAACTTGTTGAAAAAACGCACATTTTTGTTGTTTTTTTAACGTTTTGAAAACTTTTTGTGAAAAAAACGTTAAAAACGGCACATTCTTAAAATTCATGTTATTTCCCATAGAGAAATCCGACAACCCTCAAAATCCGACTTGTTGAAAAAAAACTTACATTTTAGAAAAATTATAAGAAAAAAACTTGCATTTACGAAATTTTGTTACTAAAAAAACAAAAAAAGAAAAAAACAATATACGTCATAAACTCCACTCTCTTCTGTGACGTCACCTTATGGAAGTGTGCTGCCTCACACCGACTTCTGAGAACCCCTATGTTAAAGCATGGGACTTTACCACCGCCTCTGTTGATGCACTCATTTTCTGGCCTCGGAGGGTTCCCCATGTTAAAATATAGGGATTCACCGCCTCTGAAGTGCCGCTGAACTCTCCCTAATCCCCTACTAATATATGAATTAGAGTTAAAATGACGTTCATAAAAATATAGATATAATTAACTAGAATACTACTACTACAGCCCCCTTGAGGTACACCAGATGTTTGTAAATATATGTTATCACCTTGGATAATATAATTGTTGTATAACACAAAGTGAAGTAGCATAGGAAAGTTTTTGAGATTAAATGGAACATTATTGGAAGATTGATAATCATGATAAAGAAAAATAATAACTTTATATAAATCTTTAATATCAATATTATTAAAAAGGTCTTTAAAATCAAAGGTATGGAAACCAAGAATATGTGGAAGCTTGCTAAGGTGATTAACTAAATCAAAACTATTGTTCAATATGAAATAGCCTGAATTCTTAAATTTAAGAGATTCATTAATTATATTTAAACAGTTTAGCAAGTACTTACTAGCTGTAGTGGTAAAGGTATTATGTCCACAAGTGACCGTTCTAAAACTGAGAGGTGATTTGTGGAATTTAGGAACCAAATTAACATATGGAAATTTATAAAACTTGCAATTAATATCTAATTGTTCACATAATTTTAGCATTTTAGTTTTGATTTTGATAGACTGATTATTAATGGGTTTAAAAATATGATTATGTTTTTTAATTTTATATATATGTGAGTGCAAAGTTGATGTAAGTGATACAAAATCAAAGCAAAGGGATTACTGAAAAAACTACAAACAAATGGAGGTTTTAGTACCCTTTGGGGTAACCTCTGGTACGAATACACGATACGATCCGGACAGGCATTGAGGCATACAGGTCCCGTATGGTGTCCTGTATGATCTCATTCCACAGTTGTTGTAAGAGCGCCTCTAGTTCGACCAAACTCGTAGGCTGTCCAACTTGCCATCCCAATTAATCCCAGACATGCTCGATCGGTGACAAATCTAAGGATCGGGCGGGCCAGGCAAGGGTGGTAATGTGGCGGAGGCATTCCTGTGACACCCTTACTGTGTGTGGCAGAGCATTGTCCTGTTGAAAAATGCCTCCTGGGAACCCTGCTATGAGTGGCAACACATGGGGTTTAAGGATGTCACGAACGTACAGCTGGGCTGTCATGGTTTCGAGGATCAATATTAGATGTGACCGGGTGTCGTATGCGACGCACCTCATACCATCACACCAACTGTGGGAGCGGTGTGCTGCTGTAAAGCGAAATCAGGATTGAGACATTCACCACGGAGCCTGCACACACGTACACGGTTGTCATCACTGCCCAAATTGAATCTCATTTCGTCGCTGAAGACGACCTGGTTCTATTCGGTTGCGGTCCAATCACGTCGAGAGCGACATTACTCTACAGTGGGTGGGTGTCGTTCGCAGCAGGCGTAATGGACGCCGCGATACCAAATGTCCTTCAGCCAGTCGCCTCGCGATGGTACGGATAGACACAGGGACCCGTAGTGAAGGTGCTGCCTGTATCCGGATGGCGGACAATGATGCAGTTGGCGCTGTGCGTGCGTGTCGGGTGATGTGACCTTCTTCTCGGCAATTGGTCTGCCGAGGGCGTTCTGAGCCTGGCCGCCGTGTTTGCGACCTCTCTCTCGTCCACTGATTCCAACACTTCCTCACAGTCCTGTCAGAACGGCCTAGGTGGCGGGCTACTGGCCGAGCCGACCACCAGGCTTCCATCATCCCGATGATTCTTCCCCTCTCGAACTCTGACAGCTGATCATATTGTCTTCGATGGTGGCGTAACGGCATCCCTAATGAAATAGCGTCCCTCTGCAACAGATTAAGTTCAGGCAAAAGCTTCTACGTACCTTTTTTCTGCGTCAAGGAGAATGAAGTTCAACGCCCTCTGGTGGCAATGCGCAATCACGTTGTATTTCTAATCATTTGCATATCTGCCTGACGCGTACCTTCATGCTAAGTTTCGTTACGATCCCACAATTACATCTTGGTGCGCAGATTTTTATGGCAATGAGTATATATATGTAAGTGTGTGTGTGTGTGTATGTGCGTGTGCGTGTGTAGCTTTTTTTTTAAATACGAATATACCCCTTCGCAGCAACTTTGCTTGGCACGAAACAGCAAAAAAATGTCCAAAATTGAACGGACTTAGAGACCTTTAGCATAGACTAACACAAGATATTTGAAACATTAAAACTGGTGCCGTGTTTGCTTTTAATTATATATATATATATATATATATATATATATATATATATATATATATATATATATATATATATATATATATATATATATATATATATATATATATACCTTTTTAATTATGATTTTTGTATACTCATCTTCCCTTCCCCCCCTTTCCATTGTAGTGATAAGTTACCTTCTATTTTTATCCTTAGTCTTGGTCTATAGTTACTTATTTGTAACAGATATGCCAGAGATGGGTATTTTTGTACTTATAGTATATATATATATATATATATATATATATATATATATATATATATATATATATATAGCCAGTAGACAGTTCCAGTAGACATATAGCCAGTAGCCAGTAGACATATATATAAATGTATATATATATATACATTTATATATATATATATATATATATATATATACAATAAAAAAGATAAAATTAAAAATAAAATAAAAATAGTAAGACTTATTTAATACATGATCAGTGTCATACCCTGGTTCAAAAACAATACGTAGGAAAATTAAGTAAAGAGGGCATGAACGGAAATATGAGACAATAGGAAAACAGTGCTACCATATAAGACAAAATGATCTTAATTTTAAATATCAATAATACACATGAATTTATCAACATTCAAGAGCGATGCATACAAATCAAGTTCAAACATCAAAGTATTATCAAAATCTGGAGGCTCAATTTATTAAAATGACAAAAAATAAGAGAAAAGTTACAATCCGGAAATATGAAATTGGATAGAACCTCTGTAGATCCAGCTTTTCAAGGATCTTTGCATCCGCAGAGGTTCGAAATGTGTTTCGCTCAACGATACAGCCACATGGCCGAAACATCGTCAAAATATCCGATACACTTCCAGACAGTAACATAAATGAAAATAACAAAAAATATTAAAAGAAAATTGGAAAGAATATGATAAAAGTGCATAAAGCAAACAAATAAGTAAACAAATAAGTATATATATATATATATAACTCAATAATTAGAAAAAGAAAAAAGAAGAATGACATTGTATCAAAATTTCGCCGGGGGGGATTGTGACCCCCACTTCCCGGTTTAGCCAGCTTTATGTCATGACGACACTCCCGGAAGCGGATACAATGTCGCCAACCAAGTACATATACTAATACTTTAAATGTAAAAAAGAAAAAAGTTGAAAAACCTATACATTCCCTAACCTATACAAAGACTACGCGTTTTACTACATCCAAACAGAAACACAAAATACTACAAAAATGACCCACATCCAATACCAATATAACAAGAAAAACAAGCCACGCATACACCTCACCGAAATGTAAAAGACTCTTACTTAGTACCTAATGATCTCCCTCAGACAGTCAACCATGACCTTCACAATGCAGCCGCTGTCCAAAACTATCTCAGACAGAAAGCACTCTTCCACTCAAATACAAGTCGTAACACTCGGTTACGGTTATGCCGTAAAATTTACACAATATATCACAGAGAAAACGCAGAGGGTAACCAGCAGAGGGTATATATATATATAATATAAAACCTGAAAAATTGCTACAAATTTTGTTGAATTGATTAAAAAGCTAAAAGCAAAAAATAATTTATAATACAACTTGTAAAGCGCTATGCTGCAATTTTACATGTGTATACCTATATAAATTCCCAAAAAGGACAAGTAACAATGTACTCGTAAATTTCCAGAAGAGTGACAAGAGTAACGGCCGGGGGGGGAGTTGCGACCCCCAACACTCCGGTTAAAGCTTCTTTCCGCCGTGGCAAACGCTCCCGGTAGCCGATACTCCCTACCCTATCTACTTCATGACTCTTATAAAACTGTAAAAATTACATGGCGAAAATGTTATTGGCGAAAATGTTGCCAATAGGTTTTGTATCCAATTTAATAAACAACCACTCTGACTTGGGTTTCAAACATTAGTTTTGAATATATAGTTTTTAAAGGATTAAATAACCACGAGTGAAGAAATTTCATACACCAGTATTTATATGGCGATAATGTAGCTAATAGGTCTTGTATCCATTTTTTAAAATAACCACTCAGACTTGGATTTAATTAGTCATGAATACATTGATTTTAAAGTATTAAATAGGCACGAGTGAAGTGATTTCATACATTAGTATTTTAAATTAATTGTTAAAAAATTTTATAGAGTGCTTTTTGGTTTGATTTAGCGTAGAGTAGTGAACTTAAGATTTACATAATATTGAAAGTGTATATGTTTGTATGTAATATTTACGGTTTTATAAGAGTCATGAAGTAGATAGGGTAGGGAGTATCGGCTACCGGGAGCGTTTGCCACGGCGGAAAAAAGCTTTAACCGGAGTGTTGGGGGTCGCAACTCCCCCCGGCCGTTACTCTTGTCACTCTTCTGGAAATTTACGAGTACATTGTTACTTGCCCTTTTTGGGAATTTATATATATATATATATATATTATACAAGTATTAGAAATACTTCTAGTTATTTTATCAAATTATAATTATAAGTTAAGTATTTGCTTTCAGGTATCAAGTAATGATTAAACTTTATTAATTCAAAGGGGGAAGGAAGGGCTTCACACTTTGTGCTCGTATATATCTTGCAATATCGTACACATATATCTCGTAATGCAACATATACTTTAAATGTTTAGTTGCAATTTAAACAATACTTTTTGAAGGAGCTTTTGTATGGTGACAAGAGGTTTGTGCACTTCATTTTCGGAGGAAATGTTAAGTACTTTTATGATCTTTTAGTAAATTTTCGTAAGTGATATATCCAGAACCGGAAGTGGAAATACTTAGTGAATCCTCCTAACTCCTCTCTGGAAACTGATGTTGAATTCATATCAGTCACCACCTAAACCCTTCATAGAACCACAATCTTTGGACATTAAATGCAAATTTAGCCACGTCTTTCGGAAATAGTATACATAATATTTATATATTTTAGCAGATTACGTGCAATAATTATGTTTAAAGGATTTGCTGGGATTGATCACTTTTTGAGGACGAAAAGGGGGCTTTAGCCCCGTCTTTGTATTAGCGCACAGATGCATGTAGATATAGTAGTCATCTAAGTCTATGTTTCCGTGCCTGAAATCAAGTTAGGGAATTGAAATCACTTGAGCAGTTGTGAGGGAACCTTGAGCAGTTGTGAGGGAATTGAAATCACTCACAACTGCTCAAGGGTTACGGTTTCTAAATATAAAATTATTGTTTCAAAATTATAAATATACACTCAGTGAAGTGATAAGGAAACACGTAAGGAACGTAATTAAGCACAAATAATAAAGGATGCAGCATACAGCTGTTTCGAGAATACATTAGATTCCCTTCATCAGCACAAGACAGACCAATAACATGAGCTGCCTATTTAGTAGTCGTTTCGTCTATTGTTAACATGCTTACTACTGCAACTTATAAACTGACATAGGGAATGTAGCCTCAGATCTTAAATTGGTTCATCCTTTCACAGAGTGTTGAGTGTGTTTTCACAAGTTGCGTGTGTGAAGTTTTCATTGTTTTTATAACATGTATAAATTAGAGACAGTTTCACTAGATTCTATATGAAAGACTCTATCCTACTCTTAGCACTATTTCTAAATGGGGCGATAGTCTAAATAATCCCCTTTTCTCCGAAGAAGAGGGGGAAAAAATTAAAAAATTACAATTCTTTTCAATCAAAATAAAGATATAGCGCATTTTACTGCGTAAGATTACTGCTTGCAATTGTGTAATGTAAAAGGAGTGGGGTTTAAAGAATTTCAACTTTGCACTTTGCATCAGTGTTTAGTAAATTCTACTGTGGATATTCTTATTCCATCACACAGATTTTTAAAAAATAAATATTTCATAGATAGCAGTAAAATATTTTTTCTGGAATTTAAATATAGTGATACAATATATATATATATATATACAGGGTGTCCCAAAAACGTTGACCTCGGCTTTTATTCCTTAAATATTGATCTTAGACATATATAATAGATTACAAAGTTGCGTAAAAAAAGGTACAGAAATTTATGAAATCGATAAACATTTTCAGGGGAATAAATTTTAGAAATACAAAATTTAAATTTTTATACAGCCCTCGTACAAAAACATTTCCAATGAGTAAAATGTGCTCCATACACTAATAAGGGGATGTACAGTACAAAATTTCAGCATTTTATCAACCACTGTAAGAGGGGTTCTACAAGTTCTTGAAAATTGTTGAATTCCCTCTCTGCTGTATCTTGAAATGTGTTGTTTGCCCTCGACCCCACGGTATCTTAAAAATCTGATGTGGGCAGCACATGACTTTCCCTGCAGACTCAAATTCCTATTTTCTTTATTTCTTTAATAATTCGTTAGATTGAGTTTAATTGCACCAAATAACATTAAATTTACATTTTTAATTCAATTTTCGTATTTATTTGGTAATTGGACATTTTTCCGAAATCGGCGTAACAAAAATGCAAGAAATCTCAAATATCTTGGGAACGGTTAGTCCTGAAGCATTATGGAGTGTGTTATATTCTTTTCCTCGTCAAAAATTGCGTATAAAACATGAATTTAATTGATATATTTGAGCCTACATAGTCTTTTTTTTTAGATTTTGGCGATTTTTGCGGGCCATTTTGTAAAAAAAGGCAGGTTATTCTCCGAATTGTACCAAAATCTAATCAGCACCAGAGTATCCCACAAGTAACTTATCTACCAGATTTTGTGGAATTTTGTCAATTAGTATTCTAGCTAGTGTGGATACATGAAATTTTTGCGGGCCATTTCCTAAAATAAGGCAGGTTGTTCTTTTCTGAATCGTACCAAAATCTAATCAGCACCAGGGTCGACTACAAGTCACATATCTGCCAAATGTTATGAAATTTAGTCGTTTAGTTGAGTTAGAGGGGAAATATACAGTTTTTGCGGGCCATTTCGTAAAAAAAAAAGGCAGGTTGTTCTTTTACGAATCGTACCAAAATCTAATCAGCACCAGAGTCGACCACAAGTGACTTATCTACTAAATTTTATGAAATTTAGTCGATTAGTTGAGTTAAAGTGGAAATATACAATTTTTGCGGGCCATTTCGAAAAAAAAGGCAGGTTGTTCTTTTCCGAATTGTATCAAAATCTAATCAGCACCAGGGTGACCTACAAGTGACTTATGTACCAAATTTTGTAAAATTTGATCAATTAGTTTTTGAGTTACAGTGGATACAGGCAATTTTTGAGGGCCATTTAAAAAAAAAGGCATGTTGTTTTATTCCGAATAGTACCCAAAACTAATCAGCACCAGGGTCACATCCAAGTGACTTATCTATCAAATTTTATGAAATTCGGTCCATTAGTTTTTGAGTTAGAGTGGATACATACATTGCACAGACACACAGACACACAGACAGACACACATACAGACAGACAGACAGACACACACACACAGACGTTATGCTAAAAATAGTGTTTTCGTATTCTAGAGGTATCGAAACGTGTAGATCCGTCGAAAACTCGAGTTGCGATTTTCGACATGATTCCAATACTTTCCTTATACATTACCATATATTCCAGGGAAAGTAAAAATCTGATGTGGGCAGCACATGACTTTCCCTGCAGACTTATATCCACGTGCTCTTTATTTTAATTAAATTTATTTCACTTTTAATTCAATTTTCGTTCTCATTCGGTAACCGGACTTATTTTCAAAGGTGGGCGTAGAGAAAATACGAAAAATTAAAATATCTCGAGAACGGCTAGGCCTAATGTAATGGGGTTGGTCTTATTCTTTTCTTTGCTAAAAATTACGTATTAAGCAGGCATTTAATGGATATATTTGAGCATACGTAGTTCTTTAGTTTAGATTTTGACAATTTTTTGCGAGCCATTTTGCAAAAAAAGGCAGGTTATTTTTTTCCGAATCGTACCAAAATCTAATCAGCACCAGGGTGACCCACAAGTGACTCATCTGCTGAATTTTGTGAAATTCGGTCCATTAGTTCTTTAATTAGAGTGGATACAAGCTTTTGCGGGCCATTTCGCAAAAATAGGCGGATTCTTTTATTCCAAATGTTACCCAAAACTATTCAGCACCAGACTCGCCCACAAGTGACTTACCTTCCAAATATTTTGAAATTCGGTCCATTAGTTCTTTAGTTACAGTGGATACAAAATCTGCACAGACAGACAGACAGACAAACACACAGATACACACACAGACGTCACGCTAAAAATGGTTTTTTTCGTATTCTAGAGGTCTTGAAACGTGTAGATCCGTCGAAAACTCGAGTTGCGATTTTCGACATGGTTCCAATACTTTCCCTATACATTACCATGTATTGCAGGGAAAGTAAAAACTAAAGCTATCTGCGATTCTTGAGTTTATATTTATGATCAGTATGTACAAATTAATAAAAAACTGCTACTTTTGTCTCTAGAGCAGTTTTGTTGTTGTTCAGTGTAATTGGGAATATATAAGAGCTGGTTATAATAGCCATTATATTAAAACATAGTAATTTTATCATCAAATTAGAACGCAACAGAAAAACTATTTATAATCTATAAAATAGTCAACAAAGGTGTACCTTAGAGAAATTAAAGTCATGCCTTTCAAATAAAAGTAATATAAAAACACTAATTATATATATGTATATAAATTTTCAGGGGATCAAATTTAAAGAAATACAAAATTTAAATTTTTATACGGCCCCTGTACAAAAACATTTCCAATAAGTAAAATGTACCCCATACACTAATAAGGTGATGTACAAAATGTCAGCATTTTATCATAAAATGTCCCAGAGATATCTTTAAACAAAGTTGATGAGGGATTAATCACAAATTAAAATGTAAATGTTTACAGCAAGAGTGCAAATGACGCAACGCAGAAATGCATCATAGGCAAATAATATCTGCCGGATAGGAGACATTTTGAACAAGCTTTGTAATCTTTGTGTACAGTTATTATTTCTACACAGTGTAGATACTTTTGTACCAATAAATAGCAAAATTATTATTTATTTATGTAATCGTTGTTGTCTTTCGCAATTTGTTGTTGTTGAGACCCAGACCGTCCGACCTACCAGAAAGGTGTAAGGTAACCGTTTGGACGGCCGAGAAGTGCCACCCAATTTAAACCGGAACCCAGTGGGGGAGGCATCCACAGGGACCATACCCTCCTTCTCCTACCACCAACCTTTCGGAAGGACTTTCGGACCCACATGTTTCACGTGTTCGTACTCTGCATGAACACGGCGGCAGTTGTCTACCAGAAAGGTGTAAGGTAACTGTTTGGACGGCCGGGAAGTGCCACCCAATTTAGACTGGATCCCAGTGGGGGAGGCATCCACAGGGACCGTACCCTCCATCCTCTTCCACCAACCTCTCCGAAGGATTTACAGACCCACATGTTTAATGCGATCGTACTCCGCGTGAACACGGCGGCAGTTTTGACAGCGGCGGTAACAGAATCCGGGCCTACCGAGTGCAATTCCCGAGCGCTAACCACTGGGCTACCGCGCCCTATTTCGTAATTTGTGTATCATACCTGAAACGCGATCTGCCGACATGATTTTTTCCCTCTGAGAACTCATTTCGACGCATCGGAAAGTGGTTTAAGTCAGCATTTTTGACTTTTTATATCTCTGGGACTTTTGTGATAAAATGCTGAAATTTTGTACATCACCTTATTAGTGTATGGGGCACATTTTACTCATTAGAAATGTTTTTGTACGGGGGCCGTATAAAAATTTAAATTTTGTATTTCTTAAAATTTAATTCCCTTGAAAATTTTAATCGATTTCATAAAATTCTGTACCTTTTTTTACGCAACTTTGTAATTTATTATATATGTCTAAGATCAATATATTTAAAGAATAAAAGCCGATGTCAATGTTTTTGGGACACCCCATATGAATATTTTTAAATAAAAGTTTATCGTCGATCCCTACAAAATCTGGTTCCTGACAACATGTGGATAGCGTGCCACGGGTTAAAGACCAGTGTTCGAAGCACACGCAAGGCAAATATACTTTGTGTATTCTACAAATCGTTACACGGATGCAGCATTAAAAGATAGATATTCACTACTGAACAAGTTATTTTTTATTAATTTTGTTTTGCGTTTCTAAGAAACCGTCTGCGGTTGCTTGGTATGTGAGGCCTCGAAGCTGAGCCTACTTAGTTTACGCGTAAATACGACCCTAGCGTAACTTATTGGACCCAATTTTAAGCAAAAGCAAGAAAATAATTTTGTTTATATAGTAAACTCCCATTAATCCAAATCCAATGGTTTGTCATGTCCGATAGTCCGGCACGCCTCTCGAATGGCATTCAGATCCGTTCGGTACCTCTGAGGTACATTTACTGTAATAGATGGATGATTTTAAATCCAGATTTCTGTTCGATGAAGTTTACCTTACAAATTTTAAATTAATTTAAATGTTTGTTCACATATTGCACAGTGCAATCCAGTCTGCGTAATTTTTTGGTAAATAAATATCACATTTATTGTTTATTATTTGTTTTTAAATTACTTTTATTTATTTTTTACTCCATTTTAGTTTGAGAATTTGATATACCGGCGCCACTGGTGTTCCGAATGCCTTATTATTGGGAGTCTACTGAAAAAGGAATATTTTGAGATTTGTTTATTTCGAACTTTATCATAAAAATGTAAATACTTCTAATTAATATTAAATCACAAATTAGCATTTACATTATTTTCAAATATTTTAAAAATGTATAATCCCATGAAGATATACCACCTTTCATAATACAACAGATAAAAATATTACTTTTGAGTTCTCTTTCGCAATACATGGCAGCACTACCTTTCACGATTTGGTTTGAAACATTTAGGTTTGATTATGCTTGATCATGATAATGTTATCCTTTTGTTCTTCTACTATTTTTTACGTTATTGTGTAACATTTAAGTTTTTACAAAAGAATATTTTTCGACGAGAACATAGTAATTGGCAAAGACGAAAATTAGTACAATATGAATTAGTTTCAGAAATTTCATTGAAGGAGTTATGTTAAATTTTGAATAAAATGAAAAAGAAACCAATAGCAATTTATTGCTATACATAAATCAAGATTCATCATATTACCTAATAAAACGTAAGTGACAGAGAATTTCAGATTTATTCTTTGGTGCAAAATTTGTTGTTGCACTAAGTTGTGAAAAGGTGTTATGAAAGTCTTTGCTTATTTTTTTACGCAAGAATTCTAGTAGCTTTCTCTAATTTAATTTAATTAATCGTACAAGCAAGCAAAATTCTTCCTGTTACTTTTCTTAAAATATATTTTAAAAATTTTATAAAAAACTTTCTTGAATAGTTTGGGTTTTCACTTTTATCAAGAGATGGCAGCACCAAACAGAATGCCTTTTAGTATCAAGACGGAATTAATTTGAAATGCACAGTTTACCGCTGGTGATGCAATTTGAAAATGTTGTTTATTGACTGGAAATGTTGCATTGTGATACCTGTTGCAATTTGCAAAACCTGTTGCTTCGTCTTAAAATGTTCATTCGGATTAATTTTGCATTGTATTTTCGTTTAGGAATTGAATTTTAAAAAGCTTTTGTTTATTTTTCAGTAATTTAAATTTGAATTTTTTTTTATATACTTCTTTTTAAAATATTTACATTCTGAAAATTTTGTCTGCTTTTAAAGTTTTGTTATGAAGAGAAATTTCATGAAATAGCCTGATTTTTTTCTCACTACACTACTTTCTTGAGAGTAACTATGACATTAGGAGTTTAAAAGTAAAAGGTTGGATTGCAGATGGAATTCGCTCAAAAGCAGGGCAGTAGCTAGCCACAGACGAAATTGAAGAGGGGCTGAAGGGATATTATTCAGGGGGGGGGGGGGGGGCAACAGTCTTAAAGGAGGGGCTCATCGAAAACACAATTAATCATTAGCATTTATAAACCATTATAGTAGTTACTATTATATATTTCCATTCATATAAATTATTAACAAATACTTGTATATTTATATTTGCAAGCTAGGAGCTGATTATTTGTATCCATATAGCTACTATACATCAATATTAATATTTAATAATTACAATTAATTTTAATGTAAGCATTAACTAGTAGTAAAGCTGTTAATAATTTGTAGAAATATTTTCAAAGTTAATACAAGTTAATGCTTAATATTAACTCTTACCTACTTATCAGTTGATTTTTACTTTATAACGTATAGCAGTGAACCTCACAATAATACAAAAGTATCCTAAATGCTATTGTCATAATTTTTAAATGTTTTTAAATTAAATATGTAAATAAATTAATCATTAGTATAATCATAAATTCAACTAAATTAAGAAATCCTTAAAATGAAGTAATTTATTAAAAAATCTAAATGAAATTTTTTAGGCAAAATTTGAATGACATTTTATATGAAATTTCATACCATTACTAAAAATTTAATATTTTTATCAAGGGGGGGGGGGGGGGGTTACTCTCCTCTAGCCCCCTACAAAAGTAAGTTTCTTTTCTCAAGCTGACGCTATATAAATTCATCAAAATTAGAATCTAGGTTGACCCCATATTTTCATCATATTCTAATTACATACACACAGTCAAAAGTATAGAATTAGAATAATTTTTATTCAAAACAGGCAGTTCGGAAATTGAGTGCTGTTATCTGTATCTGTATTATTTATATAGTGGACATTTATTTAGAACTTGATTAAATGCCTAATTCGTTCTGGTATCAAATAAAGCAATTATTATAGTTATTTTAATATATAAAATGATCAATAACGTAGTTATGCAAAATGAAAAAACAATCCTTACTGAAATCATTTGGCTACACCAGGGGTTTCAAACTTTTCGATTTCATGGCGCCGTCGACCAACTACATTCTTTTCGTGCCTCTCATACGGCCATCGCAAGACTATGACGGCAGTAGAAAATATTAAGATATTTAATAATTTTTGACACATAAATTAATATTCACCCATCACAAAATCCCTCAAAAACTGTGCAATAATAACACAATAAATTAAAACTTAGTAAATATAGCATAAAAACGAAAATAAACTGACCCACTGGTTTGTTTCAAAGGCAAACAACAGCCTTCTTCAGGATGGACAAGAAGTGCGACCCCACATTCTGATTCACCGGTCAAATAGTCCCAGGGGGTAAGGGCGCACCGATTGAAAAGGTGCAGTCCACCTTGCGAGCATCTACAATGTGGAAACTGTTGTTGAGACCCAGACCGTCCGACCTACAAGAAAGGTGTAAGGTGGGCGCGGTAGCCCCGTGGTTAGCGCGTGGAGGTTGCACTCGGTAGTCCCGGGTTCGATTCCCGCCGCTGCCCAAACTGCCGCCGTGTTCATGCGGAGTACGATCACGTTAAACATGTGGGTCCGTAAGTCCTTCCGAGAGGTTGGTGGTAGGGGAAGGAGGGTACGGTCCCTGTGGATGCCTCCCCCACTGGGTTCCGGTCTAAATTGGGTGGCACTTCCCGGCCGTCCAAACAGATACCTTACACCTTTCTGGGAGGTCGGACGTCCTGGGTCGAAGAAGAAGAAAGGTGTAAGGTAACTGATTGGACGGCCGGAAAGTGCCAATTTAGACCGGAACCCAGTGCGGGGGGCATCCACAGGGACCGTGCCTTTCTTCCCCTACCACCAACCTCTCGGAAGGACTTACGGTCCTACATGTTTAACGTGATCGTACTTCGCGTGAACACGGCGGCAGTTTTGACTGTGGTGGGAATCGAACCCGGGCCTACCGAGTGCAATTCCCGAGCGCCAACCACTGGGTTACCGCGCCCAATAGGGCAAGTGTAAACATCTTTCCAGCGAACATGTGTTCGTAGCAATATGCACAGATCGAACATGTGTGCATATTCTTACGAACATGTAAAATGCCTTTACTCGAGGCTCTTTAGAGAACCAGAAGGGAAAACACCTTTATAGGCTGCCATTTCTATTACGTCAGTGAAGGTTGCTATATTTGAACACTTGTGGCAGAGTTGATAATTTATATCCAATTTGGCAATTTTTTGAAGGATCGAGAACTTTCTAGAAATAACGAATATTCTGGGAGATACGAATCAGTTCCGGAAATTTTTATGGAGAGTATGTAAAAGGAGTCATCGCTTAGTTGGAGAGCAGTTGATATGATACGAGCTATATTGAATTGTGAGGAACGTGAATGTTTAAGTATAGTATCTGCCGTTAAGTATAGTATCTGCCATTTTAATTGCTGTTTTACTGTACTTGACAGTTGTTTCGTGATCGTGGTGAGATAGTTATCGAGCTATTTGTTGTATGTTGGTCCTGTTTCCGTTGTGCTTGTAAATAAACGAGTTAGTTATCCAGAAATTTTTGATTTATTCTTGTATCCTGAGATTACACCCACGATTCTAGAGGATACGTTTTGACAATATATAATCTTTTATTAAAACTTTACAACACAATTGAAAAGTATTGATGACTTTGTTCATTCATTCTGTCTGTCTGTCTGTCCGTTCGCACGATAACTGCCGTAAAAATGACTTTATCAAAATGAAATTTCAGTATGTTGTTGAGACGGTCTGTGGGGCATATAGGAATGTAAATTAATAATATCAGCAATTAGTTTTGGAATGAACCCGGGTTGACAAAATGAAATACATTTAACCCAATGGGACTTAATTTTTCAAACATTTTTTAAGCGAATTTAAAATTCACAAATTGTTTCGGAAATGTTAGGAAGTATTCAAATTATCCCGTAAAATACATAAATTTTTTTTCAAAATATGTTTGGTATTTTTTAAAATAAAAATTAAAATAATAATTGAACCCATATTATATGAAGAGATCACGTGATCCACTTCAAAATAAAATATGGCATCCATCTTTTTTCCAAGTGTAAAATCGTGATTCTTAAAGTTCTTTTTAATTTATATTTCGTGTTGCATCAGTCCTAAAACCGCTCTGTTTTTGCGTAATTTCTGTACATCTATAGTATACTGCGCCAACGCAATTACAATATTTTTGAGTTTAAATGATTATCAAACTTTGATTATTTCTACAACGAAGCCTAATTTTGACGGATGCAGAATGTAAACACATCAAGCTGTAAGATGAGTTGTATAAGAACTTCTGAATTTTTTTCACGCAAAATTATTTAACTCTGTATTTTGGAATAAAAGTGCATGAATAAAATATTCACTGCTTTTACATAGAGAGCCAGAGGATTTATATTTCGATGACGTCATTTGAATAAAGTTCGTTTTCTTCGATGAAGTTTTAAGTTATCAAATATAAAAAAATATTGTAGTACTGTGATAATTTAAAATATATCGCATTTTAGAGATGCTTAAATAAAATTCCATTTCAGTTGGAAAGTGTTTCATAATCATTGCTTTATGCATGATTGATCTTTCTTGTTTAATATCTTCCCCTTGCAGGCCGTTTATGCAGATAAAATACGGTGACAGGAAGAGAGATTATCTTTAACCCAATCCACTCCTCAAACTTGCAAACGTCGCGTAGCTAAATATAGCAAACATTTAAACTAAAATTAAGATTTTTTTATTTATTTTATTTTATCATTCTTCCTTTTGTGCAAAGCACTATTTCTCAACTGTTAATCAGCTGACGAAAACCGGTATTTCTAGAATACTTGAATTGTAAAAATTGCTGTCAAAAGGGTTTCGTTTTACTTATTTATATTATTTTACTAGAACGTTCAACAAATATCAGTCTAAAGAAAATCAGTCTGATTTGATATCTAATTACTTTAAATATATTGCATTTACTTCAAATACACAAATAAAGTATTTACTATCCCACTGAAAATCAACTGAAAGTCCCACTGAAACCCATTGAAAATCAACTGTGTCGCGAGAGAAAAAATATACCGAGCAGTAAAATACATATTTATATAATCGTAAGTATTTAAAGGTTTCTTACTTTGATGTTACAGGATTTGAATTATAGAATATCTCACCAGCTTAGAATATCTCACCAAGTATCTAACGTACTAAATTTCAAGTTCCTACCTTAACTCTTGTCTTAAATGTTGATCTGTGTATATCATTCCTTATCTTTATATCACTTAAAGGGGTGTTTTTATTAACACTTTACAACAAAGTTGAAAAGTGTTTATGACTTTGTTCATTCTGTCTGTTTGTCTGTCTGTCTGTTAGCACGATAATTGCCGTAAAAATGACTTTATCAAAATGAAATTTTAGTATGTTGTTCAAACGGTTTGTGGGACTTATGGGAATATAAATGGATAATATCACCCAATTCGGTTTGGATTGAACCCGGGTTGAAAAAATGGAATACATTGAAATGGAACCCTATGGGACCTAATTTTTTAAATATTTTTTAAGCGGATTTAAAATTCACAAATTGCTTCGAACGTTTTAGGAAATATTCAAATTATCCCATAAAATATATAAAAAAAATTCAGCAAAATATATTCAGTAGTTTTTTAAATAAAAATTAAAATAATAATTATACCTTTTACATGAAGCGATCACGTGACCATTGTATGAAGAGATCACGTGACTCACTTCAAAATAAAATACGGCATCCATCTTGTCTCAAAATTGTGATTTTTAAAGTTCTTTTTAATTTACATTTAGTGTTGTATCCGTCCTAAAACCGCTTTATTTTTGCTTAAATTCTGTTCATCTACATACTGAAACAACGCAATTACAATATATTTGAGTTTAAATGATCATCCAAATTTGATTATTTCGAAGCCTATTTTTCACTTATGGAAAATGTAAACAGTAAAATATGTAGAGTGAGTTGTATAAGAATTGCTGCATTTCTTTAACGCAAAATTATTTAGCTCATGGAGTCTGCTATATAGCTGATATGAATGAAAAATTCATTAGGCATTCAGTAGGCATGCGCAGTCGGCAGGTTGAAAAATGTACGGAACCTCATTGTGGAATATGGAAAATTTTACAAGTTCATTCGCTTAAAAAAATGACAAAAAATAAATTATTCACAAAATTAAAGAAAAATGTTTTTTTTTGTTAGAATGCGAAGATACAGACAAGACGCTTTACCAAACTATAGAATTGCGCTAATCTTAGTGTCGCAGCTTTGGCGAAAACAGTATCACATAGCTTGCAATGCAAAACTTCGAGACGCATAACTTAATCTGCAAAAATGCAAATTTCGATGTAAAATCTTTCGATGTAAAATACACTACTCGACATAAAAATGCAACACCATGAAGCTTTGGCTGGATAATTATGCAAATTGCTAAACAAACGCAACTGGCCGATGTAGGCAAAAGATCTGAAATGCAAGTAGGGCACAAGATGGAAACAGAAGATGAGCCAACAGTTGTTACTGTCTATCGCATACGGAGGCCCGTTTTCCGAGCTGTTTTTTTGTTTTAGAAGACACGCGTTGTTGAAGCGATGCTTAGCCGACGACGCCGAAGTCCTTTTCAGCATTTGAACGATCGAGCGAGGGGATTCATATTAGGCCTACGTACAGCTTTGTTGATCGTACCGAAGTATAGCCACTGAAACACGCGTAGATGCGTTCACTGTACAAATGATTTGGAGAAGGGTATGGGAATTGTCGCAGTAGTACAGGGCCGTCCAGACGTACATCAGCAAGCGTTGATCCACGCATTCGAAGTCATGTGGTGGCCACCCTTCATAAACGACGACTGTCGACATTCTGCAGACTTTGTAGGATACATTGGATGTTCCAATATCAGCGAGAACAGTTTCTCGACGATTGGACAAAAGCGGCTTGCACTCAAACAGTAATTTACAAAGACTGCCATTCACAAGACACCGACGTGAGAGATCGCAATGCTCTCGGGTCCGAGCCTTTTGGCCGACTGAACGGAACAGGGTAGTATTCAGCGACGAGTCTCGGCTCTGTTTGTCGAATGACAGTCGCCGTGTGATAGACTGGAGGCGACGTGGAAACAGATCCAATCCTCCTGCGACTGTTGAACACCATACTGCTCGACAACGTGGCATCATGGTTTGGGGCGCCATTAACTTCGATAGCCAGTCACTTCTGGTTCGTATCAGAGGCACAATGTTGGCACGACGATATGTGGATGAGGTCCTGCGAACTGCCCTACATTCAGCGGTTGCAAAATGCTGCTTTCCAGTAATATAACACGTGACCGCACATGGCAACCATCAGCAGACAAGCCTTGCAAAGTATCCAGGTGCTTTCTTGATCTCCGCAGTCTCTTGATCTCTCACTCATCGAGCATGCATGGGACGTGATTGGCCGTCGTTTGACTGCACTACCTCAGCCTCAAACAGAGGACGACCTGTGGAGGATTATTGAAGAAGTTATCCACCCCTCAAGAAAGAGGACCAACGGCCGTACCGTGCTGAAAACACCGGTTCTCGTTAGATCACCGAAGTCAAGCAGCATCGGGCGCGGTTAGTACTTGGTGGGTGACCACCTCGGAATACCGCGTGCTGTTGGCCATCTCGGGTGCGGTATCCCCGTGGTTTGCGCGCTAGATTTGCACGCTGCCACAAATGCCGCCGTGTTCATGCGGAGTACGATCACGTTAAACATGTGGGTCCGTAAGTCCTTCCGAGAGGTTGGTGGTAGGGGAAGGAGGGTACGGTCCCTGTGGATGCCTCCCCCACTGGGTTCCGGTCTAAATTGGGTGGCACTTCCCGGCCGTCCATACAGTTACCTTACACCTTTCTGGTAGGTCGGACGGTCTGGGTCTCAACAACAACAACCCCTCAAGAAAGTATCCCCACGCTCATTGCATCTGTTCCTCGAGGTATGTCTTGACTAGAGCCTTACGTGGGACGGATTTTACTCGACTTGCACCCTCAACAAAAAAAAATGTCGACTTGCAACTCGACCTGAACCCGCAGCGTGTGACCCAAATACCAGTCCCTCGATCCACAATGGAATTTTATTCCAAAATTCTATTCAGTAGTTTTGAAATCTCTAACAATATGCACAATTTTCTGCTGCTTTTCGGTTCGTAACCTTCGTTCATGCATTTTTCCAGTTTCTGCTCGCAACTCGACTCGCAGCACGAACACTGAAGAAAACCCGACCCTCAATTTGAAATATAAAAGAAACTCGACCCGAGATCGACATGTGAAGCGGCGCAACCCGCAAGCAGGGTCCAGTCCCAAGTCCCGACTACTCGCAAACAAGGTCATCAAGCTCTTCTGATAAAATTTAACTAAAACTAACAGAAAATTTAAGGAGGGTGGAGGAATCAATAAATATTCTTTCACATAGTCACAGAACCTGGCTAATAGGGGACGATCTCAAAGTTAAGAATGATGCTCTCATTTCAGATACTAGTATGTATGGATTGATTTCACGCTTTTCAGCATTCTTTAGCACGAAATATCCGATGACTATCCAATAACAGCATGAATTTACTAAGTGCAGCGATTTTGCTGAACTCTGTAGAAGGGGTAATTTTTAATGAGCATTAGCTCACAATTTGGGCAGTATGTAAAGAATTTGTGCCACAACGCTGGACTGCAGCGTGAAAAAATGACTTTTGTTAAAAGGTTTTCAGCGTTGATATAGGGATCTATTAAAAATATATTTTTCGCAGTGATTAAATGTGTTTATGCTAATGCCCGTAAATATTTTATTGAAATATTGATAAGCTCGGGTTGAAATATTTTTCATGTAAGTTAAGCCGTTTTGTCTAGTGAAAAGTGCACAACACGTTTTGCTTAGATAAATTAATGATTCATCTCCAAAATGGAAAAAAAAAATAGTGACATAGACACATATTAAACCTTTTTAACATTTCTAAATTTTTTATGCTTTGTTATAATTTTTTATGCTTTGTTCAACTTCTATAAAATACAGAGTAACGTTATTGATCAAAATATTTTTACTGGCTTTTAAAATTATTTGAGTAACACATGCATCACATTATACGAGGCTCGTCCACAAAGTAAGTTTCCCTGGGGTCGTTTACAGAAAAGAAACACAATTTCATGGAAATATTTATTGCAACAGATACAGCAAGTGTTCAGCTATTTTTCAACATATTCGCCATCGAAATTGAGACATTTGTCATACCGTGGGACCAACTTTTGAATACCTGTGTCGTAGAAGTCTGCCGCCTGGGATTTGAACCACTGTGTAAAAACCATCTCCGCCTCTCTGTCATTCTCAAAACGCTGACGCTGACCGGACAGGAATTTCTTGAGGTGTAGGAAAAGATGGAAATCACTGGGAGCGAGGTCCGGGCTGTAGGGTGAATGATTAAACACCTCTCAGCTGAACTCCTGCAGGAGACTTGATGTCCGTCGAGCAGTGTGCGGCCTAGTGTTATCGTGCAGGAAGAAAATACCGGCACTAAGCATCCCGCGCCGCTTGTTCTGAATGGCCCGTCGCAATTTCTGCAGTGTTTCGCAGTAACGCTCAGCATTCACCGTCTCACCTCTGGTCAGAAATTCGACGTGAAGAACGCCCCGTCTGTCCCAGAACACCGTGCACATCACTTTCCGCGCCGACAAGGTCTGCTTGAATTTCGGCCTACAGGGAGATCCACTGTGACGCCAATGCATTGACTGCTGCTTTGTTTCTGGGGTAATGTGTGCAATCCACGTTTCATCACCTGTGATGATCCGGTCCAGAAACTCGTCGCCGTCATCATGGTACCGCTGAATAACAGGTGCTCCGTGACAATTTCGTGCAACAAGAACGGGAAATCTGCGGGAAATGACTGCCGAGTTCCATAATTGTGAAGCGACGATTCTCCATAATGCGTTCCCGCACAAGCTCCACAAGGTCGTCTGTAATGATGGATGGCCTCCCACTGCGCTTCTCATCATGCACACTTTGTCGACCTGCTAAAAATTCTCTGCACCAGCGACGCACCATCTGCTTGCTCATGACGTTAGGCCCATAGACCCGGCATAGCTGACGATGAAGTTCGATCGGCGCTATGCTCTGTGCATTCAAAAATTTTATCACTGACCGCACTTCACAGTCAGCGGGAGCTGGAATAAAAGCCTCCATCTTCAACAGCTGCAACAATGCTACTGTGAGAACGTGGGAAGTACCGTAGTGCATGCGCCATGCTACGTCATTGCTCTATCACGTACGTGCAGTCGTTGCACGCAATATAAGGTTTGCTAGCTGTGGGACGAGTGGGAAACTTACTTTGTGGACGCGCCTCGTATTACAGTTGCGTATTTCAAGTATCCATATACGTCTATTTTAAACATTTTTTGTGATTTAGTTAATTTTGTATATGTTATTTAAGCATTATCCTTAATCTACTGCCACCGGTTTAACAATTCTGCATTTAGATCTTTGATTTCTAGCTAAGAATCAAGAATCCCAGTTCTCGTGATGTTTTTTTGGATATTTTATAAAATTACTAAAATAGCCATATTTTAAACATTGAAATTTCTAAAGTTAAAAAACAAACAAACAAGAAAGGTCAATCATGCATAAAGCATTGATTACGAAACACTTTTCAACTGAAATGTAATTTTATTTAAACATATTTAAAATGCGATACATTCAGCGGTGATGATATTTAAAATATCACAGAAATACAATAACTTATTTTACTTGAAAATTTAAAACTTCATCGAAAAAAAAAATGAATTTATTCAAATAACGTCATCGAAATATAAATCGCCTGGTTTCCTAGTAAAAGCAGTGAATATTTCATTCGTATACTTTTATTCCAAACTCCAGAGTTAAATAGTTTTGCGTGAAAAAGAATTCATCAAGTCTTATACAACTCATCTTACAATCACTTGTTTACATTTTGCATCCATTAAAATTCGGCGTTATAGAATTAATCGTTATAGAAATAATCGTTATAGAAATAATCGTTATAGAATTAATCGTTATAGAAATATAAGTTTGATGATTATTTAAGCTCAAGAATATTGTAATTGCGTTGGCGCAGAATATAGGTGCATAGAAAATACGCAAAAATAAAGCGGTTTTAGGACGGATGCAGCACTATATAAATTTAAAAAAACTTTGAAAATCACGATTTTTCTCTGGGAAAAAAAAATATTGCCATATTTTATTTTGAAGTGGGTCACGTGATCTCTTCATATTATATAGGTGTAATTATTATTTTAATTTTTATTTAAAAAACTACCGAACATATTTTGTTATGTTATGTATATGTTTTTTGTTTTATATGTTTTATGGGATAATTTAAATATTTCCGAAAACTTTCGAAGCAATTTGTGAATTTTAACTTTTCTTAAAAAATGTTTGAAAAGTTAGATCCCATAGGGTTCAATGTATTTCATTTTTCCAACCCGGATTCAACCCAAAACTAATTTTGTGATATTATTCATTCACATTCCTATATGTCCCACAGACCGTCTCAACAACATATTACAATTTCATTTTGATAAAGTCATTTATACGGCAGTTATCGTGCGAACGGACAGACAGAATGAACAAAGTCATAAACACTTTTCAACTATGTTGTAAAGTGTTAAAAATTAAAATTTTTTCTTAAGTTGGCTGAGTTGTACCTCTCTCTCATTTTCCTCCAACTATTTAGACGTTGCTAATCATGCCCACTTGTGTAGTACGAAAATGAACCAATTTTTAAGAGAAAAAACTGTAGTGATGACTGACGACTTCAGTTATACTACAGCGCCCCTAAATATACAGATTAATTTTCATTGACGTGGACGACATGGGGGGGGGGGGGGGTACGCCCGTTATCCGTCAGGGAGTCCTTAAATATACAGACTGACTTATCAGGCATGTTGAAGCTCATTAGGGTTGCTGCAAATACATGCGTTACCGTATTTGTTACCATACAAGGGTGTACCTGCCGAGTATTTATAAGCTATTTTTTTCAATCCATCTTTACTTAGGGGAAAGCTAAATAATTTAGAACACTTTCTAGACTGATTAGAGCAGTGCGGTGTAGAACACCCACACATAATCAATTTAATAACACGGATATACAAACAGAGCTGATGCTAACGGATTATACTTTCGGCTTTGGTGAGCTTCAATATGCCTGACAAGTCAGCTCGTATAAAGGAGCTTAAATCATATCACGTATCAGGGCTCAAAATTAAAAGAAATTGAGCCCAGGTTGTATTTGTCCCCATGGACGAGTTCTGTGACTATAAAGTGGACCGTTGTAGTATGGTGAAGCATGGTACAGCCTGAGCTCAATTTTTTGAAATTTGAAGCCGGCTGTGTGGCAGAACAGATAGTTATAAGTGTATAGGCTAATTGGAGTTACATATACAAAGAAATAAAATGATAAGAGACTCAGTTTCAACGCCTGAAATTCTTGACCAAACTGACTATCACAATGATGAAAATATGTGTATAATCATACATAATAAATTTTTAATAAAAAAAACTACAGGGTTAATATAATTGATGTATCCCAGTCCAAACTGATGTATTCCAGTCCCAGAATTGATGCATTCTCATCCCATAATTGCACAAATTTTGTGGTTGAAATTCAATCAAACTGAGTAGGAATAACCTTCAAGATATGCTGAAACGATTTCACAAAAATATAGTTAAAATGAAATCCCAACAGTAGAAAGTTTGGTGCTGAAACAGGCAAAACGCACAAATAATGTCTGATCTGTAAAATTATAATTGAACTCAAACCATACATTTAATAGTGAAGTGTGATGAATAAATTTTTATTGCTTTTCTAGAAAAAAATCGTTAAGTACCGTGACAGAATTGCCAGTTTGCACAAGACAACATCACAATTAGTAGTTGCTATAAATTGACGTTTAGTGAGGATTTTCTAAATGAATCTACTTTTCCCGAAAATCGCTACCTGTTTGTTCTTGAGGGAATTGCTACCAAATGTAGTCTTTAGCCACTAAAAATCTCTGTAGAACTAACTCTTTGACTAAGGATACTTATAATTATAATAACATATATTTGTGTAATTAATGAAATATAATTTATATATATATATATATATTATAACAGGAATAAAATTTCTACGCAACTCACCCATTAGTTTCATATGCGACTTTACATCCATTCCACACAAATCTAATCCAAGAAGCACACTACACAGTCGATCACGAAAAAAATAAAAAAATAACCCTTGACGGTAAGCACAAAAGGCAACTCAGCCCAAAAGAATAAAGGAGGATAACTGCTAACTAGCCCACGCGTTTGACACGCTGGATCCACAGATTAGCCAAGATCATCAAATGAAGATAATCCGCTGTGGTCTTCCTCTTCATCTTCCCTCCTTTTTTTACTTCTTTGAGGAACTTCTTTGGCCAACTTCTTAATCCGGCGCGAGGTGCGATGAAAGATTCTGCCGGATTGGGGCTTTGCCGGATAGATGCTTTAATTAAAGTCCCGAAAGATAACAAGGTTGAGCAGAAGCCTTTCGCCATGGGCTTGATGAAAAAATGGAAGAGACTACGAAGTTGATTTTTTCTCCCTATAAAGAGGGAAAAAAATAGAATTATTTGATCATCATTTGGGGTGTAATATCTTTTCAAAGTAGTTTGTGTTAAGTTGTTTCTATAACATAGTGGCAAATGCAGTACATAAGAAACAGGTATGTAGTTACATGACAAATTAACATCTATTAATAATATTATGATCCATAAAATGTATATAAAAGTAATAAAAACAAACATTTTAGACAACTACCTATATCCACTAATAAATTAAAGAAAAAAGAAATTTAGTGTATACTTTTAGAATTTAAGTTAGTGTAACAAGAAGATTTTTACATTTGTAGAAGATTTTATTGAAAATTTAATATCTTTTGACAAACTTCATCCAAATTGAATTTTTTTATATAATCGAATTGTAGTACATTTTTGGTAGATATTATAAACATTTCAGTGACATTAAATTTCCTTGACAATTTGAATAATTATCATTTTTTCTTATTTTATAGAATTAGATTTTGTAATTTTATGTGTACAATTCAATTTATATAAAGTTACAATTCTTGAATGTAGTTCAAATAATAATTATGTATTTATAGTATTTTTTATATTTGAATTTTTTTAAATTTTTTATTGTAAGATACATTTTATGTAATGTCTGATGATCTTTTATTACATTTTAAATGTCCTTTTGCATACTTATGTAATAAAATACATTTTATGTCATATTTGATCCTCTTTTATTACACTTTCAGTGTCCTTTTGCATATTTATGTAACAAAACACACTATTAACGCATATAAACAGTACTTTTTCTAAGAAAAAAGATGGGTGAATTCAAGTGGATAAGGGGCGTGGCTAAGTGTCAAACCAATACTTGATTTTATATCAGTTTTTAAGCTAAAATTTAATTAATTGTTATTTATTTGCAATTTTGTATCAGTTTTATTTATGGGACAAGTCAGTTCATAACTACAATTGAAGTTAAGATCACTGACTATGTGCAATAGTGGACATGCCCCAAGACTGGAGTGGTTACTATTTCTGGGTCTTCACCCAACCTCCCCTCGATTTTTTTATCTTTTAAATACCGCATTACTGGAAAAAATTCCGTTTTACTGAGACTTATGGGGATATAATCATTATTACGGTTTATACAAATAAAAATGTCTGTTCATTGATTTTAAAAATCTATAGCTTAATGAAAATTACAAAAAAGTAAAAAACTACAAACTTAAGTTACATTAATTGCAAGGCTATTCTACTAACTAGCTACAAATTTGTTCAATTTAAGGGGACGGTGGACGTTGAAATGAGCAAAAATCGACTAAAAACAGTTTTAATATGTAACATTATTTTACACATTTAACATTTGCTTACGGGTGGGACAGCGTCCATCCCAAACGAAGAACCTCCCAGAAGGACAGGTATTTGACAATGTTTTTGTCGGCGATTTCCATGGACGCCAATGCCTGCAAAGGGGGTTGAACTGTTTGGGATAGGGTATGTCAAATACCTGTCTTTTTGGGAGGTTCTTCGTTTGGGATGGATGCTGTCTCACCCGCAAACAAAAGGTTGAATGCATTTTTTTCGAAACGGCATTTTCAAAGGTTTTACATTTTTAAAATGCTCCATGCGTCTTAAGATTTATGAAATTTGGTAAGAACTAAGAAGACACCTCTCATACTCTTTAATGAAACTGGGCATGCATTTTATAATTGGACTTCATTAAGGTAATTAAAAGTGAATAAAAGAACCTAATTAAATGATGAAAATCAAGTTTCAATGCAGAAAAATATTTAAAAAAAATTAACTTTCAAAGGGATTTAAAAATAAATATCTAAATTTGTTCATAATGTGTTTTTGAGTGATCATAATGTAAAATTAATCAAAAATGTGAACAAATGGCACGCAAGGAGCATTTTCAAATTTTCGTTAAAAAAAATTAAATTAAAAAAAAATTTCAAAATTATAACAAAATTGAAAAAAAGTTTAATGGTATTGTATATAGTAATGTTAAGAGGAATATTTATACAAATTTTCACGTTTCTGTGTCAATAAATAAATAAAACAAATTTCAACGTCCACCGTCCCCTTAAATAAACTGAATAACTGCTTAAACTTGATAAATTGTTTATCAAAATATTTTCCACAGTTTGCGCATTTTTCCTGCTTATTCATACCTCTCTCTTACCTTGTTCTTTTTCTATAGCAGAGTGTCGTCCACGAAGTATCCTCACATAATTTGATGGATTAAATTGGTTTGAGGGGGTGGGGGATCCAATGATCCGGATGAACGTGAGGTTTTTGTGGTGTCTGCAAAAAGAGCAGCCGTACTTGATGTTACACTTGTGTTCATTTGTGAAAAATTCCTCTCACACTCACTTAATGACACGGAATTGTGTGTATTTTGTTTTTAAGTTGAAGGAGATTTATTGAGTCTGATAATTTTGAGAACTCTTTGGAAGCGTGAATCATTTCCCCCTCATAAAAATGAAACTTTTTGAAGATTCAGAGATTTCTTCTTCAAAAAGGACGTGTAATCGTAGCTTAAACGATCTTAATTGTCTTCTTCGTAGTGTTAATCATTTTTATCCAACATTAATTTTACGGCTGAACATGAGTGTGGAGGGTCTTTACCTTTTCTTGATGATTTAGTTTTACATAATACTAATGGTTTCCATTCCTCTGTATTTCGTAAAACCACCTTTAAGAATTCTTGTATTCCATTTAATCCACAGTTTTCAGTACCTATTTTAATCGTGCCTTTAAGGTATGTTCTTTAATTTATTATGTAAGTGATGAAATTAACTTTATCTGTAGTGTGGGAAGTGACGCTGCCTGTTTCTATCAGTTTATCAAATCTTCTTTGCTATTAGTTCTAAATTTATCTATTCCAAATCAACTCTTGCCCACTTCCTCCTCTTCTACCGACGTTTTGCCTTTCAAATTTAGTCTTCCTTACAATCCTAAAATATTTCGTCCTCCTGTTCAGTTCTTACATAAATTTAATTTTAAACCTGCTTATTCTACTGTCATTTCTATGTTTAGCCGTATGAGGACTGACAAATTTAAAGTGAATTTTTTAAGTCAGGCCGGGGTGAGCGTTGTTTCCTCTAACAACCGTTACAATTTTTATATTGGTAGTATTAAAAGGACAGTAGGCATTAATTAATCCGATCATGCTCGTGATATCATAAACAACAAAAAAATAATTCACCGCCTTATCCAATATTGATATCAACCAGCAAAGACCGCCAGCTTCGTCCGCTACGTCCGTCCAAGTCTGGGAGGATAGAATATATGCCTTCCTCTTAGGTCCAAGTACACCACCACCATGCATGGGAAACATGAACTGGCGGACATCACCTCCCATCGACCCACCCATCCACTCCTAATATCCACATATACATGTCAGCCATACACTCCTCCCACTCAGTAATAATATTTCTTATACAACTCCCAAACAATATATACGTACTATATTACCCCCTAACATAATGCAATTAATTTACGTTCCCCTAAATCCTTTATCAAACGAATTTATCAAGTTTAACCTGGCCGTATGAAACCTAAAAATTATTTTAAAGACATCGCTTTTCTTTCTATTTTCTACTTATATCCAAAGGTTAGTAATCTCACTAAACAGAAGCATCCTTTTCTAGATTTTGTCGCCATTTTTTTTCTTCTGAAAATAACAATAGAGAACACTTTGTCTTTTCTTCTAGTATCTTTGAAATTAGGTACATATAATATTGGATGATTTCAATCGATTTATCATTTTTGACCAATTACTTTATTTGAACGCCAAAACATATAGGATTTAAGGCTTGAAATATTAAAATTTTTATAAATTTATGATGATAACAACCTGTCATTTTTTACTTTACTTTGTCATTAATAATGGGAATGAAATACATTCTTTTGAGTTTTTAAATATGAAAATCAAACACCCATAAGGCATTCTTAAAATTAAATTGGAATCAAATGGTACAAAACAAAGTACAGGAAAGTCCATGGAACCATATTTTTATCGAGGTGGGACAAAGAAACTGACTTCGATTTTGCACGTGTTACAGTAAAATCCAAAAGTCCGTTTAAACTAGTTCTTACTAGTAAAAGTTAGAAACTTCTATTGCTGTTATTAGTAAGAACAAAACTAATTCTTACTAGTAAAATCCACAAGTTCTTACTGCCGTTGGTCAAAATATATTCGTACTCATAAAAATAAGAAACTTCCACAACGGTTTGTCAAAATTTGTTCTTACTAATAAAAATAGAATATCCTACTACTAGTGTTCAAAACTAGTTTTCACTTGTTAAAACTAAAAGGTCCTTCTGCAGTAAATAAATTATAAAATTTAAAAATGATTTCAATGTAATCAGGATTCAAAGTAAATGACGTTAAGGAAAATTGAAATTATTAAAATTAATTACAGCAAGAAAACTAAATTATCTTGTAAAAATGTTTGAATCATCAAAGCATCTGTGAATGAAAAGATCAAATTTGCAATGAGAAATTAATTGAAGTTGAATCAAGAACCATTTGTATTCATTGGATTTTGAATGACATATTCGAAGCATTGACATTTGAAACAGGACAAACAAGAAGTGCAACGCTATTTATTCAAGCACGTTCGGCATCTGCGGTTAAAGAGGACGGTTTATTCCCACTTCATCCCTTCCCATTTCGTCCCTTACGCTACCCTTTTTTAAAATAGTAGCATTTCATCCCTTATCCAATGTACACCTGTTTCTCACCCTTTCTCCCAACTGAGAGGGGTGCAAATGACTCCCTAGGGGATGAGTTCGGAGGAGCTCCGTCGGGCACCCCCGATAGAAGTCGTGAAGTCAAATGGCGATGTGATAACGTTGTATGTAAGAAATTTTGCTAGAATGTTTAAAAAGGGGCATTTGATCCGTCGTGGCAGGTTTAGGGTTGATATTAGTGAATAAAAAAGTATACTAATATTCATGGAAATCATTCTTTTTTCGAGATTTTTGCGAAAGACATTCTTCGATTTTCAAATAAAATTAATCATTCTACTATTATCTAATCATCCCGATTCTCGAAGGAAGTTCTGTCTACACATGCACAGACAGTTTGCAGATATTGAAAACATAATAATTCACATTCAGATATACAAAACTTGTCAAGCCATCAAATTATGCATGATGTTTACAACTATGGGCATTTTTACCAACATGATATATGCAGCAAATCTACGTTTCTTTTAACATTAAAAATCTTAAATATTCAACCAAATGTCAAAATTTTTCATTTAATTAATAATAATTTTGTATTTGATTCCTTTCAGAAGCTATTGAAATACACAACTTTATTAAAAAAGAATCGACAGTAGCTCCATTCCGATGGAGCCAAAACGATTTCACGTGAGCAACATCTTTCTTTGTGTGTAGTTTGTCTTCTTTAAACATTTTCAAAACAGTTCAAAATAATAAAATATCGAAATTAGAATCCTATAGTTCTTTAATTAAGAACTCTATCCCAGGTCCTATTATATATCTATTTAGAAATTTCAAAGGGCTACACATTACTTTGTATAGTTTATAGCTAATATTTTTAGTTTTTGAGATATATAAGCATTACAAACTTGGAAAACGGAAAAATTTTAATATTCTTCAATTTGACAAGACGATTTCTCAAAAACTGAAAAAAACAAATTAAAAATCTAGAAACTAGATTTCCTATTGAACATTTTGTCGCTTACTATTTACATATATCTTTTATATTTACAAATATATTTCGAGTGAAAATAAGCAAAGTGAAGCAAATCATTGCTCGGACAAAAACTTGGATCTTTTCGAAAACATATTTAAAATATTTAAATATTGAAATCATTTTATATAATCATAATGTGCACTATATTTTCCTTTTCAACAAAATAAGTAAAAAAAATTTGTTTACATATTTAACTATTAGATTTGGAGACATAAACGTCCAAAGGGTTTATATTTATCGTACCGCTTCGATTAAGATATCTAGTATTTTAAAAATAAAAACTATTATACTGTTCTGGAGTAATATAATCTCGTAAAATAAAGCTGCACAATTTAATGTCCAAAGAAAATAATTTTGAGCTTTTTTATCACTTATCAATTATTAATGTTATGACAATTAGCTAATACTTTAAAATAATATGTCACTCATGGCATTTTTGAAAGAACGCTTAACGTTTCTTTGAGACAGAGGCACATTTGTTTGTAATGAAAAAAGGACCTAAATGTCAGAGATATTGTCGAATCGAAGGCAGATTGGGAAATTGCAAGTAAATTATTCTAAATAGAAATGAAAAATGTTTGTTCGGACAATTAGAAAAATATGTTAATGATTGTTAACCATCTTCGTGAGAAAAATTTTCAGGTTGTTCATTTTTCGAGATTTTCATTCTATTTTATCTTCATTAACAATATTAACAATAAAAAAAAAAATTATGGGACCTACCCATCAGTCATTTTAAATAGGGTGCAGTATACGCGACCTTCATTTTACTACACTAAATATTGAGTTTTGTATAGCGAGAATAGAGAACTTCCTTTTTGGAGCTTTAATTTAATTATTGTAATAGAATGTTTTGAATAACAATGTCATTTAGAATACTATAGGAATTTGCACCTGATGGTAAATTTTAAGTTTCTTTATAATGTATTTTCAATACGAAAACGGGAATACTGCTAGTTATGTATAAAATATATATAGACGAACATAGATCTTCCCAAAGGGAAATTATCTTTACTGTATATTTTTTTAACAAAGTAAAGTCATTCCAAATGGAACGGCCGCAAGGGGAACAAACACATCTCCTCCAACAGGCGAGGAGAGCTGTGAAGAGACTATTGGGGAACGCACACAGTTTTCCCCTCTACCAACAGGTGAGGACCACAAGGTAATTAGGAGGGGTGCAGACAGGACGAAATGGGAATAACAAGGGACGCAGGATAAAATGGGAAGAGATGAAATGGGACATCACCAAGAGGACACGAGGCTGAGGGAAGGAGAAAAGTTTCCTTCGTCGTGAAGAGAAATGACAAGCGGTAAATCCAAGGATTCAAATGGCAGGATATTAAGAATGAACGGTAAAACCCACGGAGGAAAGAAAGAATAGCAGAAAATAAAGAATGAACGGAAAAAAACCAAGGCGGCAAGAGAACGAACGGATAGCAGAGTGAATAGAAACAACTAAATAGGGTGTAAACCTATTCAAACGGTAACGGAAGAATAGAGACGTTTAAACCAGCTGTAAAAATAGAAGAAAAAAATTAGTAAAAAATAACTAAAAAATACTAAAATTGGAAAAACCAGGAATAAACCTACTGGTTTCGGAAGATACAGCTTCGTCAAATAAAATTACAGAAAATAACTAAAATCCGAAAAAGTAAGATAAAAAAAATGAAGGAAGCAGAATGTTATATAGTATAAAGGATTTCTTACCGGAATAGTTCGAGTTTGCTTGTTCTACCTAATTTCAATTTGCTGCAGCCATATTTGGCGTAGCTTTCTGGATGTAATCTCATTCAAGCAATAGGTTGTTACTGAAGTACCAATGAAATAATTTCTTGCATAAGATATACTTTTATAACATTATTGATACATATGGACCGCACTTAAAAAAATATTTTACTTTTAATTTTTTGCAGTCTCATACTCTGTAGAGCGATAGAGTAATACGATTCGTTTTAGGCTGTCATTGAAAAGCATTCATATTTTACTTATTTACTTATTTTGGTTATAAATAAAATGAGCTGAAAACTTAGAATTGAAATGTCAGAATTAGTGCTAATATGAAATCCACACCAAAAAGTTATTTCACTTCTCCTATTTTTCTTTATCACTTGAAAAATGGGAGAGGTCATGTGTGGGCGTGGCCTATTGATAAATGTATCAATAGGCCACGCTAGTCACAATTAAATCTTGTCGATAATTTCCAAAGAATTCTTATTTTCTATAAATAAATAGGATTTTCAATTTGATTAATTTCATATACGAGGCAGGGTTGCCATAACCCTTGCTTGAGTTGACAGACAAAATAAAGTACAAGACTTGCTCCACAATTTTTAGACAGGGTACATAAATAAGAAGATTAATCAAAAGGAAACCTTTCCAATATTTTATAAATAAAATTATAATATATATATAACATTTTAACACGAAGCTGAAGCTGATTCAAAACCGGACATATTCCTAATTTTAAATTACTTTATGTTAACTAGCTGTAACAATTGCACGTAAGGTATTTGGATAGTCGTAAAACGACTTCTCCGTTCAGTTCGCAAGCTATATTTGAAGTGTATATGCAGGAGGAACTATGAAGGACTCCCCATAGGGATAGGGACACACACCATCAGATGGTATTAATATAAGCAGTTCTTTATCTGGCATTCTAGTTAAATCTGTTTTGCAAGAGCTTCAAAACAATGTTTTGTCTTTTCATTTTAAATTTGCTTCATGGTGTCGGTTCGTGTCTGATGTTTTTATTGTATGGTATTGTAGCCTCAAAGACCTTAAGTTTTTTCTCGATAGTGTTCATCATTTTTACTCCTTCATTAATTTTACTGTTGAACACGAGTGTTGTTGCTGTTCAGACCCAGACAGTCCGACCTACCAGAAAGGTAACCGTTTGGACGGCCGGGAAGTGCCACCCAATTTAGACCCGAACCCAGTGAGGGAGGCATCCACAGGGACCGTTGAACACGAGTGCTGCTGTTGTTGAGACCCAGACCGTCCGACCTACCAGAAAGGTGTAAGGTAACTGTTTGGATGGACGGGAAGTGCCACCCAGTTTGGACCGGAACCCAGTGGTGGAGGCATCCACAGGGACCGTACCCTCCTTCCCCTACCACCAACCTCTCGGAAGGACGTTGAACACGAGTGTGAAGGGTCTCCTCCATTTCTTAATTTCTTAGTTTCTGGCTGTACTACAGGTTTCCATAGTTCTGATTTTTGTTAGCCTACCTTTGCTAATTATGTTATTCTTGCTAATTCTTTTCACCCTCTTTTTAAAAAAAGGTGCCTTCATTGGCAATTTTGGCAGAGCTTTTAAGGTCTGTTGTTCTATTATATGATCAAGGGAAGAAATTAATTTTTTCTTTTGCCTGGAGTACGGTGTTGCTGCTGACTATTCCTATAATTTTATCTATAAAATCTTTTCTGCTATTGGTTTTAAATTCCTATATCTCTGCTCTGGATCCCCACATTGCTGAATTACCATTCTGATTTAGCCATTGCTGTATTCCTAAAATATTCCGCCGTCTAGTTTTTAAGTGAATTCAATTTTAAACCTGCTCATTCTAGTGTTATTTATATGTTTAGCCGTATGAGGACAGACAAATTTAAAATCAATTAAGTAAGACTCGGGTGTACTTTGTTCCTTTTATTTCCCCTGACAATAATTATAAGTTTTATATTGCTAGTACTACCAAGAACCGTGGGTGTTAGATTGTCTCTTTATATTAAAAACAAAAACTTTCAACTTCTTTATCCCAAATAGTTCTCAATCATCAGTTTGCCCGTCTTTTTGACAAGCATTTTTTTAACGTTTTGTTATAACACCCGGTATATTCTGTTTTTTAGATCTTTGTTTATTTATCTGTATCGAGTTTATTTATCTATTTATTTATCTGTATCACTTGTAATTTTGAACCTGTTCAAAAATTTAATTTTGCCTGACGGCTTATCCTCGATTTCATAGAAAAGAAACAACCGTTTTTTCTGTATTGTACTTTGTAATTTTATGATAGATTTCCTTATAATATGTCTATTTTATGCCTATTCACTGAATTTCACATGAATTTATTTTTGCCAATCAGCTATTTGTAATATGCAAGTTTAAGTTGTATGTAGGTCGGTTATTGTACATGAAACCCCAATGTTCTTGTACCATGTTAAATGCCTCTGATGAAGGACGTTTTACGTTCAGAAGCGCTCAAGCAAATATAATGTAATTTACATCCTGTATGATGAAATAGTAAACTTTTTATTTGAAAGGTCTGTTTGTATTGTTATCTCGGACGTATCGCCATTCCATTACGAAGTTTTTGCATTATCGTGTTTTCAGAGCAACAGTTTCTGAGTGTTTTTGGAGAAATTTATATCTTGAGTGCATATTTAGCTCAAAGTGATGATTGTGTAGATGTAGAACTTCATTAGATAAATAATAATGAATAATAAATGATGAATCATAATTCAAGTCTATTAATTTAGCTATTTTTCATACTGGTCTATATTTTTACAATCTTTTTGTGTTTTGATTCACTTGTACAATATTGAACCGCAATAGAATAATAAATGAATAAACTTTATATTCTTATCTTATAACTAACAAATAACACATTATAATTGAAATAACAATGCGGAAGAAACGTATTTCACTAAAGTAAATTCCGTTTAGAGATTTTCCATTTATCTGGGTTTAGTTGGCACAACTTTTGTGCTATTAGCGTCACATACATTGAATTGAAACTGAACTGTTGGTTGCGCTACTTTGTGTTAGTCGAGCAACATTAATTTTATTTTCATAATTTAAACTAAACATTTTTCATGGAAGTTGGCAATCTAGCCATTTTTATCTACGAATCTAGTAATTTTCCATTATAAATCTAGCCATAAGGTATCTCTAACTGTTGAAAAGCCTGTATGGATGTATGCTTCTGTGTATATATATTTCTATTGATATTAAATGAACGGATACTTTGTAATAAGGCTGCTAATTTAGCCATTTTATGGCTAGACTTAGCCATTTATGGAGACATTTATTTTTAGGTTAGAAATTCACCCCCTATCCATTTGGGGCACGGTATCCCAGTGGTTAGCACGCAGAAATTGTACTCGGTAGGCCCGGGTTCGATTACAGCCACTGCCAAAACTGCCGCCGTATTCAGGAGGAGTACGATCACGTTAAACATGTGGGTCCGTAAGTCCTTCCGAGAGGTTGGTGGTAGGGGAAAGAGGATACGGTCTCTGTGGATGCCTCCCCCACTGGGTTCCGGTCTAAATTGGGTGGCACTTCCCGACCGTCCAAACAGTTACCTTACACCTTTCTGGTAGGTCGGACGGTTTGGGTCTCAACAACAGCGACAACCCCTATCCATTTTCTAACTATTAATCTGAGTCAAAATCTATAACTTTGATCTTTTAACTTTAATTAATACGTTCGAGGCGGTGTCGGTCCGTCCTTTCCACCAAACTTTCCGTTCGGTCGGCGCCGGACCCTAAGGATCGACACTGAATTTTCCGTTTAGTCGTCGGATTCTGTAGACCGACGACATCGAATCTGATAAATAAACTTATTTACAAAACATAAAAAGTACACTTACGAAATTTACTCTCTATAACATTAGAAATACACTGTACGAAAGTACACTTACGAAATTGTAATTTATATAACATAAAAAATTACGCGCGGTAGCCCAGTGGTTAGCGCGCTGGAGCTGCACTGGGTAGGCCCGGGTTCGATTCCAGCCGCTGCCAAAACTGCCGCCGTGTTAACGCCGAGTACGATCACGTTAAACATGTGGGTCCGTAAGTCCTTCCAAGAGGTTGGTGGTAGGGGAAGGAGGGTACGATCCCTCTGGATGCCTCCCCCAGTGGGTTCTGGTCTAAATTAGGTGGCACTTCCCGACCGTCCAAACAGTTACCTTACACCTTTCTGGTAGGTCGGATGGTCTGGGTCTCAGCAATAACCCTCTTCAGTGTATTTTATTGAAACATTCTAAACATAAAGTGAAATATAATCTTTACTGCGTTGAGAGCTTTATCTTCTGTCTATACTGTGTACAGTCAAACATTCACTGAATGCTCCTTGCTGAACGGAAAGTATATCAAAATCGGCTTCGTCTCAAGCACGTTAATAAAATGTTTGAAAATTAATTATATTTTTTTTTAATATTTAGATAAATCTTTTATAAAATTTTCTGGAACATAAGTGACTATAATATTTTAAATTCTAGTGGGGAAAAAAGGATTAAATTCTTCGAAAATCTATTGATGTCTCTTTTTAATAGATCTCAATTGTTAATTTATATTTTTACAGATACATTTACTTGAATATTATGCTTTATTACTGCTTAGTTTACGAAGAAAGAAAAAACAACATTAATGTAAAGAAAAGGAATTGATAATTAAAAATTAGTCCCAGCCCATAACTAGGTTACACCTAATTTTTTCTTTTAAATTGGGGATTTGGTTTGAGATTTTTTTTAATAAGTAATTTTATAATTTAAGTTTTTAGAAATAAATTAGTTTCAAATTTTCTTCTTTCAAAACCCTTAGGTATGGCACTCTACTCTTCAAAATCCTTAGGTTTTCTCACTCTACTCCTTCACTCTACTTCGCCTCTTCACTCTACCCAGTCATTCTGTTGTTAGTAGTATAAAATGTTGTCAAATGAAATTTCAGAATTTGAAAGTCAGTGGACAATTTGAAATTTGGTCAAGTGGTCTGATGAGAAGGGTGATGAGAAGGGTGATGAGAAGGGTCCACAGTGGATTAACCACTGTGGACCACAGTACTGTGGAATGTTGCCAAATGAAATTTGAGAAATAGAAAGCCAGTTGAAAATTTGTAATTTGGCCAAGTGGTCTGATGTGAAGACTGAAGAAAACAGTGGATTAACCATAGTGGACTACAGCAGTATGAAATGTTGCCAAATGAAACTTGAGAAATAGAAAGCCAGTCGAAAATTTGAAATTTGGTCAAGTGGTCTGATGTGAAGACTGAAGATCACAGTGGATTAATCATAGTGGACTACAGTAGTATGAAATGTTGCCAAATGAAGTTTGAGAAATAGAAAGCCAGTAGAAAATTTGAAATTTGGTCAAGTGGTCTGATGTGAAGGCTGAAGACCACAGTGGATTAATCATAGTGGACTACAGTAGTATGAAATGTTGCCAAATGAAATTTGAGAAATAGAAAGCCAGTAGAAAATTTGAAATTTGATCAAGTGGTCTGATGTGAAGACTGAAGACTACAGAGGATTTATGGAAAGAAATAATGATAGGCTTAAGAATTTTAATGATGAATTTAGCAAGCTGCTAAGTTTGCATGCTAACTGTATTGGTTACGACGCACATTGAGAAAGAGAGTGCAGTCTTTGTTAGATAATTGTTATTAAACATAAATTTTATAATAAAATGAAATTAGGAATGCCTTATAATGCTATCTAACCAATCAAAGGGGACATAAAATTAAAAGTTTTGCACTGATTACATGTGTCCCAGTGAAATATTTAATGCACATTCGGCACAAAGTAATGGCAGTATAAACCTTTGATGCCTAACTTCTTTTGATGATTTTATGAATGTAGTTATATGTATGTAGTTCATATTCTTGGGTCTATATTTTAACCTTTAGTTAATGATGTTCAATGCAAAATGTATCGTTTATCTTGCGAAATATTAAAATGGAAATTATAAGGTTTTTGATGAAGTTCATATTACTGTCTCTTATAACTGATAAATAATAAATTATAATTGAAATAACAATGTTGATACAAAATTTTTTTTCAGTAAAGCAAAAGTTTAACAAGGAATTTTATATTCATAGGGGTTTGCTAGCTGGGATCATATGTGTGTTGTTGTCGCCACCTATAGTTTATAAACAAAGCTCAAAATCATTATTTAGCCATAAAAACTAGTAATCTAGTCATTTTTCTATCTGAATCTAACCATAAGGTATCTCGAAGTGTTAGCAACCCTGCTTTGTACTTTTAACCAAAATGAACAGTTTCTATTGTGTTCTCGTCAGCACGGAATGGCCATCATTTTCATTCTGACGACCGTTCTGAAAAACCATTCCATGGATGTTGTTAAGGGACAATAATTCTACCTTTGGAACCCCCCTCCCCCCAGAGACGGGTTCTGTGACTATATTGATTTCGAGTAAGATAAAAAATATCTCTAATTTGCTTTGTTTTCTCATAATATCTGAATTTGTTGATGCCATGTATTGGACCAGAAGAAAAAAAAAGAAGTCATGTATTGGACACAATTTCCTACTACATTTTATCAATATGAAGTAAAGTTTGTTTTCATCGTTTTCGACAAAGCCATGATATTAAATATTTGTATCTCAGTTTCTCAACTCTATATAGTCTTACTGCTTTCGAATTCTATGTCAAATATTTGATGAATGGGGGCGTCGTTAGCCCGCTTGATATCCAACAAGAAACAATAAAAAGCAAAGGATGTTTTAGGGTTTCTTTCATTAATGTCTTTAGATGCTGCAAATGCTTAATTGATGGATCACTATATCGTAAATTTCTTATCTGTAAGAAGGCAAAAGATAGCACTTCTAATTCTAAAGGTTTACGAACATCAAGTGATGTATGTCATATATAGATGCTAGAATAGACTTAAGGAATTTATTTGCAAACAAACATATTTGAAGTGTGGCTGTCCTTAATTTTCTCATACATCAATACTGTTTAGCTTCACTTGTTCCATAATACTGTGGCTCATCCAGAGAATTTTTGAAGGGATACAAAATATTTGAATCCACATAATTATTGCTTAATATGAATTTTAAACTGATTTTGAAATTATTGGATATTAATTAATTTTTATATAACGGCTAATTAATGTTTTTTATTACTTTGTACGATAAACTAATTGGCAGAAAATAATAAGTATTGTATTACAAATTATTAACACCATCAATCACAGCAGGGATCTTAGGTTGCATTTTTTAACAAATTCAATGGCGAATTTCCTTGGATAACTCTAATTGCTTTCTTCCTAAAATCTCTTTTTACTTGTATATAAGCCTGCCAAAAAAAAAAGGGAAACTAATACTTAAAAAAAATGAAATAGCAATTTTTATGTAATAAGTTTTATTCTGTTTAACAATGTATGTCACTTAGCGTGTAAAATAGTCGTGTTAATCGAAAACTGGCTTAGCTAGGTTTTGTGCTGTAGTTGAAACTATAAGTGGGTAAAGTTTTAACCTTCCAGATCAGAGGTGAGCTAATTATTTGTTGGTGAGACCTTATTGCAGTATTATTTCATTTAGGAGATTTTCCCCATGCCACCGTGTAAATAAAATAAGGAGCTAAAAATTACAATCTGTAAATAAAATTGAAAATTTGTCTGTCTGTTTGTCTCATCATCACGGGAGAACGGCTGAACCGAATTTGATAAAATTTTGTGGGTAGCTTTGAAATAGCTCCACTTAAAATTTGGTATATGTTTCGAGTTTTTAAAACCAGGGGTTGTCAAGATATTAATGGAAAACGAAACCTTTTCCTAGGAGTTCTACTCTCTAACTCCCTGGCTCCTCTTAACAAAAAGGCTTGAAATCGCTGGTTTAAAACGTGAAAGTGAAGTAAAACTCTTACCCAACAATGAAAAGTATTAAGAAATCAAAATGGTTATTTAATTATCAGCATTTTATAGGGAAGATTCTTTTTTAAATCATGTTGCTCAGCAACGCAATTAAATCAAATGTGTGAATTATTATTATTATTTTTTCGATTTGAATAATAAAAATCTGATGTGGGCAGCACATGACTTCCCTTATATAATGCAATGAATTTACTTTTTTAACGGTGAAAAAGTGATGAAAAAAGCCACGGCATAGTGTTTGTAACTTTAAATTGTACATTTGGTGCGGTAAATTGTTCATCCGGATGACAACATCTAAAACACTTTCGTACCCAATTGACTTATATTTTACGCAACTCTAAATTAAAAATTATCAATATTGATAGCATCCTCAATAAACAATATTGTCCATATATTTAAATGTTTTAATTAATTTATTAATTAGGCATCATTTTCATAAACTTGGCATCATTTTTGCAATTTTGACGATATCTTCGTCAATATGGGAACAAATATCGCCAAGTTGGTGATATTTAGAAGAACATTTCTTATATAATAAAGGGTATGCCCATCATATGACGGAATTAAAAATTTGCAAAATATTGCATCCTATTTAGCCTCATTTTTATTAACTTGGCGACATTTTTATCAATTTGATAACATTTTTATGAATTTGGTAACAGTTTCGACAATTTGGCAACATTTAAAATGTCGCCAAGTTGGCGATATGCCTCAAAAATTCGTCGCCAAAATTTTGACAAGCGTTACAGAAGGAATCTCATGGTAGTCTTATATTCTATCCAAAATATTAAATTTTAATCAATTAGGTGTCATTTTCATTGATTTAGCGTCATTCTTATCAATTTGGCGACTTTTTAGTCGATATTAAAAACTCGCCAAGTTGGCGATATTCCGCCAAATTCTTCGCTAAAATTTTGTCAAGCATTATGATTGGAGAAATAGGTTATTTTATAGCAGATAAACGACTAATTGCCTCCAAATACAAAACTATTACCCAAAATATCTTCTCTTATAGTAGATTATAGTAGATTACTATTATTATATCTCTTATAGTAGATTATTATTTCCAAGATATTGGATTTTCATCAGTCTTAATTTTCATTGATTTAGCGTCATTTTTATCAATTTGGTGACATTTTTATCAATTTGGCTATATTTTCGTCAATTTGGCAAAATTTAAAACCTCACAAAGTTGGCGATATTCCGCCAAATTTTCTGCCAAAATTTCGTCAAACTCTGTTAATGGAGAAATAGGTTAGTTTTATGATAGATAAACGACTAATGGCGTCAAATTACAAACGTATTACCCAATGTGTCTCCTCTCGTGAATAGAACGAGCTAGATCTATGAGAATGGGGATAATAAATTTGTCGCATAATATTACATATGAAGTGAACAGATTACATATATAATATTATGCGATATTTCATATTACATATAAGTGGTATACTTCATATTACATATGAAGTGAATAGATTTCACACGCGTTAATTTTTTTTTTTAAATTTATATGATTTTTTGATAAATTTATTTAAAAAATGTGCAATATTTCGAGAATGATTCATGCTAGCGTTCTATAGTTTATGTCAATCGTTTTCTAACGAAAAGTTACATAAGAAATGATTATTTACGAAACTTTATTGATTGTTTTACTTTTTTGATGATTTTTTTAAAAATTTCATGTCAAAATTTAGGAGGGTTCTGAACATTCGATTGCATGTAAAAACAATAGACTTCCAGTATTTACTGATTGTGATTTTTGCATCAAATTTTGTTCGGATCGCTTGATTCGTTCGTGAGACATTGTTGTTTTTGTCCCCATTTTGTCCCCATTTTGTCCATCCCAAGGGAAAACAAGATCGACTCCGTTAGGTTCAGTCCTGCATTCGATTCTCAAAATGTGCATATTCAACTATCTAGGTCGCAAGATGTTTCTAGTGTGCAAAGAGTTTTCCACACCAAGAGTGAAAATGAAAACCGACTCCAATAGGTCCTGTCCGGCATTCGATTCTCTACGTACCGGACAGAATTAACCTACTAGGCCACAAGAGGTATTCTGAAGGATATGTATAGAAAGAATTCAATCTCCAATTTTGTCCATCCCAAGAGAAAAAATGAAGACCGACTCCGTTAGGTTCTGTCCGGTATTCGATTCTCTAAATGTGCAGATTCAACTATTTAGGTCACAAGATGCTTCTGGAGGGTATGGGAAGACTTTTCAATCCCCCATTTTGTCCATCCCAAGGGAGAAAATGAGAAAATGAAAACCGAATTCGTTAGGTTCTGTCCGGCGTTTGATTCTGTGTGTAGATTCAACCTTCTGGGTTACACGAGGGTTTCTGAAAGGCATGGTAAAACTTTTCAGTCTCCCATTTTGTCCATCCCAAGGGAGAAAACGAAGATATACTTTCTGTCCGGCATTCGTTATTATAAGTGGGCAGATTCAACCATCTAGGTCATAAGAGAATTTCTGGAGAGTTTGAAAAACTTATCGAACACCCTACTTTTTCAGCCCGAAAGACGGCGAGTAGACCAAAAATACGACATCGTTAGTGAACGATACTATAAATGCTGGTACCATAAGTGGATGTTATTATAACTGGGCAAAAATTCAACCATCTAGGTCACAGGAGGCTTTTGGAAGGTCTGGACATTCACAAACACTTTAGTCAATGTTTTTTAAGCGACTACGATTAAAAAGGGCTACGAAGGGTTCTGATTTGAAGGAGGGTTAGGACCTAGAATCGATTTTTCAGCAAAGTTGCCCTAGGCCTAAAAGTACAGCTTCGGACCTGCGGGAACTTGACGCAAAGAATTTTTGAGATTTCATAACTTTTTTGGAGGATGGTTTTTGTTTTTGTACTTGGTGGCCTTTTTTTTTTCATCATGAAGTAATGTTCTTTGTGGTATGGAAACTATTTAAGAAATGGGATGTTATTGGCTCATTTAAGCCTGACAGCAACAATAAAATACGAAAGGTACGATAGATTTATTTTCATTGATTTTGACCAATAGAGATTCCATATTATTACTACGTAGTGTATTAAACAAAACTCTTATGTATATTTAAAATTGAAAATTATGCGGTTATGTTTTGCAAATATATGGGATCACCCTACATATACTGAAATGATGACTCTATACTGAAAAGTTGATCCTACATACACTACATATATGAAATTGCAACATACACTATCATCTACACTACAAAAATATGTCTTGTGTTACAGAGGGCGCAATACATATTTCTTTAAATAAACAACAACATATATTTTGCATTCCTTTGCAAAGAGGGCAAAACTATTTATATAGGCAAACATATTATAGGTGTAGTGAACGGTATAGTATATGTATGTATAGTAAAACATATTACGAAACAGCTATGAATATAAATATAGTGACAATATAGAATAAATCCTTACGTACATCAGGTCTAGCTTAAGTTAATATCATGTGGCATATTGACAGAAACAACATTTCGCAAGTCTTACCAATCTGAAAACCGTTAGTGATTATTGCGCGATTAGTTAGGACAATTTTTTGTCTAGTTTGTCACAAAGGAGACTGCGGTACATCAAAATAATCCGCAAGAATTTTCTTCGTTACCTTGGACACAAAAGTGTTGCAAGAAGTTTTCCCTTTCTTTACTCAGCAGAAACATCTGTATTTTTTTGTGTACGGGACAGAACATGTGATTAATCTCAGCCATTGGCTTAAAGGGCGTCTGTCTGGAGTCTGAGGGAGCTCAATACATTTTCGGTGAAACCCATATTTTTTTTTTTTTTTGCCCTGAGGATAGTAATCAGTGAATCTTAGACATGTTTCAATGCATAAGAGACACAGATAAAATATGTTTATTATATTAGTTATGTACTTAAATGTATAGTTAGTATTAGTAACTAAGAATAAGATAGTATAATTATGACATCTCAAAATTCATCAGATTAAAGTTGTGGGTTATAGACTATTATAGAAGGAAGTGTAGGGATGTTTTTATTTTCCCAGCAATACATGGTAATGTATAGGGGAAGTATTGGAATCATGTCGAAAATTGCAACTCAAGTTTTCGACGGATCTACACGTTTTGGGACCAATAGAACACGTAAAAACTATTTTTAGCGTGGCGTATGTGTGTGTGTCTCTGTGTTTGTCTGTGCGTATGTATCTGCTCTAACTCAAAATCTAATGGAACGAATTTCACAAAATTTAGTAGGTAAGACACTTGTGTGTGATCCTCGTGCTAATTAGTTTTTCATACGATTCGGTATAAAAGAACCCGCTTTAACGAAATGTCCCACAAAAATCTCATGTATCCACTCTAGCTAAAAAACTAATTGACCGAATTTCACCAATTTTGGCAGATAAGTCACTTGTAGGGTATCCTGGTGCTGATTAGATTTTGGTAAGATTTGGAAAAGAAGAAACTGCCGTTGTTTACGAAATGGCCCACAAAATTTACCAAAATCAAAAGTAAAAGACTACGTGCGCTCAAATGTATCAATTAAATGCTTGTTTTATACATAATTTCAAGAAAAATAAATAAGGCCAACTCCATTACTCTAGGATAAACCGTACTCGAGACATTTGAGTTTTTTCGCATTTTTGTTACACCGCCTTTGAAAAATGTCCAATTACCAAATAAAAACAAAAAATCTGATGTGAGCAGCACATGACTTTCCCTGCAGACTAAAATTCATTTCCTCTTTATTTCTTTAGTAATTGAATTTAGTAAATTGAGTTTAATTGCACAAAATAACACTGAATTAATTTCATTCAATTTTATTTGATAACTGGACATTTTTTCAAAGACGGCGTAACAAATGTAAAAAAAAAATCAAATATGTCGAGAACGGTTAGTCCTAGTGTAATGGGATTGATCTTATCTTTTCCTCGTCAAAAATTATGTAAAGAACAAGCATTTAATTGATATATTTGAGCATACGTAGTCTTTTATATTAGATTTTGACGATTTTCTCGGACCATTTCATAACAAAAGGCGGGTTGTTTTTTTCGAATGGTACCAAAATCTAATCAGCACCAGAGTAACTTATAAGTGACTTATCTACCAAATTATGTAAAATTTGGTCTATTAGTTTTTCAGTTAGAGTGGACATATTTTGGACAGACAGGCATATCTTGTGGGCCATTTCACAAAAAGAGGCGTGTTTTTTGTTTTATCTCGAATCGTACCGAAATCTAATCATCACCACGGTCTCCCACATGGGACTTACCTACCAAATTTTATGAAATTCGGTCTATCAGTTATTTAGTTAGAGTATATGCATACATTGTACAGACAGACACACAGACGTCTCTCTAAAAATAGTTTTCCCCTATTCTAGAGGTTCTAAAACGTGAAGATCCGTCGAAAACTCGAGTTGCCATTTTCGGCATGACTTCAATACTTTCCCCATACATTGCCAGATATTGCGGGGAATGTAAAAATTAAGTGCAAATTCAGTGTTATATTTTGTCAATTAAACTCAATTTAAAGAATTATTAAAGAAATAGAGAAAACATGAAATTGAGTCTGCAGAAAAAGTCATGTGCTGCCCACATAAGATTTTTACTTTCCCTGCAATACATGGTAATGTATAAGGAAAGTATTGGAATCATGTCGAAAATCGCAACTCGAGTTTTCGAAAGATCTACACTTTTTGACACCTTTTGAAGACCCGGGTGCTGATTAGATTTTGGTACGATTCGGGATAAAAGGACCCGCTATTTTTTTATGAAATGACCCGCAAAAATCGGATGTATCCACTCTAGTTAAAAACTGATTAACCAAATTGCACAAAATTTGGTGGATAAGTCATCTGTAGGTTACCCTGGTGCTAATTAGATTTTGGTACAATTCAGGGAAACGGAATCTGATTTTCTTTTTGGTAAATTGCTCACAAAAATCATGAAATCTAAAATAAAAGACTACGTATGCTTAAATGTATCAATCAAATGCTTGTTTTGTATGTAATTTTTGATGATAAAAATAATAAGACCAACCCCATTACTCTAGCATTAGCCGTTCTCGAGATATTTTAGTTTTTTTGCATTTTTGCTAAGCATATTTGCTGGGCTATACGTGCAGTTACCAAATGAAAACGAAAATTGAATAAAAAGTGCAAATTCAGTGCTATTTTGTGAAATTAAACACAATTTAATGGATTATCAAATAAATAAAGACAAAATGAATTTGTGTCTGTAGCTAAAGTTATGTGCTGTCCACATCAGACTTAAAATTGTTTTCATATTTCGACTGTAATATTCATTATGTTTATAACAATGCATATAAAGAAAAATAAGGAAGTTTCAGCTTGCAAGTTTTAGGTGCAACATGATGCTTCAAAAACATTATTTAAATTTTAAAGGAAAGCATATACAGAGTGTCCCAAAAACATTTACCTCGGCTTTTATTCCTTAAATATTGATCGTAGACATATACAATAAATTACAAAGTTGCGTAAAAAAGGTACAGAATTTTATGAAACCGATTAAAATTTTCAAGGGAATTAAATTTTAAGAAATATAAAATTTAAATTTTTATATGGCCCCCGTACAAAAACATTTCCAATGAGTAAAATGTTCCCCATACACTAATAAGGTGATGCACACAATTTCAGCATTTTATCATAAAAAGTCCCAGAGATATGAAAAGACAAAAATGCTGACTTAAACCACTTTTCGATGCATCGACATGGGTTCTCAGAGGGGAAAAATCATGTCGGCAGATCGCGTTTCAGGGTCATAACAAATTACGAAAGAAAACAATAATTACATAAATAAATAATGATTTTGCTATATATTGGTACAAAAGTATCTACACTGTGTAGAAATTATAACTTTACACAAAGATTACAAAACTTGTTCAAAATGTTTTCCATCCATGCCAAAGATCCATTAAAGATAAGAGGCAGATATTATTTGCTTATGATGCATTTCTGCCTTGTGTCATTTGCACTCTTGCTGTAAACATTTACATTTTTATTTGTGATTAATCCCTCACCAACTTTTTTTAAACATATCTCTGGTACTTTTTATGATAAAATGCTGAAATTTTGTACATCACCTTATTAGTGTATGGGGCACATTTTACTCATTGAAAATGTTTTTGTACGGGGGCCGTATGAAATTCTAAATTTTGTATTTCTTCAAATTTAATCCCCTTAAAATTTCTATCGATTTCACAAAATTCTGTACCTTTTTTTACGCAACTTTGTAGTTTATGATATATGTCTGAGATCAATATTTAAGGAATAAAAGCCGAGGTCAATGTTGTTGGGACACCCTGTATAATGTATATAAATTTACAATTTTGATGTAAAATTTAATATATATCTTGTGGGGAAAATAACCCCTCAACCCCTCGGATTGCACTTGTGCTACCTGAATTTTAGACTAACGACGTGAATACCTATTTCAACTTTAGAACGTAAGTAAAAGATTCTGATGCGGGAAGCACATGATATTTTCTACGTAATGCAAAAATTTTACTTCTTTCACAGTGAAAAGCTGATTTACAAGATCCACAATATTTTTAAAGATAAATTGCATTAGCATTGGGTACTTTCCAGATGGTAACACGTGAAACTGTTTCGCCCCCCACACACACTTTTTGTCTTAATTTTAAACTCTGAAAAAGTCTGTAAAACAGCCCTTCCCCTGCTAAGCATCTGGAAAAAGTAAACAAATATTCGTCATCGAATAAACTAAATTTATGAATAAAAATATCCCTATTTTATCGTGTAATCATGCACAGAAGATAATCATAAATTGTTATTCCTTTAAACTACTAGCGACAGCTTCTGTATTCCCCATATCCACAAATGAACTCTAAAAATGGAATAAAGGAAATAGGAAAATTAAGATTACCTCATGACTTCGAATTTCTTAAGCATTAAACATAATTTATGAAGTAATTAAAGAAACCGAAAACATTTAACAAGAAACAAAAACAAAATCATTTTGCATAACCTTCAAAGCATAACTATTTTGCTTCAGCTTTGCTAATCACTACGATGCATAATACAAAACTGAGCATTTCTCGCCAAAAGAGTGACAAGCACATTACTCTGGCCACGCGCAGTCTTTCATTTCCCACAACTTCGTAAAATAGTCCATGGATAGGACAGCCCAGTGGTTAGGTGCGAGGATTGCACTTGGACCACCCGATTTCGATTATCAGCTCTACACAAACTGTCCCCGTGTTCGGACAGAATACGGGCATGTTAAATATGTGGGTCCGCAAGTCTTTCCGACAGGATGGTGTTAGGGGAAAGCAGGTACGATCCCTGTAGATGCCGTTTTCACTGAGATCTGGTCTAAATTGGGTAGCACTTTGCTGCCGTCCAAACAGATACATTACATCTTCGACGGTCCGGGTCAAAGAAGAGAAGTTCGTACAGATAATTTTACGAACTTTGAAGGTTACCAAATTTTGAGATAATAAAAAATAAATTTTTAGATTGTTTTTAAAAATGCTGATTTAAGTGCTTTCGAGCGTCATTTTACTGTCTTCTAAAGAGCACTAAACTTTGGCTTGCGAGCACTGCGGTGCTCGTGAGCAACAAGTTCCGGATCCCTGATTTAATGTTCTGTTGCTATAATCCTATCCAATTGCTCAATTTCGGTCTGCGCCTAATCGAAACAAAAGTCATTACTTAAATCACATTTCTTGATAAAATCTTTTTGAGTAATCTGAACTTAAAGTTAGTAGATAAATGTCCTTTACGAATATGATAATAGCTTTACTTCATAAAAAAAGACTCAGAGTAATGCAAAGTTCTTCCTTTAACGCAGTCAAAGATCTTTATCGTTCTTCAATAGCAGAGAAATTTGTTACAGAATGTTTAAGATTTCGCAGGCAATTTAAGCCTTGTCATCTCCACTTTCCAAGAACAAAACGGTCATTTTTGTTTGCCTGTCATCCATCAAAATATTAGCGACATTCACAACAGATCTAATAATAATAATAAAAAAAAAGAACATATTATTTCTTTGCCGTCATTGTTTCCTCTACTCGGACAACATGTGGGCCGAGAATGGCAATTTATCAAGAACCCGACGCACGAAAAATAGCAAAAAGAATATATTTCGGTTGTGCAGAGATGGGAAGAAAAAGTTGCTTGTCACCTTTTGCCGCAAGGATCAGAATTTGGTCGACAATAATTTGTGCGCCCTAAAAAAAATGTTTATTTCAAAGACTAATGACACAGACTAAGATCCCATAATGACGTAAAAATGTTAGAAAATGACCAATAAAAATACATTTAACCTAAAAATCTCAGGATTTTATAAAAATAAAATTACAAAAATCTGATGTGGGCAGCACATGACTTTCCTTATATAATGCAATGAATTTACTACTTTCACAGTTAAAAAAAATCTGATGTAGGCAACACATGACTTTCCTTATATAATGTAATGAATTTACTACTGTTACAGTAAAAATAAAAAAAATAGGTTTTTCTTATAGTAGATACTAATATTCTTTCCAAGATATTGAATTTTCGACAATTAGTGGTCATTTTCATTGATTTACCGTCATTTTTATCCATTTGGCGAGATTTTCGTTAATTTGGCAACATTTCAAAAAGTCGCCAAGTTGGCGATATTCCGCCAAATTCGTCGCCAAAATCTCGCCAAGCGTTATGGACGAAGAAATAAGTTATTCTTACAGCAGATAAATGATTATTGGCGTTCAAATACAAAAGTATTACTCAAAGTATCTTTTTTCATGAATGGAACAAGCTAGATCTACGAGAATGATGTCACCCAATTTATCGCATGGTATTACATATGAAAAGTGAACATGTTTCTCAACAAGATTTTTTTTCAATTTTATATGACTTTTTGATATTTTTTTTGAAAAATGTGCAATATCTCGAGAACGGTTCATGTTAGCGTTCTAAAATTTATGTCAATCGTTTTCTAATGAAAAATTACATAAGAAATGTCTATTTGCGTAACTTTATTAGTGGTTTTGATTTTTTGACGATTTTTTCAAATTTTCATTCGAAAATTTAGGGGGGTTCTAAACATTCGATTGCGTATAAAAACAATAGGCTTCCAGTGTTTACGGATTGTGATTTTTGTACCAAATTTGGTTCGAATCGGTCCATTCGTTCGTCAGTTATCGTCTCCACAGACCCACTGACACACACACACACACACACACACACACACATACTTTCACACACACACACACACACAGACATCACTTCAAAAATGTTTGATTCGTGATCAGGGATGCTTGAAATACTTTCCTTACAATTCCTGACAATACTTTCCTTATACATTATGTATATAAGGAAAGTAAAAATAGATTATTACTTTCCTTATATACATAATGTATAAGGAAAGTATTGTGACGGGGTCGAAAATTCAAATTCGAGTTTTCGACGGGAGAGCACGTTTCAAGCATCCCTGATCACGAATCAAACATTTTTGAAGTGATGTCTGTGTGTGTGTATGTGTGTGTGTGTGTGTGTGTGTGTGAAAGTATGTGTGTGTGTCAGTGAGTCTGTGGAGACGATAACTGACGAACGAATGGACCGATTGGAACCAAATTTGGTACAAAAATCACAATCCGTAAACACTGGAAGCCTATTGTTTTTATATGTAATCGCATGTTCAGAATTCCCCTAAATTTTCGAATAAAATTTTGAAAAAATCGTCAAAAAATGAAAACCGCTAATAAAGTTATGCAAATAGACATTTCTTATGTAATTTTTCATTAGAAAGCGATTGGCATAAATTTTAGAACGCTAACATGAACCGTTCTCGAGATATTGTACATTTTTAAAAAAAATTATGAAAAAGTCACATAAAAAAAATTCCTATTGAGAAACATGTTCACTTTTCATATGTAATACCATGCGATAAATTGAGTGACATCATTCTCGTGGATCTAGCTCGTTCCATTCATGAAAAAATATACTTTGAATAATACTTTTGTATTTAAACGCCAATAGTCATTTATCTGCTGTAAGAATAACTTTTTTCTTAGTGCATAACGCTTGGCGAGATTTTGGCGACGAATTTGGCGGAATGTCGCCAACTTGGCGACTTTTTGAAATGTTGCCAAATTAATGAAAATCTCGCCAAATGGATAAAAATGATGCTAAATCAATGAAAATGACGACTCATTGTCGAAAATTCAATATTTTGGAAAGAATATTAGTATCTACTATTAGAAAAACCTATTTTTTTACTGTAAAAGTAGTAAATTCATTACATTATATAAGGAAAGTCATGTGTTGCCCACATCAGATTTTTTTTATAGTGGTTATTTATATTCTTTCCAAGATATTGAATTTTCGTTAATGAGTCTCATTTTCCATGTCGTCATCATCAATAAGTCGTCATTTTCCATGTCGTCATCATCAATGAGTCGTCATTTTCCATGTCGTCATCATCAATGAGTCGTCATTGATTTAGTCGTCATTTTCTTATAGTAGATACTTATATTTTTTCCAAGATATTGAATTTTCTTCAATTAGTCGTCATTTTCATTGATTTAGCTTTGACTTTTATACATTTGGCGAGATTTTTGTTAATTGGCAGTAATTAAAATGTCGCCAAGTTGGCGACATTCCGCCAAATTCGTCGCCAAAATCTCGCCAAGCCTTACGGACGGAGAAATAAGTTATTCTTACAGCAGAAAAATGACTATTGGCGTTCAAATACAAAAGTATTACTCAAAGTATATTTTTTCATGAATGGAACGAGCTTCTGAACATTCGACTGCGTATAAAAACATTAGGCTTCCAGTGTTTACGGATTGTGATTTTTTACCAAATTTTGTTCGAATCGGTCCATTCGTTCGTCAGTTATCGTCTCCACAGACTCACTGACGCACATACACACACACACACACACACACACACAGACATCACTTCAAAAATGTTTGATTCGTGATCAGGCATGCTTGAAACGTGCTCTCCCGTCGAAACCTCGACTTCGGATTTTCGACCCCGTCACAATACTTTCCTTATGCATTATGTATATAAGGAAAGTAAATATGCTCTATAAAACTAAATAAAATATTATAAAGAATAAAGGGTTTCTTTGTTTATGCATAACTAAATTATCAATATATTGCTCTGTGTGTATACATTATTAAAAGAAAAGAACTAGCTACATAAGTCAAAACAAAAACATCTTTGTCTCCATTCAATTTCCTGATGCATTCATTTTCCATAGTGTTTAATTTTATTTCTAACACAATCATTATCAGACTAAAGAAAATTATGTATCTTTTTCCAGATTTCACATCCAAGTGATTATTATGTAAAACTATTTTTGAATATTATTTAAAAAAATTCTTTCAATTGCAAGTCGAATGCAATTTTTGAACGCAATTAAAAAAAAAAAAAATAAAAAAAAATCACCAAAAGTCAGAACAGAACCTTCAATTATGTTATGTCATTTATTACGTAATTTATGTTTAGGAAACTATTACCTCAAATTTTAGAACAGTAACATGAACCGTTTTCGAGATATTGCACTTTTTCAAATAAATTTATAAAAAAAAAAAATCACAAAATTAAAGAAAGTATTAATTATCCTGAATTATGTTCATTTTTCATATGTAATATTATGTGATACATTTGTTGGCATCATTCTCGTGGATCTAGTTATTTCAATTCATGAGAGAAGAAACTTTTTGTAATAGTTTTGCATGTTAATGCTAACAATTCGTCAACATTCGTTTACGTATATAATATAAGAAATGCTCTTCACTCCGTTTGTCTGTAACGCTTGGCGATCAATTTGGTGAACTTGGTGACTAATTTAGTGAAATATCGCCATCATGGCAGTATTTCGTCCCAAATTGTCAAAACTGTCGTTAAAATTGCAAAAGCGACACTAAGTTAACGAAACTGACGCCAAATTGATGAATTTATTACTGAAATATTTTTATATTTTAGTAATAAATTCATCAATTTGGCGTATAGTAAGTCTAAAGATAAGACTGTGTGCAAAACTATGAATTTGAATAATACTTTGTATTCCACTGATAAATCCATTGCTAATGCTTTCGCTGATTTTTTTTGTGCTAATTATATTGTCAGTACACCGTTCGATGCTGATTCGTTTCCGGCTGGGCATTACAATTCGGATATCTCTGGTGTTGTGAGTGTTGGTCTTGTTACTTTGAATGATGTTTCTGATGGCATTAATGGTCTTAAGGGTTCCGGCTCGTTGGGTTTAGACAATATTCCTGCTTATATTATTAAGGCGTGTTCTGAATATCTTGTATATCCTTTACTCATTATGTTTAACCTGTCCATCAGGTGTAATGTTTTTCCAGAGGAATGGAAGAGATCGAGAATTGTTCCTATTTTTAAAAAAGGTGACAAATGTCGTATTGATAACTATAGGCCCATCTCCATTATTTCTCCTTTTGCCAAGGTTTTTGAGTTTGTGTTGCATAGATATATTTACAGATAAGTTAGGTCTTTTATTTCTGTCAATCAGCATGGTTTCATGAGAGGCAGGTCAACTGTTACAAATCTTCTTTGTTTTAATTCGTATGTAATTGATGCCATTGATGCTGGGGGTCAATTAGATGTTGTTTACACGGATTTTGCGAAGGCTTTTGATTCGGTTGATCACGGTATTCTGATAAATAAATTGAGGAGTATTGGGTTATGTCCTAATTTGGTTATGTTGTTGAAGTCATATTTGGGTTCTAGGTTTTCATGTGTAAATTTTGGTTCGTCATCGAGTAGGAGCTTTTCGGCTACATCTGGTGTGCCCCAGGGCTCTATTCTTGGTCCCCTGTTATTTATTATCTTTATTAATGATCTTGCTGATTGTTTTGGAAATTGCCTTTTTTATGCGGACGATCTGAAGATTTTGTGTCCTATTTTTGATGCTGTTTCGTGTAATAATATTCAGTCGGAGCTGTTTGTCCTTTCTGATTGGTGTGGCAAAAATCGTTTGCACCTCAATATCAGTAAATGTAGTGTGGTGTCTTTCACTCGTAAAAAAGTGCAAATTTTATTTTCGTATGCTATTAGCAACTCTGTTTTGACTAGAAGGTTTTCTATTGCTGATCTTGGGGTCACGTATACATCTGATTTTTCTTTTTCCACACATGTCTCCAATATTTGTGCTAAATCTTACAGAAATCTGGGCTACATCAGGAGGATTACGCATGATTTTGTAAATGAGGATTCCAGAATAGTTCTTTTCAATGACTTGGTCAGGTCTGGGCTGGAGTATGCGTCTGTGGTTTGGAGGCCTTTTCAGGCCGTTCACTCTAGAAGGATTGAGGTCATCCAGAATAGTTTCTTGAGATATCTTTATTTTAGGAAAACTGGCATTAGTTGTTATGCATTGTCTTCTGCTTTTTTGCGTGGTTTGTTTGGTGTTGTAAGCTTATAGAGAAGAAGGGATTTTATTCTGTGTTCTTTTTTCTGGAGTTTATTTCGTGGCCGAGTTGACTGTTCCCATGTCTTGGGTGGGATTGGTTTTCATGTCCCACAGTATAGAACTAGAAGCTTGAATTTATTTGCCATTAGGAAGTTTGGGTCGAGTATTGGCAATAATTGTGCTAGAAATTGCTTTTCTAAATTATACAATGGTTTCCCTGATTATCTTGATATTTTTTATTCTTCTGAGAAGGATTTTAAAGAGCATTTGTTGTGAACATCTTGTGTTTTATTACATGTATTCTTGTGAAGTGTTTTTTAATTTTAATGTTTTAACTTTTTAATGTATTTTAACTTTTTTAATGTATGTCATGGTATTTTGAATGTAGTTTTGCTCCTGCATGCTGTAACTGGGACTACGCCCTGTTGCTTGCAGTCTTTGTAAATAAATAAATAAATAAATAAATATATGGACTATAATAAATTTTGGGGATGCTGTCAATATAAGTTAATTGGGTGCGAAATAGTGTTATATGCTGTCATCCGGAAAATTGCTAAATGTACAATTCAACATTAAAAACACTGTGATCTTATACATTACCGGATCTCATACATTATTTTTTAACTGTGCTACCCTCAACAGATTTTTTCTAATTCAATTATTTTATTTTTGAATATTTCTAATCTTTAAGTGTTCTTAAACCGTTGAAGTCAAATTTGAGAGCAGTCACATTCAGTTTTAAAAATTATAATGTTCGAAATTAAAGTATCAAAATATTTGAATTTTAAATGTTATTTTTACTTGCCCTACAATACATGGTAATGTATAGGGAAATTATTGAAATCGTGCCGAAAATCGCAATTCGAGTTTTCGACGGATCTGCACGTTTTAAGCACTCCAGAACCTGAAAATAATTATATTTAGCGTGGCATCTGTATGTATGTCTCTGTGTGTATGTATATGTGCCTGCCTGTCTGTCTGTCTGTCTATCGTCTATCTGTCTGTGCAATGAATGTATCTACTCTAACTGAAAAACCAATTGACTAAATTTCACAAATTTTGGTAAATAAGTCACTTATGGGTTACCCTGGTGCTGATTTGAAGAAAGCAGAATTTGAAATAAAATAACCCGCCTTTTTTGCGAAGTGCTCCGCAAAAACTGTATGTGTCCACTCTAGTTAACAAACTGATAGACCAAATTTCACAAAATTTGGTAAATAAGTCTCTTGTGGATAAGTCATCTGTGGATACTTTGGTGTTGATTAGATTTTGTTACGATGCGAAAAGAAAGAATCTGCCCTTTTTGCAAAATGGCCAAAATCTAAAATAAAAGACTACGTGTGCTGAAATGCATCAATAAAATGCTTATATGATACGCAATTTTTGACGAAGAAAACAATAAGACCAACCCCGTAACTCTATGACTAACCGTTCCCAAGATATTTTAGTTTTATCGAATTTTTGCCATGTCGCCTTTGAAAATTTGTCCAGTCGCTAAATGAAAATGAAAAATGAAGTAAAACTGCAAATTCAGTGTAATTTCAAATAATTCTCAGTGTTATTTTGTGCTGTTAAACTCAATTAAATGAATCATAAAAGATAAAATGAATTTGAGTTTATCAGGAAAGGCACGTACTTCCCACATAAGATTTTTTAAATACACGAGTTTCTAAATTTATTTTAACTTAGATACTTAAACAAAATGAATGCAAATATTTTACAAACGAATAAATTAAATAAAATTTAATGATTTAAGCATTAATTTTTTTAAAAATAATTAAATAATATATTTGCTTTAAAAGTTCTTGAAGAATACAAATAATTTTATAATTCATATAAAATTTCTAAATATTTTAAATTAAATATATAAAAGACATGTTGCTATAATAAGAAAGTGAAAAAAAAAATTCCCGAGCCCAAGTTAGGTTTACTCGTTACCAGTGATTTTCAGTTTATCCGTTCTTCGTACGGAATATAAAGAAACTTAAAAAATTCACAATCATGAGCAAATTCTTATAGTATTCTATATTACGTAGTTATTCAAAATTTTCTATTAAAATATTTAAATCAATGCTCCTAAAAAGAAGTTTAAGACTCTCTGCAAAATCATCTTCACAGACAGATCTGAAGAAAAAAATATTCTGGTCCCGTTTATAAACAAATGTACAAAATATATGAAATTGGAACTATATATGCCAAAATGAAAGCGCTTTTATTATATGGAGAGATATACCCATACTACTTATATCCTCGTAGATTAGAAGATATACTCGTGTATTAGTAGAAGATTACCCGTGCTACATTATATGAGTTTTAAAAATCTTTGCCGAAATAAATCAGATGACGTAATAAATTGCAAATATCAATAAGCTCCGTAATCTTTAAACCTGAAAGCCGTAATTGATATAATCCAGCCAAAAATGCAATTTCGATAAAATTTATATTAGACACAATTCTTCATTATTTAAATCGGAAAAGATTTAATAATAATCGTCTGCCGCATAAACACAGTGGATTTAAATTCGTGGCTAAGCGACATGATATCATTGTCTTCAAATACATTGGCGGAAAAAATATCGTCTGCATAGTGCTATGTCTATGGAAGGTTTAACTGTGCGCTTATAGTTAATGTCTAGACAACCCCTAGTCCTTGAAACTCGAAACATGGACTAAATTTTAAGTGGAGCTAATCCAAGTTTGCCCACAAAATGTAATGAAATTCGGGAAAGCCGTTTTCCCGTGATGATGAGACAAATATACAGACAGACAGATTTCCAATTTTAGTTATATAGATGACTAGCAGCATACCCGTTCTTCGTACGGAGTATATAATATAAAGAAACTTGAAATTCATAATCATGCCCAAATTCTTATAGTATACTAAATGACATGTTTAATCAAAATATTCTGTTAAAATATTTAATATAATGCTCCTAGAAAGAAGTTTAAGAATATCTGTTCTCGCTATATAAAATTATCTTCATGGACATATCTGAAGAATAAAACATCTTGGACCCCTTATGTAAGCAAATATAAAAAAAAATATGGAATTGAATCAATATATGCAAAATAAAAGCGTTAAAATTGTATGGGACCCGTACTAATTATATACGCGAATATTAGAAAAAATAACCTGTATTAGTAGATTACATGTATAAATTGAAAATACCAATAAACCCGTAATCTTTAAATCTGAAGACAGTCATTTATTCCAATATATGTCAAAATTAAAGTGCTAAAATTATATGGGAAGATATACACGTACTACTTATAATGTCCGATTATTAGTAGAAGATTACCCGTTTTGCAATATGAGTCTCAAATTTTTTTGGTAAAATACAACAGACGACGTAATAAATTGAATATATAATTAATCCCCTTAATCTTCATACCAGAAGACTGTACTTGATTCCAATATATATGTCAAAATATATGCCAATATACCTGTACTACTTATATTCTCGTAGGTTAGAAGATATACCCGTGCATTCCTAGAAGATTACTCGTACAACGTACAATATGCGTGTGTCAGCAATTTTTGCCGCAATAAAACAATGGCGTAATAACTTAAAAATATCAATAATCCCTGAATCAATAATTCCGGAAAATATCAATAATAATAATGTTTAAACCTGAAGAGTATAATTGATATTATCCAGTCCAAAATGAAATGGCAATGGAATTTATTTTATATACATATCTTCATTATTCAAATCGGAAAGGATTTAATAAAAACCGTCTGCCGCATAAACACATTGGATTTAAATCCGTTGCTAAGCGACAAGATATCATTTGCTTCAAATAAATTGGTAGAAAAAATATTGTCTAAATAGTTATATTTCTATGGAACATTTGGCGACAGTTTCGTCAAATTAGCGACATTTTAAAAAATCGCCAAATTTATCGCCAAGTGGGACTGTAGAACTGACAGTTCCACTTTGCGACAAATTGACGAAATATCATCACAATACTATCCCCTAACAAAAAACAATTAATATCATTTATGTAGCGCAATTTTATCAATTTCAAGATATTTTTATAGATTTGAAAACATTTTTATCAATTTGGTGACATTTTAAAAATTCGCTAAATGTATTACTAAGTAGGATGGTTGGTCTGACAGATAAATGCTAACCAAACATCATTTCAGTACTCTCTTCTAACAAAACAAAAAAAAATTTCATTGATATGTAGAAGACCCAAGCCACACGACCAACCCGAAGGTTTATGGCAGCTGTTTGTGTGTCGTTTATATCAATTTGGCGACATTTCCGTCAATTTGGCAAAGTTTAAGAAAAGTTGTCAAATTAGCGATATCCCTCCAAATTCGTAGCTTTGAATTTGCAGATCTGAATGAAACATTCTTATCCCGTTTCAATATACTAAATGAAAACACTACAATTGTATTAGAAGATATACCCGCTCTACTCTTTTTCTGTTTCAACAATCGGCTATATGAATTTATTGGCTAAACACAATATATGAGTTTAGTAGCTAAATGCGATATAAGCTTGAAAACTCTTTGCCAAAATAAATGAAATTGATGTACGCAGTCAGCAATTAATATAATTAAAAGAAAAATCAAACCGTCCATTCATAAGATATACTTTCATATCCATTTATCCATTTATTTATTATTTAAATCGAAAAAAAAAATAATAAAAACATTAACAAACACATTTTATTTAATTGCGATGCCGAGCAACATGATATATCCTCCTAAAATGTTAAAATATATTAACCACTAACAGCACACCCGTTATTCGTACGGAGTGTATAATTTAAAGAAACTTAAAGTTCGCAATCATGTGCAAATTCTGTTAAAATATTAAATTTATTGCTCCTAAAGGGAAGTTTAAGAATATATGTTCTCACTATGCAAAATTATCTTCACAATCAGATCTGAAGAATAAAACATCCTGCCCCTTTTTGTAAGCAAATTTACAGAAGAAAAAATAGGAATTGAATGAATATATGCAACCCCGTACTAATTATATTGTCGCAGATCAGAAAATATGCCAATGTGTTAGTAGAAGATTACCCGTATTACAATATGCGTCTCAAAAATATTTGCCAAAATAAAAGAGATGACGTAATAAATTGAAAACATCAATAATATCCTTACTCTTTATACCAGAAGGTCGTAATTGATTCCAATATATGCCAATATATATCAAAACATATGTCAATATACCTGTACTACTTATATTCTCGTAGATTAAAAGATATACACGTGTATTTGTAGAAGATTCGTACAACATACAATATATGAGTTTAAACAATTTTTGTCATAATAAAATAATTGCATAATAACTTGAAAATATCAATAATCCTTGAATCAATAATCCCCGAAAATATAAATAAATTTTAAACCTGAAGACCGTAATTGATATTATCCAGTCAAAAATGCTATAAGAAAAATCAAATCGTTCTTTTCTAAAATATATTTTTATATCCATTTATTTATTATTCAAATCGAAAAAATAATTATTAAAATTAACAGACAGATTTAATTTAATTGCGTTTCTGAGTAACAAGATATAAGATAGAATCTTATAACATGTTAAATATGTCATGTCTTATAACATAAACTGCGAAATTAAATAACGATTTTGATTTCTCTATACTTCTCATTGTTCCGTAAAAGCTTGTTTTAAATAAACCATGAACCATGGAGATAGATTTCCCCTTTAAATCATGTTTCAAACAATTCATGTTTTCAGAAAGTGACTAATTAACGCAAAAAATCTCCCATCAAACTCAGAAATTAAATTTTAATTCACTTTCAAACGATTTTCAAGCTTTTCGTTTGGATAAACCACGGAGTTAGGGAGTAGAACTCCTAGGAAAAAGTTCCGTTTTTCATTAATATCTCCACAACCCCAGGTCTTAGAAACTCGAAACTTGGACAAAATTTATGGGGGTATATTTCAAGGCTATTCACCAAATTTCATTAAATTCGGTTCAGCCGTTTTTCCGTGATGATGAGACAAACGAAAATTTCGTTTTTTACTAATATCTCGAGAACCACTGATCGTAGAAACTCAAAACACGGATATAATTTTAAGTGGGGCTATTTCTGGGCTACCCACAAAATTTCATCAAATTCGGTTCAGCCGTTCTCCCGTGATGGTGTGACAAACAGACAGACAGACAGACAGACAGACAGATTTTCATTTTTATTTATATAGACTAGCAGCATACCCGTTCTTCGTACGGAGTATATAATATAAAGAAACTTGAAATTCATAATCATGCCCAAATTCTTATAGTATACTAAATGACATGTTTAATCAAAATATTCTGTTAAAATATTTAATATAATGCTCCTAAAAAGAAGTTTAAGAATCTCTGTTCTCGCTATATAAAATTATCTTCATGGACATATCTGAAGAATAAAACATCTTGGACCCCTTATGTAAGCAAATATAAAAAAAAATATGGAATTGAATCAGTATATGCAAAATAAAAGCGTTAAAATTGTATGGGACCCGTACTAATTATATACGCGAATATTAGAAAATATAACCTGTATTAGTAGATTACATGTATAAATTGAAAATACCAATAAACCCGTAATCTTTAAATCTGAAGACAGTCATTTATTCCAATATATGTCAAAATTAAAGTGCTAAAATTATATGGGAAGATATACACGTACTACTTATAATGTCCGATTATTAGTAGAAGATTACCCGTTTTGCAATATGAGTCACAAATGTTTTTTGGTAAAATACAACAGACGACGTAATAAATTGAATATATAATTAATCCCCTTAATCTTCATACCAGAAGACTGTACTTGATTCCAATATATATACCAATATATGTCAAAATATATGCCAATATACCTGTACTACTTATATTCTCGTAGGTTAGAAGATATACCCGTGCATTCCTAGAAGATTACTCGTACAACGTACAATATGCGTGTGTCAGCAATTTTTGCCGCAATAAAACAATGGCGTAATAACTTAAAAATATCAATAATCCCTGAATCAATAATTCCGGAAAATATCAATAATAATAATGTTTAAACCTGAAGAGTATAATTGATATTATCCAGTCCAAAATGAAATGGCAATGAAATTTATTTTATATACATATCTTCATTATTCAAATCGGAAAGGATTTAATAAAAATCGTCTGCCGCATAAACACATTGGATTTAAATCCGTTGCTAAGCGACATGATATCATTTGCTTCAAATAAATTGGTAGAAAAAATATCGTCTAAATAGTTATATTTCTATGGAACATTTGGCGACAGTTTCGTCAAATTAGCGACATTTTAAAAAATCGCCAAATTTATCGCCAAGTGGGACTGTAGAACTGACAGTTCCACTTTGCGACAAATTGACGAAATATCATCACAATACTATCCCCTAACAAAAAACAATTAATATCATTTATGTAGCGCAATTTTATCAATTTCAATATATTTTTATAGATTTGAAAACATTTTTATCAATTTGGTGACATTTTAAAAATTCGCTAAATGTATTACTAAGTAGGATGGTTGGTCTGACAGATAAATGCTAACCAAACATCATTTCAGTACTCTCTTCTAACAAAACAAAAAAAATTTTCATGGATATGTAGAAGACCCAAGAAGCCACACGACCAACCCGAAGGTTTATGGCAGCTGTTTGTGTGTCGTTTATATCAATTTGGCGACATTTCCGTCAATTTGGCAATGTTTAAGAAAAGTTGTCAAATTAGCGATATCCCTCCAAATTCGTAGCTTTGAATTTGCAGATCTGAATGAAACATTCTTATCCCGTTTCAATATACTAAATGAAAACACTACAATTGTATTAGAAGATATACCCGCTCTACTCTTTTTCTGTTTCAACAATCGGCTATATGAATTTATTGGCTAAACACAATATATGAGTTTAGTAGCTAAATACGATATAAGCTTGAAAACTCTTTGCCAAAATAAATGAAATTGATGTACGCAGTCAGCAATTAATATAATTAAAAGAAAAATCAAACCGTCCATTCATAAGATATACTTTTATATCCATTTATCCATTTATTTATTATTTAAATCGAAAAAAAATAATAAAAACATTAACAAACACATTTAATTTAATTGCGATGCCGAGCAACATGATATATCCTCCTAAAATGTTAAAATTTATTAACCACTAACAGCACACCCGTTATTCGTACGGAGTGTATAATTTAAAGAAACTTAAAGTTCGCAATCATGTGCAAATTCTGTTAAAATATTTAAAATATTAAATTTATTGCTCCTAAAGAGAAGTTTAAGAATATATGTTCTCACTATGCAAAATTATCTTCACGATCAGATCTGAAGAATAAAACATCCTGCCCCCTTTTGTAAGCAAATTTACAGAAGAAAAAATAGGAATTGAATGAATATATGCAACCCCGTACTAATTATATTGTCGCAGATCAGAAAATATGCCAATGTGTTAGTAAAAGATTACCCGTATTACAATATGCGTCTCAAAAATATTTGCCAAAATAAAAGAGATGACGTAATAAATTGAAAACATCAATAATATCCGTACTCTTTATACCAGAAGGTCGTAATTGATTCCAATATATGCCAATATATATCAAAACATATGTCAATATACCTGTACTACTTATATTCTCGTAGATTAAAAGATATACACGTGTATTTGTAGAAGATTCGTACAACATACAATATATGAGTTTAAACAATTTTTGTCATAATAAAATAATTGCATAATAACTTGAAAATATCAATAATCCTTGAATCAATAATCCCCGAAAATATAAATAATAATAATTTTTAAACCTGAAGACCGTAATTGATATTATCCAGTCAAAAATGCTATAAGAAAAATCAAATCGTTCTTTTCTAAAATATATTTTTATATCCATTTATTTATTATTCAAATCGAAAAAATAATTATTAAAATTAACAGACAGATTTAATTTAATTGCGTTTCTGAGTAACATGATATAAGATAGAATCTTATAACATGTTAAATATGTCATGTCTTTTAACATAAACTGCGAAATTAAATAACGATTTTGATTTCTCTATACTTCTCATTGTTCCGTAAAAGCTTGTTTTAAATAAACCATGAACCATGGAGATAGATTTCCCCTTTAAATCATGTTTCAAACAATTCATGTTTTCAGAAAGTGACTAATTAACGCAAAAAACCTCCCATCAAACTCAGAGATTAAATTTTAATTCACTTTCAAACGATTTTCAAGCTTTTCGTTTGGATAAACCACGGAGTTAGGGAGTAGAACTCCTAGGAAAAAGTTCCGTTTTTCATTAATATCTCGACAACCCCAAGTCTTAGAAACTCGAAACTTGGACAAAATTTATGGGGGAATATTTTAAGGCTATTCACCAAATTTCATTAAATTCGGTTCAGCCGTTTTTCCGTGACGATGAGACAAACGAAAATTTCGTTTTTTACTAATATCTCGAGAACCACTGGTCGTAGAAACTCAAAACACGGATATAATTTTAAGTGGGGCTATTTCTGGACTACCCACAAAATTTCATCAAATTCGGTTCAGCCGTTCTCCCGTGATGGTGTGACAAACAGACAGACAGACAGACAGACAGACAGACAGACAGACAGACAGATTTTCATTTTTATTTATATAGATGTAGACCAGGGGTGGCCAACACGAGGCCCGCGGAGCTAAGTCAAATGAACATAAATGTTAACTTTATTGTACATATCACCAAAAGAACATTACATCATGAGTCTTTCGTATCATATATTTTTAAATTATAGCTAAGAGAAATTTGAAATATCTCGCATTTTTGGAAAAATTCATTGGTTTTGACCTATTTTAAATATCCCGCATTTTCGGGAAAATTCATAGATTTTAGCTATTTCAAATATCTCGCTATTTGACACTCAAGGTTACTTAGTTTTTCGTCCGACGCTAGGTGTTGATAAAATTTAATATGAGACTTCAACTTCTGATATATATGTTCTGCGGTCTTCGGCGTCTTCGGGAAGCTCGCATCGCTATCGGACTCATAGTCATAACTACTTTCAGCCCAGTTTGACAAAGTTCCGCGTTATGCTTTAGTTTCGTTCTATTATCGCCACTGCGTCTGGAGAGATTTTGCGATCGACGTTAAAATACATACTTATCATATTTATAATAAGAGTTCAAACTACTTTAACCAAGTATTCTGTCTACCATATCGATTCTATAGGTAAGTAAACCATGAAAAGTTTTATTTAAGTAGATTAAATTAATTAATTATTATTAATTAGTATTACTCGTGGTGTTTTATTTTTTTCAGTTAAAAACGAAGACCTACCATGGCGTCAACTAGTAAAGACGTTGGACAAAGGAAGAGAAGAATCACAGAAGAATTAAGAAATTTTCAAGACAGGTAGACTATAAACTATTTTTCGTGGAAATTAAAACAAAGCCCATATGCTTGATATGCAACGAATCTGTTTCTGTTTTGAAAGAGTATAACATCAAACGGCACTACGAGACTAAACATGCTTAGTTAACTAAACAAGCTTAACTAAACAAGTTTACTTTTGTTTTGTCTACATTGTAGACAAAACAAAAGTCAACTTTCACAATTTCCATGATTTTTGTGTTCGAGTGTTTATTTCTGAAATGTCTGGACTTATTTTTTAAATGTCTGGACTTAACGATGAATGACCATTATTGACCTGTGTATGAGCTAACAGGAGTCAAAGACTGCTAAGAGATGTATTTCGTTGGGTTGGACGTCATTGGAAGGATGATGAATGAGGAGTTTGGTGAAAATTTCTTTGTTCCATTCTTCAGAGGACGGAAAGTGAAACAGAAAATGCGGAGATTGCTGATGGGAGAGAAGATGAAATGATCAGTTGAGGAAAAGCACTGGGCTGAAGTTAATTTTCTTGGATTATCTTCAGAAAAGACTAAATCTATTTGCCCCGTTATTACTTAAGGGGTATTGTTACAGAAATAGTTGAAATTTAGAGTCAAAAATGATTTTTTTTCAGATTTCTTTTTTACTTCAAAATTTCAAATCTACATATTCTTAAAATTTACTTCCCAAACCTCAAGATTTCTATATTGAATCGAAGTGCTTTTTAGAAGTGATTTTATAAAGTGCAATTTCATAATCCTTCTTATAAAATGAAAATTTTATTTGCCTTTATCTTAGAATACAAATTTTGCATTTATTAATTTTATTGTTACTAAGGCCTTTTCGAATTTACAATAATAACAAATATTTTGGTATATTTATAATGTTCACAATAGGAACTATAAAAGTATGCATGGCGTTTTTTTTTTAAATTGTAACATTATAAATTTGAATAATACGTATTTTTCGATAAAATTTTTATATGATAAATATAAATTTATTGCAAAATTTTTATGAAGAGCAATATTAAAAATAATAATGCATACTTTCATATTCCAAGATACAGAAAGCATAAAAAAATTACTTATTATGTTTTCTTTCTGTTACTTTTATTATATTACTTATGTTATGTTATTTTTTATGTATTTTTATATTTATAAGAATTACTTTTGATTTTTTCATGATTTTTATGTTATGTATTTGTATCATAATGAATTTTGAAGTTTTAGCATTTGAAAAACAGGACATTTTAATGGCAATACTTTAATTTTCAAAATTTCACAAATTTATAATATATATATATATATATATATATATATATATATATATATATATATATATATATATATATATATATATATATATACATATATATATATATATATATTTATATATATATATATATATATATATATATATATATATATATATATATATATAAATATATATATATATATATATATATATTTATATATATATATATATATATATATATATATATATATATATATATATATATATATAAATATATATATATATATATATATATATATATATATATATATATATATATATATATAAAACACTGTAGCAATCCTGTACTATCTCTAACAGTTTTCCTAGTTATGGTGGATAAAAGGAAAGTGCGTCAGTCTGAAAAAACCCAAATTTGTGAGGTTTTTGGAAGGTCTACACGCAAAATAAGCACATAATTGCAAAAAGCAGGAAAAATCCTATAAAATGATACTATTTCCATCAGGATATCTAGATTTAACACTCGCGAGGTGCCATGCTCGACCTTCATTTCAATTCCCTGTCCGCCTTCAGCCTGCCGTTTTGTGAGGTACAAGAACGAGGCGCTACTTCGACGAACGTCGATTTCAGTGATGTATTGCTAACCAAAAGCTAAATTTCTCCTGAACTAAAACACCGATATGGTTTATTGTAGGCTCAGTCGAAAGCTGGTGGAATGAAAAAGTTTTGGGTAAATTTGACTGATTATAACTAGAAGGATTTTTGCGATATTACCGGTTACAGATATAATACCGGTTACAGATTTTGGCAACATTTCGATTTTGCACTTCGTCAATGTTTCAGCTCTTGTAGCTGGCCGTTAAATCCTGATGAAAATGGTGTCATCTTACAGTATTTTTTCTGCTCTTTCCAATTATGTGCTTATTTTGCTTGTGTAGACATCTCAGAAATCTCACAAATTTGGGTTTTTCTGACTTGACGCACTTTCCTTCTATACCACCATAACTCGGAAACGGTAGGAAATAGGACAAGGTTGCTACGGTGTTTTATACTGCACATGAGATCTTCTATCACCCCCTTTCGTTTGGCAGATTAGGTGCAATTCACTCTGTATATATATATATGTATATATATTAAGAATTTTAATTTACTTGTATTATAAATACCAGATTTTGATCATTTATTGAAAATGGTCTGTAGAGCAAATGTGAAAATAAAATGGCCTGAAGTGAAAATTTGAAATCAAAATTGACTCTACGACAAGCTTGAGAAAATTATAAATAGAACATTATAAATAAAATAAGTACTAAATAGGTATGAAATACCCCTCTTTCCCTGTTCCATATATAAGGTAAGCAGGTTATATATATATATATATATATATATATATATATAAATATATATATAGTCTTTTTTTTATAATGTGACTCACAACAAGGTAACTTGCAAATAATGAGACTAATTTTTTCTCCGTGTATAGTGATTTAAAAAAAGTAAATTTTTCGTTTAACGATCTCCCTTAAATTAATATTTACAAATGCAACTTTGATAGAGAACATGAAAGACAGATTCCCTCATTTTCTTGATAAAAACGTCCAAAATTTAGTGTTCGGGTGTTTTAAATTTTTATATGTCCGGAACTTTTGATGAATGATCATGCTTAATTTGGGTTTGTGCTGACAGGAATTAAAGAACAGAAAGTAACCATGTTGCTTCTTAGTTGCACTTTGTTCGGGTGGACGTCACCAACACAATGAGGAATAAGGAAACTTGCTGAAGGTGTCTTTGTTTGTCTTTACTATCCTTCTGTGGATAGAAGGTGAGACAGAAATAAGTATGATTTCTATCGGGAAGGGGCATGAAGATATTTATCCGAGGTTGCAAAGTAATTCATCTCTAGAGTACCTTCTCGAATGAAGTTTATTTTTGAATAATTTTCTGTATTCATATTAAATTAACTGGAGTGTAAACTCAACTCGACTTTCTTATACCAAAATTCATTTTTTTTTTAAATTTACAAGAACAATTTGAAAAATCGGTATTGTGGATCCAAATTACTACAAAAAATCTGATGTGGGCAACACATGACTTTCCTTTTACAATGCAATGAATTTACTACTTTTACAGTAAAAAAAATAGGTTTTTCTTATAGTAGATATATTCTTTCCAAGATATTGAATTTTCGACAATTAGTCGTCATTTTTCATTGATTTAGCGTCATTTTCATCCATTTGGCGAGGTTTTCGCTAATTTGACAACATTTCAAAAAGTCGCCAAGTTGGCAACATTCCGCCAAATTCGTAGCCAAAATCTCGCCAAGCTTTATTGACGGAGAAATAAGTTATTCTTATAGCAGATAAATGACTATTGGCGTTCAAATACAAAAGTATTAATCGAAGTATCTTTCTCTTGAATGGAACGAGCTAGATCCACGAGAATGATGTCACCCAATTTATCGCCTGTTATTACATATGAAAAGGGAACATGTTTCTCAATAGGAAATATATCGTTTTTATTTTATATGACTTTTTGGTAATTTTTTTGAAAAATGTGCAATATCTCGAGAACGGTTCATGTTAGCGTTCTAAAATGTATGTTAATCGTTTTCTAATGTAAAATTACATAAGAAATGTCTATTTGCGTAACTTTATTAGCGGTTTTGATTTTTTGGCGATTTTTTCAAAATTTTACACACACACACAGACATCACTTCAAAAATGTTTGATTCGTGATCAGGGATGCTTAAACGTGCTCTCCCGTCGAAAACTCGAATTCGAATTTTCGACCCCGTCACAATACTTTCCTTATACATTATGTATATAAGGAAAGTAATATAGCGTGCTGACCTTCACTTTCAAGGTCTTGAAAAAATATTCCGATTGATACTATACTTGACAATGTATCCCCCCGGGGGGTAAATTTCCCTCAAATAGGGACTATAATGACTTCACAAACAAATAAAAATTGTATTGCGACTATTTGTCGCAACAATAATTGAAACTATTATGTCTCGTGATCATTGGGCCATAAATAAACCCTTTTATGCATGATTATGTCAAATTTTGTCCTATGCTGTCATGTCAAATAAATATATAAAATTTCGAATAAATTTCTAAAAAATGAAAGGAGTTTTCTCTCGAATTTAAAATAAATTATTTCTAGTTTTAGATTTGATAATAACAAAGCTGGATATAAAGTTTCGTGAAAATCCATTAATATTTGCGCAGCTAGCGTGTGCACAAGAAATTCTCAGACACCAGACAGACAGACATTACACCACGAATAGTCGAAACTTCTAATCCATGTCTAGTCCACGAATAATCAAAATATCGAAATCGAAAATTTTCTTGAAAACAATACTTTCTCAATTCTACGTATGAGAAAGTAAAATTTATAAACTGGCAGCGATCATTCTGATAAATTTTACTCATTATTTCAACAGCGGTTGAATGGACGGAATTTCAACAATGGTTTTTGCATGAGGTGCAACATGCAAATAACTAACTTTAAGTGATGTAAAAAATTCTCTGTGGTCGGAAAAGATATTTCATATTGTTAGATCTTAAGGCTGCTGTTCTTTTGTAATTCCATAAGAAAAATGACAAACTCCTCTTCACAACTACTTCCAATCTTTTCTGGTGTTCAAAATTTAAGCATAATGTACGGATTAGATGGGAAATAAGGTAGGATAGCTTCATTGCAAATAACAGCATCCATTGACCGGTTTCTGCTTTTATAGGGATCAACAACATGAAACAACCTATATTCGCAATGGCAGCAAGATAGCTTTCTATGTGTCACAATACTAAGGACCTCTATGGAGACCGATAAATAAAATACCACCATGTAGCCGTTATCAATTTTCATGCAGGTTGAGCTCAGTCTGCATGCATTAGGCAGCAATGGCTAAGTTTGTACTCACAGAACCCACTTAAAAGGGGCTATTGAGCGGATTCTGTGATTATGAGATATTTGATGTATAAAGATTTGAGCAAAATATTGGAAAAAATTAGTAGGTAGAATTTTTTAAGTGACTAATTTGATGAAGAAATGAACGTTGCGGAAAGGAACGTTGTAGAAATATTCAAAGGCGGATTATGTGATTATGAGATATTTGATGTATAAAGATTTGAGCAAAATATTGGAAAAAATTAGTAGATAGAATTTTTTAAGTGACTAATTTGATGAAGAAATGATCGTTGCGAAAAGGAACGTTGCAGAAATATTCAAATAGAAGAATCAACCAGCATTTTGCTTATCTGGTTATATGTTTATGGAGGTGAATACTGTGCTTTACTGAGTAAAAAAAAAATACAAAATTCCAAAATTTTATCTCAAAAGTCAAATATGACTCACCTATGTAATATTTTATTATTTTTTTCTAAGAATTTAGATTCTGCAGAAAGTTAAAATTTTAAAATTCAGTATTTGAAAAGCATGACAAATTGTAGGTGCATTTTAAATGACGACAAATAATAATACTACCCGGATTATTTCTAAATTTGTTTATCCCTCGTCCTTTTTGCAACCCTTTTAAGTAAAACATTCACAGAGAATTAGAATTGTACAAAATTATTTTATCATGCCCCTGATAAACATTATTTTATAGAGTTTTTTTTCTCTCCCAATGGCCAGGCGCTAGACTCTTCTTATTTCATAGTGTATGATTTAGATTTTTGATCTGAAACAACTTGGCTGCAAGTAGTGAATTTTCTGGGCGTAAGTTTGAGCGTTTGTGACAAAATCGCGATACGAAAATGTATCGCGCATGCGTCACGCGGTACCAGTTTCCACATGCTACGAATTCAGTTAGCATCAATCCCACGCTGGAGTGACAAGTACGCATGTAGCAAAATCGTTACATGTGTGTACTACGAGTACCTAAATTGTTTTCATGGCATATAAGCCTGTCCCGGCGGTAAAAGACATTTACAGGCAATCATTTTTATTTTGAGTCGCTTAATCGTGGCGACAAATTTGGCGACAAAATATGCAAAATGCCGACTTTTGACTGGTTTTGAAAAATTTTCAAATTTTATATATTGGTTAAGAATTTTCCGAGTTGTGTTGCTTTTTCGAGAATCTTTCCTAGAGGGTATAGATCACGCCATTATATACTCAGTTTTCAGAGCATAATTGGACATGAAATGAGTAAAAATTTATTTTGAGTTAGTGTTTTGAGAATATAATAATTTGTTTTGTGAATTAGTTGATGATTTAATTGCTGTCTTATTGTATCTGATGATTGTTGTGTTGAAAGCCCAGACCACACGACCAGCCCGAAGGCCTTATGGTAGCAAATTGTGTGGCCGGTGATGATTGTTGTGTTGAAGACCCAGACCACACGACCAACCCTAGGGTTTACGGTAGCAACATGTGTGGCCGGAATGATTGTTGAATGGCCGGAATGACTTTGCTAAATAGCTAGATTTTATTAACTGGGCTTAGTTACTGTTACGCTTATTGGTGCTTTGGGATAAAGTGTTAGTTATCCAACAATTTGGACTCATTCTTGTATTCTCACAGTGAAAATACACTAACGATTTGTCGAAAATACACCCACGGCGAGGATACGTCGTAAACATTAAGCAAGTTGATAAGATTATAATGTCTCAAAGAAGATCTATTATAATTTTATCCGGAAGTGTAGTGCATAGCGTGTTCGGCTGCTGTCTAGAGGGATCGGGTTCGAATCCCGAATAAGGCATGGAGGCTTGTGTTGCTACTGTAACTGGATTTCGATCTATTGTTGCCACGTTAATTGAATTAAAAAAAAAAAAGAAGAGCCATTCTAATCATTTAAAATTATAATAATGACTAAGATGACATTATATGAGGATATGTTGTAAATATTATACAAGATGATAAGATTATAAAGGTTTAAAGAAGATCTATTGGCTCTGGTCTTGAATGCATACTTATGGCGCTAAAAGGCCAAATGCAGTAATTTCTGTTTAGGATAGAATCCTCCCTGTCCAACAAACCTTCCCTTTCCTTGACCCAGACCGTGACGACCTACCCGAAGGTGCAAGATTCTTTTTGAACCTTTCTCTTGAATGGTTCTTTCGTTTTTGAGTAGAATTATCCCTGTACAGCAAACCTTTCCCTTGAACGGTTCTTACTTCTTGTGAATGGTTAGAGCCAATGGTTAGAGACAAAATTATAAAACTCAGAGATACGCCGAACCTACAGAGCTCGAGTAAAAGCAAGTAAGCTAAGAAAACCTAGTAAGTAAACCTTTCTAATAACTCTGTATTTGCTAAAAAGGTCATAGATATTCTTAAAGCAACATGACTTCAATAGATAGGACGTAGTTACAAACAGTAAATAATTTATTTCAAACACCGTCCATTGGTCAGTTTCGGTCGAATTAAAATTCTCTTTACACGTGTCTTTAAAATTTTAAATGCACTTTGAATCTTCAAGTGATCATGTCCATTTAATACCAAAAGCACTTCCCCGTGATAACGCCTCAAATAAGGCTAGTTACCAGATTGCACCATTAATGGACTCATTACGCTTACAATTAGTGTAATGTATGGGAGCGATAATAGGTGGGCGGAAATTTAATTTCGGCGAATTTTCTGGAGGAGTAAGTAGAACAAATTCGCGTCGAACGGTTTACTGCCGTTTAAAAAGGATAAAGTCTGTGGAAAAGGAAGTATGTGTCTGTGTGTGTGTGGGGAGGGGGTGTATTTCAATGGGTTTAAGCAGTTTCTGATTTTGCAGTGGGTGTTAAACAGAGTGTTGAGAGGGTGACATGCATTTGTGGCTTGCGATTCCAGTTTTGAGTGTGAAAACTGATGTTTGACAGAAAAATGGTTTGGGTAAAAATGAGTTTGGATTGATTTAGGAGTAATGATATATTAGGGGAGTCATTAGTCAAATAAATAGATAGAATGAAGCGATATAATCATGTTTGTTAAAAAAGTCATCTTTGTATTGATAATGATAAAAGCACAGATAAAATCCAAATTTAGGTTACATATTTAATTATCCTTCATTTTTTTAGATTTTATTGTAATTGCATTTTTTGAAGTTCTTTAGGGCACAAAATAAGTTTTTCGTAGATAGTAACAAGGTAATTTATTGAAATGAACTTTTAGAAACTTTTGGAGGTGAATATTCTTCCTGATAACTGAGACAGAGCAAGAGTGAGCGAGCGAGAGAGCGAAAGCAAGAGTGAGAGAGCGAAGGAGAGAGCAAGAGCGAGATAGAGAGCAAGAGCGAGATAGATAGCAAGAGCGAGAGCAAGAGATAGAGAGATAGAGCGAGAGATAGAGAGAGAGAGAGCGAAAGAGAGCAAGAGCGAAAGAGAGCAAGAGCTAAAGAGAGCAAGAGCGAAAGAGAACAAGAGCGAAAGAGAGCAAGAGCGAAAGAGAGCAAGAGCGAAAGAGAGCAAGAGCGAAAGAGAGCAAGAGCGAAAGAGAGCAAGAGCGAAAGAGAGAGAACGAAAGAGAACAAGAGCGAAAGAGAGCAAGAGCGAAAGAGAGCAAGAGCGAAAGAGAGCAAGAGCGAAAGAGAGCAAGAGCGAAATAGAGCAAGAGCGAAAGAGAGCAAGAGCGAAAGAGAGCAAGAGCGAAAGAGAGAGAACGAAAAAGAGCAAGAGTGAGAGAGAGAACAAGAGATAGAGCAAGTGTGAGAGAGAGCGCGCGAGAGAGAAAGCAAGAGTGAGAGAGAGAAAGAGCAAGAGTGAGAGAGAGAAAAAGCAAGAGTGAGGGAGAGAAAAAGCAAGAGTGAGAGAGAGAAAAAGCATGAGTGAGAGAGAGAAAAAGCAAGAATGAGAGGACGGGAGAGAGAGTGAGAGAGAGCGAGAGAAAGGGAGCGAAAGAGAGAGAACGAAAAAGAGAGAGAACGAAAAAGAGAGCGAGCGAGAGCGAAAGAGAGAGCGAGAGCGAAAGAGAGAGCGAGAGCGAAAGAGAGAGAGCGAGGACGAGAGAGAGGGCGAAATAGATGACGAGAGAGAGAGAGAGAGAGAGCGAAAAGAGAGAGAGCGAAAAAGAGAGAGAGAGCGAAATAGAGAGAGAGAGAGCGAAAAAGAGAGAGCGAAAGAGAGAGAGAGAAAGAGAGAGAGAAAGAGAGAGAGCGAGGACGAGAGAGAGAGCGAAAGAGAGAGAGCGAGGTCGAAAGAGAGGGCGAAATAGATGACGAGAGAGAGAGGGCGAGAGAGATGACGAGAGAGAGAGAGGGCGAGAGAGATGACGAGAGAGAGAGGACGAGATAGAGGACGGGATAGAGGGCGAGATAGAGGGTGAGACAGAAGGCGAGAGAGAGAGAACATTAAAATTTTTCTAATCTGCTATTATTTTTCTACAGTATCAAAATTTATCAAAATTTGGGAAAGTCTCGTGTTGAGTACACCAGACATATTTAGGGGGCGGACAGTGTAAAAAATGTATTGCATTTTTCACGTAGGGTCTGCTAAGATCTGTTAATGTTACTAAATAAATTTGAATAGTTCTTTTTCAAGTGCAATTTATTTATTCAAGTGCACACTTATTAGGCAACTTGCTAGCACTTTCTAGGTAATACTGCAATTCCTTCAAAATACACTACTAATGAGTGCTGAAACAGACTTTTCAATTAACGATATAAGGTATACAGAGTTATTGAATTTTAAATACGTTCATTTATAATTAAATAGACTGAAATACGCTTATTTATAACTGAGTATAGGGGATAGAAAAGTTGAGCATATCAAATTTTAAGATAATGTGATGTACCGAGAAATTAATATAATAAAATTTTTTCTATTTAGGTAGCACTAATGTACTCTCAAAAATGTATTAATAACTTCGTTTGCTGTTTTTAATACGTAAGAAGATCATTACATACTTCTGTTTTGTATCAATCTAAGAACAAGGGTTTTCCCCAGAATGATGGACTTCTTATTTTAGAGCAACATTTCTCTAGCCACTTTTATGAGACTGTAGTGAAGAGATTCAAAAGAAATACTTATACTATAAAAACCACAATAATTCTACTAATTGCAAAGTCAGTAAAGCGGTTCCGAGAAATTAAATCTGTTGCAGACAAAGAAAGAACAATTTTTCATTTTAACTCGCATAAACTGCGTGCAATAGAGACTGCGTTGTTGAAATTCTTCAACGAACTCTTATGAACTTTTTCAATGACACTCTAATAAAAATGGAAAGAGAATTAGAGAAATATTGCTTTAAATTAAAAATTCTTTAATTAAAAATGTTTTTCCATCGATCAAAAAGTTTGAAATTATTGTGCTACGTATAGCAAACAGGAGGACGATATTTCTGATATATTTTTGAGGATTAAATTAGTGCAACTTAACTGAAAGCAAGTTCTACAATTTTAATTTCTCAGTACATTACATAATTTTAAAATTTAATGTGTCCGACTTTTCGATCACCATATCGTTTATTTAATTATATTTTGCAGTCAAAAGAAAATATGCTTTCACGAAGCAAGTGGTCCTATGTGAATAATCACGAAGCGAATGGTTCTAAGTAAATAACCCCGAAGCGAATGGTCCTAAGTGAATGACCACGAAGCGAAAAGTCCTAAGTGAATAACCACGAAGCGAAAGGTCCTAAGCGAATAACCACAAAGCGAATGGTCAAGTGAATAACCAGGAAGCGAAAGGTTCTAAGTGAATAACCACGAAGCTAAAGGTCCTAAGTGAATAACTACGAAGCGAATGGTCCTACGCGAATAACCACGAAGCGAATGGTCCTAAGCGAATAACCACGAAGCGAATGGTCCTAAGCGAATAACTACAAAGCGAATGGTTCTAAGTGAATAACCACGAAGTGAATAGTCCCACAAAGAGAATAGCCTATAGAACATCAGCATGTTTTCTGAGTGATTACCGCATAAATAGGCCCACTATCCACTCTCTCGCGTAAAGCAAGTGTAAAATGGCGTTTAATTATGCAAATTGTCCCGGCAAAATTAGCTTTATATGTACTTAAAAAGCATATCTAACTTCAACTTTTGAATAAAGACATCTAATATCACAGTGCATAAATGATTATATAAAACAATTTATTTCACACATCACTTATTAGAACACCCATGTCATTTGGCTACTTTTGCTATCCTCCAAGCTTCCATTTATATATTAATAACATTAGTTCTATTATTCGAAGAACGGCTTTCACTCATGCAACAATCCTTACAGAGCACTCGCATAGAAATTGTGGTGTATTGGGTTTTCCTGAAATTTCGGTGTTCATTATACTAATTATAGGAAGACGTACTTAAATGGATCTTTTAAGAGGTAATCCGGGTAATTCTGTGATTACCTGGAGCACTATTACCCGGCCATCTCGGTCGTTAAAGAGCACGCTTTTGTAGGAACTCATTTATTGGGATTCTGGTGAGCTGCTTTTACTTAAGTTAGGTTAAAGGTGGATTTGGGATACTCAGGATCGCTTCGTGGTTGGGTGAGCTCTCGAGAGTTTGGCGTAGGCGTAGAAAGAAAAGAGTAGCCTAGTTTATTTTCACATTCTGTTGAAAATCGAATATGTTAAGTACTCTTAGGATGTGAATTAAATGACAGATCGTAGGATTTACTGACAATTGCACTTGTGAGTTTAGAAATATTGGATCATGGTTTTTCTTGAGCACTATCATATAGTTCAGCTTATGAACTCAGGAAAAAACCATGAGAATCCCAGGCATATATTATGAAGTTCTTTTCCATTGTCCACTTAGTCCAGTTGGTCTTCAGATACAGAGGTCGGTGAGAGGGATTCAGAGGAAGGAGTACAAGTCCTTCTCTGGGTCAGAATTTACACTGGTACTCGAGAGATGTACACCTTGAAGCATGAAATGAAGAAAGTGTGGATAAAAGGGACGAAAGGTATGAGAAAAAATTAGGAGGATTTAATCGAAGTCAAGCAGTTTTGTTCATTATTTAAGGTATTGCTTCTCAAAACAGGGTGTATGGCCTACTAATGAAATACTCCAAGGTAGAACATTGCTACATTTATTTACCCGAATACCCCCTCTATTTTTTATTTGTACCCCCTGACTGTCAATTTATTTCAATACACCCTTCTACGTTTGTAATTGAAAACATTACGATTGTTATTACTTTGATTTTCTATAATTGAAAGTTCATTTAAAAGTTTTTAAGAATAATGAAAAATTCAATTAATTTGGGGTGATAAAGTTCATGTTATTAGAGCTTTACAATTTTTTCAGAGCAGATGCAAGAAAAGCCAAAATATTATTAAAATACGTAAGTGGTTATAGATAATTGATTCAAATGTTTAAAACTTAAAAGGCATTGTTACACATTGCCCCCAAAATGTTGTAAATAATACCTAGCTGGTTTCTGGAGAACAATTTAAGCATTCCCCTTTGGAAACGGTAGCTATAGAAGCTCTTCCCATGTAGTAAACTACTTACGTTATAGGGATATATACATTTTAAAAATTTTTGCGAAGTGGGAAATTTGAAACTAACTTCGGTGTGAAAAATTTACATTATTGAAAAAAATAAACATATAAATTAATTAAGTCTGCAGCTTTAATGAAAGGAAAAAGGCTGATTAAGAAACATAAATTTTCTCGCGTTCGCCTTCGTTGAAAATTTTCTGCGCGCATAGCCTCAGAGGTATGTAGTAACTATTACAGTGTAGAGAGAAGGTTTAGATGCTTCAGTAAAGTTTCCAAACTTGTATGTTGGTTTAAATTGGTTAATAGCTTGCACTGATGGACTGTTGCACAAAAAAAGGGTAACAGAGTTGTCGGTGGGCCACGAAAATATTTATTTTTCCAAAATTTGGCCGTGGAGAGTTTTTGCTGTGCTATTGTGAACCATAGTGAAAGATGCCACTGACCTAGGAGATCGTGAATGTAATGTTTCCACTTGCTCAGCAGACTCAGTTTATAGATCGCTGGTATCGAGGTTAAGAAGTACGGGGTTTGCGTCTTTTCTTGGGAAAAATTTTAGGCGTACATGCTCATTGCCATTTTTACATTTTAAAAATACGCTACATAGGAAGTTATGTCATACGTTTTGAATGAAAGCTAGAGGTCTATACACAGGTCAAAATTCTGCACTTTTGTCAGGTCAGACATGATACTTATAGAGCTCGAATCTGGCACAAGCCCAAATATAATTTGTAGTAAAAATGTTTGGCCGGTCCAAATTTTTGTTTTTCTGGTATATCTAAAATCATAAATCGAAGTTATCTACATGTTCGAAACTAAGTAAAAAGGTGGTTATTAAACTTTTTCTAAGCATTGACGAAATTAATAACTTTTACGCGATTTGTGATAATATTCATTTATGACTTGTTAACATTGACTTGTTAAAACATGACTTGTTGTTAAAACTTGCTGGACGAAGTTGGACCTGCCTCGTCCAGCAAGGTTCGGGCCGTAATTTTCGAAAAGTAATAAAACTCATGAGTCTGTACAGACTAATGTTAAGTTTCTAGCTCACCGGAAGCAACAGTATATGTTTCTTAGCTTTTGACAATTTGGGCAGTATGTAATGTAAATAAGACGCACGATCCCATATGTTTTTCACGAAGCCTCTATATTTTAAGTTCCACCATATTTCAAATATCCCATATAGCACAGTTATAATTCGCTAACATAAAATTACACTCCATTAAACGAAATTAGCTCAAACAGCACATGGGAGAGATCAAGCCGTCAGCTTATCGGAAGTCATCTCACAGCTCAGTGAAGACTTGTCAATACGTAATGTAAGCAACTGCAACTAACTGCCTCCACTCTGTTGCTATAACGACGGAATAAACTATCAGCAAGCTTCTGTATCAGGGAGCGACGCCTAAATATCATACTTTCTTTATGTGCAATTGATTCGTCAAAGAGAATGAATTCACAAATTATTCTTTAATTGCTTGAGCCTGGTCTTTGAAGCTAGTTTTAATAGCCTGGAAGATACTGTAGACATATTTTAATAGCATAGACAATCAGGTTCTAACGTATGATTACAGCAAACATCATTAAACCAATCATAACCACACACAAAAAACTTTTTTTCATAAATCACTTATCAAAATATCAACGTGTGTGGACATTCGAGTACTCCAAAAGATGTCATGTACATATTAATAACATTACTTGCTTCCCTCAAGAAATAAATTTCTTTCATACAACAATATGTTTAGCATTCCATGGAAAATACTTGCACAGAAATTATGGTATTTTAGGACTTCTTGAACACTCACTGTTCATTAAATTAATTATAGGAAGACGTACTTAAAGAGAATCTTTTAAGATGTAATCCGGGTGACTACGATTACCTGAAGCACTATCACTGGACCATTCCGCTCATTAAAGAGTACTATTTTGTAAGAATTCGTTTATTGGGGATTTCAATCTGATGTCGCTTTTACTTCAGCTCCGTAAGGATGGATCTGAGATAGATGAACTCTCATGGGTAAGATGTGGAATTAGAAGAAGCAGTTAAGTTCATAATTACTTTTCTTATATACATAATGTATAAGGAAAGTATTGTGACGGGGTCGAAAATTCGAATTCGAGTTTTCGACGGGAGAGCACGTTTTAAGCATCCCTGATCACGAATCAAACATTTTTGAAGTGTTGTCTGTGTGTGTGTGGGTGTCAGTGAGTCTGTGGAGACGATAACTGACGAACGAATAGATCTATTAGAACCAAATTTGGTACAAAAATCACAATCCGCAAACGCTGGAAGCCTATTGTTTTTATACGCAATCGAGTGTTCAGAACCCCCCTAAATTTTCGAATGAAATTTTGAAAAAATCGTCAAAAAATTAAAACCACTAATAAAGTTACGCAAATAGACATTTCTTATGTAATTTTTCATTAGAAAGCGATTGCCATAAATTTTAGAACGCTAACATGAACCGTTCTCGAGATATTGCACATTTTTCAAAAAAATTATCAAAAAGTCATATAAATAAAAAAAAATTCCTATTGAGAAACATGTTCACTTTTCATATGTAATATCATGCGATAAATTGGGTGACATCATTCTCGTGGATCTAGCTCGTTCCATTCATGAAAAAAGATACTTTGTGTAATACTTTTGTATTTGAACGCCAATAGTCATTTATCTGCTGTAAGAATAACTTATTTCTTCGTCCATAACGCTTGGCGAGATTTTGGCGACGAATTTGGCGGAATATCGCCAACTTGGCGACTTTTTGAAATGTTGCCAAATTAACGAAAATCTCGTCAAATGGATCAAAATGACGCTAAATCAATGAAAATGACGACTAATTGTCGAAAATTCAATATCTTGGAAAGAATATTAGTATCTACTATTAGAAAAACCTATTTATTTTACTGTAATAGTAGTAAATTCATTACATTATATAAGGAAAGTCATGTGTTGCCCACATCAGATTTTTACTTTCCTTATATACATAATGTATAAGGAAAGTATTGTGACGGGGTCGAAAATTCGAATTCGAGTTTTCGACGGGAGAGCACGTTTCAAGCATCCCTGATCACGATTCAAACATTTTTGAAGTGATGTCTGTGTGTGTGTGTGTGTGTGTGTCAGTGAGTCTGTGGAGACGATAACTGACGAACGAATGGACCGATTCGAACCAAATTTGGTACAAAAATCACAATCTGTAAACACTGGAAGCCTATTGTTTTTATACGTGATCGAATGTTCAGAACCCCCCTAAATTTTCGAATCAAATTTTGAAAAAATCGTTAAAAAATCAAAACCGCTAATAAAGTTACGCAAATAGACATTTCTTATGTAATTTTTCATTAGAAAACGATTGGCATAAATTTTAGAACGCTAACATTAACCCTTCTCGAGATATTGTGCATTTTAAAAAAAAATTATGAAAAAGTCACATAAAAAAAAAAAATTCCTATTGAGAAACATGTTCACTTTTCATATGTAATACCGTGCGATAAATTGAGTGACATCATTCTCGTGGATCTAGCTCGTTCCATTCATGAAAAAATATACTTTGAATAATACTTTTGTATTAGAACGCCAATAGTCATTTATCTGCTGTAAGAATAACTTTTCTCTTAGTGCATAACTCTTGGCGAGATTTTGGCTACGATTTTGGCGGAATGTCGCCAACTTGGCGGCTTTTTTGAAATGTTGCCAAATTAATGAAATCTCGCCAAATGGATAAAAATGATGCTAAATCAATGAAAATGACGACTAATTGTCGAAAACTCAATATCTTGGAAAGAATATTAGTATCTACAATAAGAAAATCCTATTACTTTCCTTATATACATAATGTATAAGGAAAGTATTGTGACGGGATCGAAAATTCGAAATCGAGTTTTCGACGGGAGAGCACGTTTCAAGCATCCCTGATCACGAATCAAACATTTTTGAAGTGATGTCTGTGTGTGTGTGTGTGTGTGTGAGAGTCTGTGAAGACCATAACTGACAAACGAATTGACCGATTCGATCCAAATTTGGTACAAAAATCACAATCCGTAAACACTAGAAGCCTATTGTTTTTATACACAATCGAATGTTAAGAACACCCCTAAATTTTCAAATGAAATTTGGAAAAAATAGTCAAAAAATCAAAACCACTAATAAAGTTACGCATATAGACATTTCTTATGTAATTTTTCATTAGAAAACGATTGACATAAATTTTAGAACGCTAACATAAACCGTTCTCGAGATATTGCACATTTTTCAAAAAAATTATCAGAAAGTCATATAAAATAAAAAAAAAAAATATTTCCTCTTGAGAGACATGTTCACTTTTCAGTAATACCATGCGATAAATTGGATGACATCATTCTCGTGGATCTAGCTCGTTCCATTCATGAAAAAAGATACTTTTTGTAATACTTTTGTATTTGAACGCCAATAGTCATTTATCTGCTGTAAGAATAACTTACTTCTTTGTCCATTATACTTGGCGAGATTTTGGCGACGAATTTGGCGGAATGTCGTCAATTTGGCGACTCTTTGAAATGTTGCCAAATGGATAAAAATGACGCTAAATCAATGAAATGGCAACTAATTGTCGAAAGTTCAATATCTTGGAAAGAATATTAGTATCTACTATAAGAAAAACCTATTTATTTTACTGTAAAAGTGGTAAATTCATTACATTATATAAGGAAAGTCATGTGTTGCCCACATCAGATTTTTTACTTCTACGATGCATAAATAATACATAAAATGCAAATATGTAGTAAATTGATAGATTATTGGGAAGGTATTCTAACGATTAAAAGGAAAATCTTTGTTAAAATACATCAAAAACAAAACAGTAATGATATCAATCAGTTTTGGAGGACAAAAAAAAAATCTTCCTTTTCAGGATATAAAATTAAAACAACCACGCAATCGAAGGTTAGCAGATAAGTTCACTTTATTTGCGTGATTGCTCTGTCTTTGTATCTTGAAGAAGGAAATTGTTTTTTTGTGGGTTACCATTTTGTTTTTTTCCATGTTTTAGTGAAGATTTTAGTTTTAAACCATAAGGATCCGTTCCGTTAGAATGCCATTTATATTTGAACTGTGTTAAAAATTGAGTTTTCTACTTATTTTTAAGGTTCGAAAACATTAGAATAAGAAACTGTTTATATTGTTAGACTGTGTGCCAATTTTTGAAAGTTTGTAAATTCTGAAATATAAGTAAGGTATTAGACAATATTATATAAAGATTGAAAAGTCATCAACCGGTTTAAATGGCAGAAAAAACCTCCGACAGGATAAATCAGTCAGAGCACCAGTATCAATGAGGGTAAGGACGCTTTTCCAATGACTCTATTTTTAGCTGTTGCTCTATTTTATGCTCTCTTTATATGCTGTTGTCTAACGATTTTTACGATTATTACTTTCTTTATATACATAATGTATAAGGAAAGTATTGTGACGGGGTCGAAAATTCGAATTTGAGTTTTCGACGGGAGAGCACGTTTCAAGCATCCCTGATCACGAATCAAACATTTTTGAAGTGATGTCTGTGTGTGTGTGTGTGTGTGTGTGTGTGTGTCAGTGAGTCTGTGGAGACGATAACTGACGAACGAATGGACCGATTCGAACCAAATTTGGTACAAAAATCACAATTCGTAAACACTAGAAGCTTATTGTTTTTATACGCAATCGAATGTTCAGAACCCCCCTAAATTTTCGAATGAAATTTTGAAAAAATCATCAAAAAATCAAAACTACTAATATAGTTATGCAAATAGATATTTATTATGTAATTTTTCATTAGAAAACGATTGACATAAATTTTAGAACGCTAACAGGAACCGTTCTCGAGATATTGTACATTTTTCAAAAAAATTATCAAAAATTCATATAAAAAAATATTTCCTATTGAGAAACATGTTCACTTTTCATATGTATTACCATGCGATAAATTGGTTGACATCATTCTCGTGGATCTAGCTCGTTCCATTCATGAAAAAAGATAATTTGAGTAATACTTTTGTATTGGAACGCCAATAGTCATTTATCTGCTGTAAGAATAACTTATTTCTTAGTGCATAACGCTTGGCGAGACATTGTCGAAGAATTTGGCGGAATGTCGCCAACTTGGCGACTTTTTGAAATGTTGCCAAATTAATGAAAATCTCGCTAAATGGATGAAAATGACGCTAAATCAATGAAAATTACGACTAATTGTCGAAAATTCAATATCTTGGAAAGAATATTAGTATCTACTATAAGAAAAACCTATTTTTTTTACTGTAAAAGTAGTAAATTCATTACATTATAACATTATATAAGGAAAGTCATGTGTTGCCCACATCAGATTTTTTTTCTCAACAATCGGAGTAAAAAAGTGGTTTACATTTGTATACACTGTTTCGAGGTATACTGTAATTCTAGCTCAAAAACTGTTTATTGGATTTTAATAGAATTTAATAGTTGGACATATTTTGGCGTAACCATGTTGCTTTTTAGATGCTAGTGCACATCAAAACATTAACAGAAGACTTTTTCAAAATGGTATGCGAAAACTTGTTGTATAGTGACTTATTGCGTAACTACGATATTAGCTGACCAGTTGTAATATTTGTGGTAGAATCTTCCGCAGAGGGACATAAGTAATTCGAGTTTTTGGCGGGAGAGTACGTTCCAAGCATCCCTGATCACGAACACATTTTTGACGTGATGTCTGTGTGTGTGCGTGTGAAAGTATGTGTGTGTGTGTGTCTGTGGAGACAATAACTGACGAACGAATGGACCGATTCAAACGAAATTTGGTACAAAAATCACAATCTGTAAACACTGGAAGCCTATTGTTTTTATGCGCAATCGACTGTTCAGAACTCCCCTAAATTTTCGAGTGAAATTTTGAAAAAATCTTCAAAAAATCAAAACCGTTAATAAAGTTACGCAAATAGATATTTCTTATGCAATTTTTCATTAGAAAACGATTGACATAAATTTTAGAACGCTAACATGAGCCGTTCTCGAGATATTGCACATTTAAAAAATATCAAAAAGTCATATAAAATAAAAAAAAAATATTTCCTAATGAGAAACATGGTCACTTTTCATATGTAATACCATGCGATAAATTGGGTGACATCATTCTCGTGGAATTAGTTCGTTCCATTCAGGAAAAAAGATACTTTGAGTAATACTTTTGTATTTGAACTCCAATAGTCATTTATCTGCTGTAAGAATAAGTTATTTCTCCGCCCATAACGCTTGGCGAGATTTTGGCGGAATGTCGCCAACTTGGCGATATTTTTAATTGTTTCCAAATTAACAAAAATTTCGTCAAATGGATAAAAATGACGCTAAATCAATGAAAAGAACTAATTGAAGAACATTCAATATCATGGAAAGAATATAAGTATCTACTATAAGAATTACATTTTTTTTAACTGTAAAAGTAGCAAATTCATTGCATTATATAAGGAAAGTCATGTGTTGCCCACATCAGATTTTTTTGCGACAGAGTGTATTTCACATTTCTCAGGTTTATTTGTGTCACAGCAAATAATATCGTATTTAATATGTATCCAGTTTCCACTACTTTGCAACAGTGATGTCCACGATGATGCACTCCGTGTAATTTGAGGGGCGGCTTCAAATACTACGGGGATAGTGAGTTAGAAATTTAAATGCAGTTTCGTAAACTACAGGTAAATTCTTCGCACGTATTTGTAGGGCTTTTCGCAGGTGACAGATGTCCGTGAAAGTGTTCTATTAATTTGCAAGCGCACTAGGCTTGAATAATGAACGAAATCGGCCTTCACGTGGTTCAAAGATTAGTGTATATTATAACATTAGATGTCCATATCAGAACTATATATGAAGCAATAATAAGAAAATTAAATAGTCTTTATTTCTGAGCTCGGTATAGTTGTCTTTGAAATAATAAATGACTTTTGTAAAAATTGTACGGTCATCTTCAAATTTAGATAATAATCTCAGAAGCTCACTAGATAGAGCACAATCTGGCCAACTAGTAACAGGTGGTTCGATTTCCGGGTGAAATAACAGTTCTTTGTAACCTAATCCGATGGATATAGAGTTATTAAAATAATTTTATTAAAGTATTTTGATATTCACTATAGATTTTTCTACAAAAGATGCAATTTAAGTGAATAAGCAAGAAATTGCTCAAACAATCATTTATAAGCCTGCCCTGGACCGGTTTCGCGATTTATGTGACTCTTCAGTAAGGAGTAGATGAAGTTGAAGGTAATAAGATGACTAAGAAGTACTGAACTGCTCACAAAGTATTCTAAAATGATTGTAAAATTTTTTTAATGTAAACTTTGGAGTGTTTAAATCTGCTCAATGATAGCATTGAAAACTCTTTTACAGCATCAATCAGAAGTTGTGTAATTTTGCATTGATTGATCATTTTTATAATGCATCATCGAAACTTATGCTGCTGTTATCATTTATATAATATAATATAATTTTTGGTATATAATACATGATATCAGTGGTATATGGGAGATGGTTCTTTTTAACTCCATTTAGCGTTACAATTTGACATTTTATTTTCATTTAATAAAAAATAACTTCATAAAATACTCAGTTATCATTCACAAAAAAATCTGATGTGGGCAACACATGACTTTCCTTATATAATGTAATGAATTTACTACTTTTACAGTAAAAAAAATAGGTTTTTCTTATAGTAGATACTGATATTCCTTCCAAGATATTGAATTTTCAGCAATTAGTCGTCATTTTCATTGATTTAGCGTCATTTTTATCTATTTGGCGGGATTTTCGTTAATTTGGCAACATTTCAAAACGTCGCCAATTTGGCGACATTCTGCCAAGGAATGCTGTATGCAGCACCCGTATGGGGATATGCCTGTAAAACTACCATAGACTTATTAGAGACAGGACAAAACAAAACCCTAAGGATTATAAGGAAAGCCCCTAGATACTTAAGAAACTCGGTAATTAGGAAAGACTTCAAAATAAAAACTGTTAGAGCCCAAATCAAAAAGCTAGCGCTTAAATTCTACAAAAATCTGCCATCTGTCCCAAATGAACTATTATTTAATCTGCATGACTATGATCATCGCAAGGCTAAATCTCGTAAGAGACCCCGCTCGGTACTTAACTTTGATATTCGGTACTAGGAACGTCCCACCCTAATCAGTTGATATTAACGAAAACTCGCGATCTTTGGTTTTCTACAAAATGTTTAAAATCCTAAACTGCTAAAATGCTAGGTTACCCTCAGATCTGCATCAACCCCCCAAACTGCTTAAACTCTTAATGTGCAACAAACTGCCACACTAGGAGCTAGGACAAATAATAAAAACAGTAAATCAAAAACCTCGAACCTCCAACTATGGACCAATGAAATAATGTCACAGTATGAAGATAAGAACCACACCTAGAGATTGGAGATTAAAGGCGCTTCGCGCCTGGTGCTCTGTTCTGGACGAAACTCTATGACAACTGCTCTAGAGGATTGTGCAGGTAGGCTAGGAGTCACGCCCACACCAATGACGTCGCTATTGTCAGAGGGGGGAGGCAGCGCTGCGTCACTCACTGCTACGAAAGACATCGTCGATTATTCCCTCGGCTTCCGATAATTTTTTAGGACTGATGGCAATGGCATAACGCGGGATCGAGGTCTAAAGGTTTCGAGTTCGAATCTATCCCCCACAATCGGGGTATCTGCTGTTTCCTACACTACCAACCATTCGAAGGCATTTGCCATATGCTATGCATTCAAAGGATACTACTCGAAGATGACTAACAGAAGGTGGGATTAGGTGGCGACGTCTATAAAGGCACCTAACACTGATCCCTCAGCATAGGCAGAGCTAAGGCTCCTCTATATACGAGCTGACTCATCAAGCATATTGAAGCCCACCGTAGCTGGAAGCGCAATCCATTAGCATTAGCTCTATTCGTATTTTCACTTTAGGAAGTATTTTTGAAATAATTATGGGTGGTTGTTCTGCACCGAACGGCTCTAATCATTCTAGAAAAGGTTTTCAGCTATTTCTCTTTCCTAAAAACGAAGAAAGAAGAAAACAATGGCTGATAAATAGTCGACGCCATACGGATACCCGGTACTGGAGCATACTTGTGCAAGGTAAGTTCTACAATATTCTATTTGAAACTTCTTTTTTTATATAAATTATTTATTTGAAACAATTATTTTATAATTTCTGTAACTGTAGTATGGATTATTAATGATTTTTAGTTGCTATAGTCTTATCTTAGTACACTTGGTTTGTAATCTAAACATCACCTTGAATGCATTATACTCTCTTCCACACCTAGAAGAAAATAGCTTCAAATTGTATATATATATATATATATATATATATATATATATATATATATATATTAAAGATTTATTGCTGTTACACCAATATCTTTCAAGTTTTATACACTTTGTTGTAGTTTACTTTCCTTATATACATAATGTATAAGGAAAGTATTGTGACGGGGTCGAAAATTCGAATTCGAGTTTTCGACGGGAGAGCACGTTTCAAGCATCCCTGATCACGAATCAAACATTTTTGAAGTGATGTCTGTGTGTGTGTATGTGTGTGTGTGTGTGTGTGTGTGTGTGTGTGTCAGTGAGTCTGTGGAGACGATAACTGACGAACGAATGGACCGATTCGAACCAAATTTGGTACAAAAATCACAATCCGTAAACACTGGAAGTCTATTGTTTTTATACGCAATCGAATGTTCAGAACCCCCCTAAATTTTCGAATAAAATTTTGAAAAAATCGTCTAAAAATCAAAACCGCTAATAAAGTTACGCAAATAGACATTTCTTATGTAATTTTTCATTAGAAAACGATTGGCATAAATTTTAGAGCGCTAACATGAACCGTTCTCGAGATATTGTACATTTTTCAAAAAAATTATGAAAAAGTCACATAAAAAAAAAAAAATTCCTATTGAGAAACATGTTCATATTTCATATGTAATACCATGCGATAAATTGAGTGACATCATTCTCGTGGATCTAGCTCGTTCCATTCATGAAAAAATATACTTTGAATAATACTTTTGTATTTGAACGCCAATAGTCATTTATCAGCTGTAAAAATAACTTTGTTCTTAGTGCATAACGCTTGGCGAGATTTTGGCGACGAATTTGGCGGAATGTCGCCAACTTGGCGACTTTTTTGAAATGTTGCCAAATTGATGAAAATCTCGCGAAATGGATAAAAATGATGCTAAATCAATGAAAATGACGACTAATTGTCGAAAATTCAATGTTTTGGAAAGGATATTAGTATCTACTATAAGAAAAACCTATTTTTTTACTGTAAAAGTAGTAAATTCATTACATTATATAAGGAAAGTCATGTGTTGCCCACATCAGATTTTTTTTTTTACTGTAAAAGTAGTAAATTCATTACATTATATAAGGAAAGTCATGTGTTGCCCACATCAGATTTTTTAGATCATAATGAATCACAGAATTGGTGAATCCCAAACTGTGGCCAAGTGGAAAAGTTGCCATGTTATAGTAATTATGCAAACATAAGCTAAAATGGCAAATAAATCAAAATACGTGTATCATAAAAGCTACTTGATCAACTATTGTTTGAAAATCCTTCATGGAAAAAAAGCCGAGCTCAGTAGGTTATTATTAGTATTTTCCTCTTTAAATACAAAGTAGTTAACAAACTTTCTAATATGTGAGGCAAACATTTAAAATCTTAGTAATAATAATAAATTTTATAAATCTATATTGCAAACGATATATTTATGCCTAATACAAAAGAATTTGAGTACCTTGTTGAGAAAATCCTATAAAGAGAAAGACAGAACGCCAATGTTTACATCAAATGATTGACGCCATCGACTTTGCGATAAAATAATCGCTGCCGTTTAAAAGTAATTTCGTGTCATTCGAACATAATTTTTTAGCAGTTTTTCGAAAATATAATAGTTGATCATTAAGTATATTTTATGATAAACGTATTTCGATTTATTTACCATTTTAGCTTATGTTTGCATAATTACTGTAACATGGCAAGTTTTCCACTTGGCCACAGTTTGTTGATAGTAGGATTCACCAATTCTGTGATTCATTATGATCTAAAAATAGAACAATATGTATAAAATTTGAATGATATTGGTGTAACAGGAATAAATCTTTAATATATATATATATATATGTGTATAATTTGAAGCTATTTACTTTTAGGTTTTGAAGCCAGTGTAAGTAATGCATTCAAGGTGATATTTACATTACAAATCAAGTGCAAAAGAAAGAAAAGACTTATAACAACTAAGAAAAGACTTATAACAACTAAAAATTATTAATAATACATATTACAGTTACAGAAATTATAAAATAAGTGTTTAAAATAAATACTTTATATAAAAAAAGAAGTTTCAATTAGAATATTGTAGAACTTACCTCGCACAAGTATGCTCCAGTACCGGGTATCCATTTATTTATTAGCCATTGTTTTATACTTTCTTCGTTTCTAGAAAAACGAAATAGCCTGAAATCATTTCTAAAATGATTAGAGCAGTTCGGTGCAGAACAACCATCCATAATTATTTCAATAATACTTCCTAAAGTGGAAATACGAATAGAGCTAATGCTAATGGATTGCGCTTTCAGCTAAGGTGGGCTTCAATATGCTTGATAAGTCAGCCTGTAGTAGAGGAGCTCTAGGCAGAGCCGTCTGGATTGATGACGAGCCCGGTCAGCTTGGACAGGGTCCGATTGGAGTCACGTTGTCTCCAGCAACGAATCCCGTTTCTCTCTCAGTGCTGATGACTGCAGCATTCCTATGTGTGAGAGGAATGTCCTACGTTCTGATTCAGCATTAGTTGTCGAGTGATTCATATCTACGATTCAAAAATTTACATTTTCCTTGAAGCACCTATTCCTTGGGATCTTCTATAAATGTAGCTGAGATGTTGACTGATGTGGATTTGGAATCAAATTTTGAAGGAGATGACTGGTATGGATTCAGTATCGAATTCCAAAGGGGGGTTAGGGTTCACTGAGGATTTCTATTTCTGGAGATGTCATTTCCGGTTTCTAGAAAAATTCGTATAACTGTACAAAATAAGTACGCAGAAGAGAATTTAAATATTTAATAGTTCCATCAAAATGAAGTGTACGCACAATGTGCTATCAAATGTGTTATAAAATTTAAAATTACTCTATTCTATTTTTAAATAATGATGTTATCTAAAAAATAATTTTTAACTATTCTACATATTCCCTGTACAATGAAATAGGAAATAAATGCTTTGGAAAACAATGATGTATGAATGTTACGTATTAGCAAAGCAGCAAAATATTTTTGAAAAATCTTGTCTTAGATAAGAAATCCACGTTATTACTTTTCTTATCAAAATATCGCATGTTACACGCAACCGATAAAATATTCCACTTACGTTACCTAAATCATTTATTAAGCGATTGGAAAGATGCCAAACACTAGCACATTTATACGAAGTAATTTCCTTTTCATGACTTTTCACTTTCTCATACGTAATATTGGGAAAGTATTGTCTTCACGAAAATTTTCGATTTCGAGATTTTGAAGCCAATGTATGTTTTAAGACCTCCTAAACACGTTTTGACTATTTATCGACTGATGTTCATCTGTCTCTCTGTGGTCGATTTCTTGTGTACACAATAGCAGCTACAAATATGGATTTTCACGAAATTTTATATCCGGTTTTCTTATCAAAAAATCTAGAACTAGATAGAATGTTTTTTAAATTCGAGCGAAATTTTCGAAATTTATTTGAAATTTTTATATCTTTTTAACATATCAGCATCAGACAAAATTGGACATAATCATGCATAAAGGGGTTATTTATATTTCAATCATCACGAGACTTTATAGTTTCAATCATTGTTGTGAAATTTTTTTTTGTCCATGATGTCATTAGCACCGCTCGGGGGCAAATTACCCGCCCCCTGGGGGTACATTGCCAAGTATAGTATCAATCGAAATATTTTTTTAAGCCCTTTAAAGCGAAGGGTTACACGCTACAGTTATAATCATTTGGACCCTTGATACAATTTTTCAAAAATTTTCTTGTAAAATTTGTAAAAGAAAAAGCTACTAAAAGTGGGATTCTGGTATGAGAGGGTCGAGTTGAGCCACATTATAGTTAATTTAAATGGAATTTATACAGTTACGCAATATTGATATCTCTTAGAGCGATATCAAGCAGCACTGAGAGATGCCAAAAACGGTATAAAATAGTACAACTCAAGCCAAAGAGAAATATTTATACACATAGAAAACAGTCACGCATTTCACTCAGTGATATGTATGAAGCATATTCTCAAGAAATTGAAAATGGACTGTACGAAAAATTGTTGCCATTCATGCATTTAAAAAAAAATATTCTATAAGCGTTGCAGAAATACTTTTCTTTTTTCTAATGCCCAGGCAATTGAATCTTTCGTCATTACCATGCTCCGGCCAGAACCGTGAACCTTTTAGCCGTCATATGACGTTGCCCCAGTGCACCACTGGGGGTAGGAACACACCGCGTCCAACGACATAACATCCACGCCTGAAGGTGGGACTCGAACCCACAACCCGGCGGCCGAGCGATCGCTAGGAAACGCTTGCCTTGACCGTTCGGCCACCGCGTCGGCACGTTGCAGAAATATAAGGAATTATCTTCTACACAACTACTTATGCCAAAGTTTCACATGAAAGTAATGGAGTAAGCTGAAGCAAAAAATTGTGATGAAATTTTATAAAATAATGTAATAAATTTTATAAAATAATATAATAAATTTTATAAAATAAATTATAATATTATTTCTTTAAATGTTCTCCACGAGGACTCGAAACTTGGATACTCGAGACACGTGTCCTATCGACTGAGCTATCTCGGATTGTGAGCTAATCACCTTCAACCCCCCCCCCCCCCCCGATAACGTGCAAAATTATCCGATAATCTTGCCATTTCTATACAGATAATCCCATTTATTCGAAATAAAGAGGATCGAATATGATGCGAAGATATCGAAAGTGTCAGCGCAATTAACGACTGTTTTGTACAGAAGCGCCCTAAGTGGGAAACAGCCTAATCATTATTGATAACTGCAGTTGGAAGACGATTTCAATACTCGATGAAAGATTAAAGAAACTTGAAAAATGATAAACGTAGCTAATTTGTATCACAGAGGTATTAAAATTTAAGGAAGTATTTAAAAGTCCAGTCATAGGTGTTCTTGAAAACTACGATACATAAAGGAGTACTGTCACTGTATTTAGAACAGAGTACAAAGACACCTGTTTTTGTTATTTCAGGCGCCAGAGTAAACTTCCAGTTTCAACGAAGAGGAAGTCAGATGAAATGATAATTACATAAATTGTACATGTATTGCGCACAATTGTTTGCAGTAATAGCTACAGGGTCTAATTAAGACTTTAGGACATGGGTCCGAGCTCCATATTCAAAAGGGGGCCAATAAAAGCTTGTTGTGATAAAAAGAGGGCACATTACACATCTTTTACATCCAAAATATAAACAAAATGAAATAAATCGCGGGATTTTCATTAAAAGCTCAAATACCCAGGCTATCTGATCGTAATTTATTGTCTCATTGTAATTAAAAACAAGTAAAATAAAAACAAGAAAAACTAAATAACTTTGCGTTAAAAAAAATCAGCAATTCTTATACAACTCAATTTACAGCTTGATATGTTAAAAATATTGTAATTGCGTTGGCGCAGAATATAGATGCACAGAAAATACGCAAAGAAAAGCGGTTTTAGGACGGATGCAACACTAAATGTAAATGTAAAAGAACTTTAAAAATCACGATCTTTACATTGGGAGTAAAAAATGGATGTCATATTTTATTTTGAAGTGCGTCACATGATCTCTTCATATGATATGGGTTGTTGTTGTTGAGACCCAGACCGTACAACCTATGAGAAAGGTGTTGTTAAGACCTAGACCGTTCGACCTACCAGAAAGGTGTAAGGAAGAGCCACCCGATTTAGATCGGAACCCAGTGGGGGAGGCATCCACAGGGACCGTAACCTCCTTCTCCTGCCACCAACCTCTCGGAAGGACTTACGGACCCACCAGAAGGGTGTAAGGTAACTGTTAAAGGTGTAAGGTAAGGTATACCAGAAAGGTGCAAGGTAACTGTTTGGACGGCCGGGAAGAACTACCCAATTTAGACCGGAACCCAGCATATGATATGGGTCGAAAGCCCAGACCACACGGCCAACCCAAAGGTTTATGGCAACAAAATGTGTGGCCGGGAGAAAGCATATGATATGGGTGTAATTATTATTTTAATTTTTATTTAAAAAATTACCGAACATTTTTTGCTCAATTTTTTTTATATATTTTATAGGGTAGTTTGAATATTATTTCAAATTTTCAAATCAATCTGCGAATTATAATTTTGCTTAAAAAATGTTTGAAAAATTAGGTCCCATAGGGTTCCATGTACTTCACTTTTTCCATCCGAGTTCAATCAGAAACTAATTGGGTGATATTATTCCTTAACATTCCCATATGTCCCACAGACCGTCTCAAAAACATACTAAAATTTCATTTTGATAAAGTCATTTTTACGACAGTTATCGTGCGAATGGACAGATAGACAGAATGAACAAAGTCATAAGCACTTTCAACTATGTTGGAAAGTGTTAAAAAACGTATCTAAGTTTTCATCAGTTTTGACCCTTAATACAGTTTTAGGTGATAATCCTTTTACTTCTATAGCGGGAAACTATAAGCATTCTATTAAATCCCTGCTCAATAAAAAATGAAATATTTAGAAGCCTGCATTCGAATTTAAATTTATTTATGAATAAACACTATAGGAAAATCATTCTTTTGAGGAAAGTATTCTTTTATCATCTGTAAAATTGTTGTAGCTTTTTCAAATATGCAAGAAGAGCTAATATAATTTTCACGATGGTTTATTAAAAGTTTTTATCCTAAAAAGCGAAGACTGCCAAAAGTAGTCAATTAATTTCATTTGTTGAAATTTACTGGAACAAAAATTTTCCACGTTTGCTCTTTAAAAATGGTAAGTACAGAGACATAAAATGTAGAACTAGCAATTGAAACATGACAAAATCAATAGCGATGTTTGAACAAACAAGACTTAGATAAGGATGAATATATTCTGCTCTTGATTCATATCTTTACGACAGTGCACTATTCTTAAGAGGATGTCAGAATTTACATAAAGTGACGTTACGGATTGAGACCAATTAAACGTTGGAAGTTTGTTGAGTTTTTATGCGTGTTTTTTTGCCATAACGATTTACTGTCAACATTGATAGCAATTATTGTAATAACGTACGTAAGTTTCAAAAGTATTAAGCATGGAACTAAGCTTTTTGCGTAATTCTTGCACCCGCCTTACGTAATCGTTTTTCTCAGTCCTAATTATGAGTTAGAGTTGGGTTTAATTCAATATAAAAGGGAATTTCCAAATAATAGTGAGTCTAATAGAGGTTTATTTTATTACAGGTTATGACCCACACAGGTTTTACTATACATTGAAGATATTTTGATCAATATACACTCTTTTGCAAAAAAAACAAAACAAAAAAACAAAACAAGAAGCACCATGAAGAAAGTTACTGTTTTTATTGAAATTAAATATGTGTACAGCTCATACACAGGTAATGAAATGAATACAAAATCAAGACCGCAGGGACACATTAATGGTTAGCAATTGCACATAGAATTTTCAAATCAGAAATTAGTGAAACCCCCCTTGGCGGCAATGCATGCTTGTATACGTCCAGGTAAGGAGTGATAAAGCTTCTTAATGCCATCCTGCGATACATTCTGTCAGACATTTCTCAATTGTTGCTCCAGATCTGCTACATTTCGGGGTGCCCGAATCTGGCGGCCTAGCATGTCCCATAAATTCTCAATTGGCGAAAGATCTGGTGACTTTGCTGGCCAAGGAACAGCATCAACAGCACGGAGATAGTTCACAGATATGCGAGCTGTATATGGCGTGGCATTATCTTGTTCGAAAATGGCGCCATAATGACGTGCCGTGAAAGGTAACGCAAACGGTCGCAGGATTTTATCAATATATCGTTGAGCTGTTAAAGTTGCATGCGGGATGACTAGGGGCAACTTGCTGCCGTAAGAGATAGCCTCCCACACCATCACACCAGGGTAATGGCTGTGTGCCTGTGTCAAACAAAGGCTGATTGGGACCGCTGGCCCTGGCGCCTCCACACACATATCCGATCGTCATCTGCTGAAAGACTCAAGCGTGATTTATCGCTGAACACTATGCGATACCAGTATGCTGGCAGCCAAAATGCTCGGCTACGCTACCACTCTATACGACTCTGTCGATGTTATGGGGTTATGGACAGTTGTCTTAAAGGCCGCTGTGAGCGTAACACTACCTCAACCAATCGCTGTGAGATGGTGGAAGGTACTACGGGTGGTATGGAAGAGGCTGTAGGGCGTTGGATGGCGGACAATGATGTCGTTGGACCAGTTCAGGTCTGTAGCACAATCATCCGATCTTGCTTCGCATTCGTGCACCTTTGGCCTTCCAAAACCTTCATTCCGCCGACGAGTTCCTTGCAGCAACTATTGCTGCCAGCACCTTTGCACAGCAGTGTCAGTTCGGTGCAGGTGGCGGCCTATTGCTTGGTATGATCAGCCAGCTTCACGCATGCCGACTGCACGACCACTTTTGGACTTGTTTAATTGCTTATAAGGTCTTCGGCAACGTCGTAACGGCATTATTGGTTGTATTTCCACGGAACTGCAACGCCGATAACGAGCAAAGATAAACCGTCGACATTTTAAACCTGTTTTATAGGATGCTAGTTGCGCAGTAGAAACGCTCGCTATATGACCGAAGTTAACACTCATTGGCCTTGCAAATTTAATGATTTGCGTACTTGGTATAAAGGAATTTGTGTACTCCTTCATATATTGAGAATGCGTTCGTCGATGTATTGAACACGCATTCGTCGATGTATTGAATATGTGTTCATTGATGTACTGAAGGTGTATTCATTGATATATTGAACAAGTGTTTATTGATGTATTGAAGATGTGTCCATGGATGTCGTGAGGGGTGCATTCATTGATGTCTTTAATTTAGGCTTTAAACATTGAACATTTTTGAACTGAATAATATATTTCAAATTTCCAAAACAAGTGTTTCTATATTTTATATGCAGCCGACGCGGTGGTAGAGCGGTGAAGGCGAGCGCTTCCAAGCGATCGTTCGACCGCCACGTTGTGGGTTCGAGTCCCACGTAAGGCATGGATGTTGTGTTGTTGGGCTCAGTGTGTTCCGCCCCCCTCTGGTCCCCTGGGGCAACGTCCTTGGACGGCTAAATGGTTCACGTTCCTGGCCGATATATAGGCAAACGATGGAAGTCAAGTGCCTGGCCATTTGATAAAAAGAAATATATATATATATATATATATATATATATATATATATATATATATATGTATATATATATAATATATATATGAATATATATATATATATATATATATATATATATATATATATATATATATATATATATATATAATATATATATGAATATATATATATATATATATATATTTATTTATCTGCACAGTACTTACGTTTTTATACAGTTCTTTAATATTTGGGCGCAATGCCAAGTTCTGTATTAATATTGAAGACATATTTATTGATGTAGTGAAGACGTGCTCATTGATGAATTCAAGATGCGTTCATCGATGTATTGTAGGTGCATTCATTGTTGTAGTGAGCATGTATTCATTGATGAATTGAAGATGCGTTCATTGATGTATTGAAGGTGCATTAATGTATTGAAAATTAATTCATTGATATATTGAAGACGTATTTATTGATGCATTGAATATTATTCGTTAATATATTGAAGTTTTATTCATTGATGTACTAAAGGTTTATTCGTCAATACATTGAAGGTGATAAATTGACGTATATATATATTATATGTATTCCTTGCACGTTAGCACGTTAGAACATTACTTCTGTAACAATTTACCTGTAAAAAAAAAAAAAAAAAAAAAAAATTCTACTTATTCTTTTATGACTGGACATTTCCCAAAGTAAATGGTGCTATTTACTTCTCTTTATCAGCCCTAGAGTGCAATTTATTTTTGACACAGTCCACTGAACGTACAGTTTATTTATATGTACAATTTTTGCAATCCAAATCTAACGTAAAAGAATTATCACTTAAAACTGACATTATTAGGAACCACGCTCCTCCTATGTGTCAAGAGTCATGACTTGTCAGTATTATCGTGATATTATTTTTAACGTTACTTTGTTCATTACTATACATAATGCATCGAATTAGAATTATGCATGCAGTTTAGATGCGTAGCGGTCCATATTTCATGGCGCACATTAGGGAATTAGTAATGGATTTATGCATTAATTGCTTAATTCAGAATATATCCCCACCTGTTACATTATGCATGACTCTCGTTTGGAGACCGAAGTATAGCGCTTGTTTTCATGCATTGATAGATTCAGTCAATATTTAAAAACGCTTTAGAGTTAAAAAAAATGTCTGATGTGAGCGGATTAAAATTGTTAATTTTGTCTCATACGTTTGTAAAGAACCTTGCTGCCCTGACCGGGAATCATGAATTTTCGTACTGACCAGTCGATGCTCTACCGTTGAGCTACTGAGTCGGAATTGAAAGCTCTTATCATCGAAGTGAACTCTGTATTATCCACTCTCTAATGTCAGATTAACGTGCAACTGACAATCTGAGTGGCCACCTTCTTCTATTACTTTCCTCATATACATAATGTATAAGGAATGTATAGTGACGGGGTTGAAAATTCGAATTCGAGTTTTCGACGGGAGAGCACGTTTCAAGCAACCCTGATCACGAATCAAACATTTTTGAGGTGATGTCTGTGTGTGTGTGTGTGAAAGTTTGTGTGTGGATGTGTGTCAGTGAGCCTGTGGAGACGATATCTCACGAACGAATGGATCGATTCGAATGAAATTTGGTACAAAAATCACAATCCGTGAATACTGGAAGCCTATTGTTTTTAAACGCAATCAAATGTTCAGAACCCCCTAAATTTTCGAGTGAAATTTTGTAAAAATCATCAAAAAATAAAAACCTTTAATAAAGTTACGCAAATAGACATTTCTTATGTAATTTTTCTTTAGAAAACCGATTGACATAAACTTTAGAACGCTAGCACGAACTGTTCCCGAGATATTGTACATTTTTCAAATAAATTTATCCAAAAATCCCATAAATTAAAAAATATATATTAACTGTTGAGAAACATATTCACTTTTCATATGTAATATCATGCAATAAATTTGTTGTCATCATTCTCGTGGATCTAGCTCGTTCCATTCATGAGAAAAGATACTTTGAGCAATACTTTTGTATTTGAATGCCAATAGTCATTTATCTGCTAACTTATTTCTCAATCTTTAATACTTGACGAGATTTTGGCGACGAATTTGGCGGAATGTCGGCAACTTGGCGACTTTTTAAATGTTACCAAATTAATGAAAATCTCGCCAAGTGGATAAAAATGACGCTAAATCAACGAAAATGGCGACTAATTGACGAAAATTTAATATCGTGGGATGAATATAAGTATCTACTATAAGAATAACCTATTTTTTTTTGCTGTAAATGTAGTAAATTCATTGCATTATATAAGGAAAGTCATGTGCTGCTCACATCAGATTTTTTCTACTTCAGGTTAGCCTCCGGATGCTATTTTTATCCTCCAGGTTAGCATCCTGCGTGGTCGTTGACCTTCTGATTTGAAATCCGCGCTCAATATATCAGAGTCCACTAAATCCGTGCTAGTTACACTAGGTTCAATTTCAGACCTCCGATTTCTTTGCATTAACATACTGGGTGGATTTGTTTGGGAGCCATTATAAATAACTTTGCTGCCCCAAACCGGGAAACGGATCACGGATATTCGTACTGGCCAGCCAACGCTCTACTGTTGAGCTACTACGACGGAATTGCAAGCTCTTATCGTCAAAGTGATCTCTTCACGTTACTTGCATCCATTCAATTGATATGTATTTATTTCATGGCACAAAATAATGAATTAAATAAATATTAACAAGGATATCAACATTTGACGGGCTTTAAACTCGGTCATTTCTGCCAGCGTTGCAATATGCAATCCTTTACGGAATTGAAAAAAAAAAATTTGCAGGGAAATTAACATTGCACATCGTTTAAATAGATTAAGGAGAATGAGCATTGCACACTGTTTAAATAGATCAAGTTGTTGTTGTTGCATCAATATTAACAGGAATATCAACATTTGACGGGGGCTTTAAACCCCATCATTTCTGCCAGTGTTGCAATATGCAATCTTTTACAGAATTGAAAACAATATTGCAAGAGAATGAATGCATTTTGCAGGAGAATGAGCATTGCACATTGTTTAAATAGATCAAATTGCTGTTGTTGCATCAATGCCATTGAACTCATTAAAATGAATTAAATAAATATTAACAAGAATATCAACATTTGACGGGCTTTAAATCTCATCATTTCTGTCAGTGTTGTAATATGCAATCTTTTACAGAATTGCAAAAAAAAAAATATTTTGAAGGAGAATGAGCATTGCACATTGTTTAAATAGATCAAGTTGTTGTTGTTGCATCAATGCCATTGAACTCATTAAAAAGAAAAAAAAATATTTTAAGCGAGGTAAAACATATATTTATGTTTGAAGGAAAAATGTCTGTTTGTTAACACAGTGGCAGTGTAATGGCATTCGAAATGCACCCTTCTCGCTCCTGGAAATCAAAACTTATAAATCTTAATATCAGAATATGAATCTTTTTGATCATAGGTAGGCATTAAAGCTGGTAGGACGTTCATTATGATAAGAATGCCTCTGCTGATGACTTTAAGAAATCTCCTGTATGAGTTCTCTTTGCTCATAAATCATTGTTTTCTAAGTGAAAATACTAACTTTTCCGAACTTTTCTTTATCAGTAAAGAAACCTCAAGGAAATCTTTATAACCTGGAGTCTTTTTCTGTCCCTGAAATCGAATCGAAGTAGACCAAATTGCTATGGATGTCTTTTGAAATGGTATTAAACAGAAAACCCAACGGTACGTTAGAAGAAACAGATCAACTTTCTGAATTTAATTATTTCGTAGCAACATTTTCTTTGATTGCGATAAACAAAAACAACTCTAATTGAAATCCACTTGTCGGAAAATTAATGATCGTCCTACAATCTCTTTAAAAGATCTTTCACATATTGCGCAGTCATTCCAACCGGAGTCTCGTAGGGTAACTTCTATTCCGAATAAGCATTTGGGCTTTTAGCTAAATTAATGTCGCATCTGGAATGGGCAAATAGAGATTAACAACTCTGAGCAACTAGAAAACGTTTCCGAACTCACGGCTGATTGGTTTAGAGAACAACTTGTTTGCAGACATTTAGACAAGAAACGAATCGTGTAAAAATGGCAGATTTGGCAATCCGTGAATGGCAATACGCTGATTTCTGTTTTGTGAATTCGGTAAGATTTAGTTATGTTTGAGGTCATTTATGCGGATGGGAAAGAGTTTTATAAATTTTACACGATTTTTGTTTATATAAATTAGATTTTAAGCCTATCATATGATGTTGTGCATTAAGTTATGTAAAGGGCTTTCTCCTATTGATCAGCTTGCAGCTTTTATGCTTTTTAAAATACGCAAATATGCGCAGACTCTCTCTGCACATTTACCACTCAATATTAAGTACTATACCAGGGGTCGGTAGACTTTCGAGAGAGAAGAGCCATGTTGTCAAGGGAACAGGATAATGAAGGTATCAGAGAGTCATATATATGTATACATGGGCGCTCCTCCCCTCCACCCACTGGTGGCAGTTGCAATCCAGAATGCCATTAACAAATTAAAATTTTTATATTATTTAGATAAAGTTTCACAATATAGTAACATTTTTCATTCCTTCAAAAACTAAGAACTATCAAACACATATTTTTATTTTTAAGTATCCCTAATTTAAATCCCCCTGGTCAAGATGCTGGGTACGCCCATGTATGTATATGTGTATATGGATTTGTAGGCAAAAAAAAACGTGATATAAGTGTACGATTTTTTATTTAAAACTTAGTTAGAACGATGACTTTGCATCGCTTTTGAAAGCTTTGTTATGTCTGGCAAACACCTACTTGTTTTCAATTTTAAGCATGAATGTAAATTACCGTCTGTTAAGTTGCTTTTTAGCTTACTTTTTATTTGATTCATGGAAGAGAATGTTTGTTCGCATGAATATGTAGAGTTAAAGATTGTGAAATCAGCAAATGCAAGTTTTTTTTATCGCATCGTATGTTTCAGGCAAACTTTTCCATATATCAAATATTATTGCTTCTATTTTAGGCAGTTGTTTCATAGCTGTCCACTTGTGCTGAGAAATTTAATTGAATTTCTCTCTTTCGAGTTCTTCCAAGCGGCTGGTTAGATCTGTAAATTTGTTACTCCACAGTTCCTTGCTTTTTAAATCTATTAACTGCACCTGAAGTGAAGCAGTATCTGTGTCGAACGGGGCCAAGTTAAGTTCGTTGATTTTTATTTTGAGAGGACGTACGATAAAACTAGTGTAGCCTTATTTGCTCAGAATTCTTGAAAACGTTCATCAAAACTGTTCATCATTTTTCTTAATACATTGATGAAATAATTCGAATGAAAACAAGCGTTTGTTTCTTCGCGATACTCTTTTAAATGCTTGAAGTGAAGTAATTCACCTTTCTCTATATCTTCGGCGAGAACTTGTAGTTTATTTTCAAAGCACTCTACCTCTTTCAATAATGTATATGCGACATTTCCTTTTCCTTCCACGACCCAGACCGCGCCCCTTGCCATCTAGGGCTTAAAGGGTTTGGTAGCGCGGCCGGGAAAAGAGGACCCCCAACACGAACCAAGACGACGGGCCACCCCACCCCGCCGGACAAGGGAAGCCGCCGACTCCATCACGCAGCGAGCGCACCGCCCGGGACGCCAAGGGGACAACAGACCAACGCCCGATCAGGCGAGGCCAGACGCCACCAGTCCCGAAGAGGAGCCCCGACGCGGACGACCGAAACCCCACCAGCAGACCAGGGACCCGCCCGCAAAGGGACCAGCCAGGCAACGCACGCCACCGACAGAACGGCGACGCCCACCGCTCACAGAAAATTTATTTTTCTTTTTTTAAAAACCGGCCAAGGTAGTCCTTTCCGGTCCTTTCCCTTGTAACAATGCATTGAAAGTATTAAGATGCTGTTGAGACCCAGACCGTTCCTTTCCCTTTCCCTTGTAACAATTGCATTCCCAGACCATTCCATTGTTCCCAGACCATTCCATTTCCTTTCCCTTGTAACAATGCATTGAAAGCGTTAAGATGTTGTTGAGACCCAGACCGTCCGACCTACCAGAAAGGTGTAAAGTAACTGTTTGGACGGCCGGGAAGTGCCACCCAATTTAGACTAGAACCCAGTGGGGGAGGCATCCACAGGGACCGTACCCTCCTTTCCCTACCACCAACCTCTCGAAAGGACTTACGGATCCACATGTTTAACGTGATCGTACTCCGCATGAACACGGCGGCAGTTGTGGAAGCGTGCAAATCCAGAGCGCAAACCACCGGGCTACTGCGCCCGAAATGTGCCAACAGCCCGCGGTGTTCCCAGGTGGTCACCCATCCAAGTACTAACCGCGCCCAATGCTGCCTGACTTCGGTGATCTAACGAGAACCGGTGTTTTCAGCACGGTACGGCCGTTGGCATAAGCATTAAGATGTGAAGTAATGTCGACCATGAAATGGAATTTTTGTAACCCTGTGTCTTCTTCCAATTCTTGATGTTTGATGTATTTTTCGAATAGGAAAAATTTTATTTCTTCTAAACATGAAGCAAAGCGCTTCAGAACGTCTCCTCTGGAAAGCAAGCGAACCTTATTGTGTAGAAGTAAATCTACGTACTCACTATCCATTTCGTCCAAGTGTACCTTAAATTGGCGATGATAGAGTGGGTTGGCCAAGATGCTGTTAGCTACCTTGATAACGAAGCTCATTATGGCAACCATTTCTTCAGGAAATGTTTGGGCGCAAAGCTCTTCTTGATGCATTACGTAGCGGAACGTCAGAATTTCATGGTCAATTTTTTTCCCTTAAAATTGAAATAGCTCCTTTATTTACACCTGTCATACTTTTAGCACCATTAGCAGCAATGGAAGTTATTTAAGTCAATTCCTGTGTGTTCCAGATATGTTTCTACAGCATTCGCAATATCTTCTCCACGTGTTTGTCCCTTAAGCGGCAGGAGTCCGAGAAGTTCTTAGGGACCTTGTGCTGACATATATCACACACAGAGTGATACTTGTGCTCTGTCACTAATATCACATGACTCATCCGTTGCAATTGATATTGAGGAAGCCAACTTAATATCTTTGACTTGCTGTCCTGTTATATTCGAATACATTTTTGCAGTTCTGTCTTGCACTGTTTTCGCAGATAAAGGCATTTATTTTATTTTTTTTCATGATTTCTGCTTTATTTTTAAAATCATAAAAGAGCTCTTCGGATGCTTTCATAAAGCAGTCTTTAATGTAATCATCGTCTGTGAACGGTTTTCCCTTTGTAGCGATTTCCAGAGAGAGCATAAAGCTCGCAAGATTGATGGTATTTGCAGTATGTGCCCAAGTGTCTAACATGGAACTCGACTTCTGATTTCCAGTTTGTACTCTTAGATATAATGATTAAAGATAAAGATTTGTTTTATTTTGTGAAACTTACCTAGTATTTACTTTTAAATATAATTATTGATAGAGCACAATGGTCTTTACAGTACAAACGCTGGTTTAAGGTTTCTTCCCTTTTTTTTCAACAATAACTTGAATTTTGAAAAGGGTTCTGAGAATATATTTAGTAAATTATTATTTTAAATTTTATTTTAGGCTAAAACTATTTGTAAGTCGCTAGTACACGTGTTCCCATCCCCGGCCACTCATTAAGCTGCTGTACGCCATTAAGCTGCTGTACGCTTCTACAGATACAATACATGGAGAAGTCTGAAGAGCCGTATGCAGCTCGGGAGCGCGGTCTGCCGACCCCCGTACTATACGATCCCTTAAAACATAATTACTATACGACATAACAAAAATGTTAAACATACGACCTCCCTGACAAAACTCAAATATTCTAGGACCCGAGTTCCCCCTAATAAAGCGTAAATTCTATACGACCTCCCTCCCCCAAGAAAACGTACAACATGTCCCACGATCAATGAAACTAGCTATATTTTAAATTCAGAATATTAAACTAATAAATATCACAAATCGACATTGATCAAAGACAGGAAATTTCGCTTTCCTGTCCTTGATCAATGACACTTAACAACATTTTCGTCGATTTCATGACATTTTCATTGATTTGGCGATATTTTATCTATTTGACGACATTTCCAAAAGTCGATAAGTTAGCTACACCGTACCAAATTTATCGCTCCATTCGAAGCCAACGTTGTCATATATGTCCCTAAACGTATCAGACTAACAGAGATAGGGATTTTTCTTATATAGCACTTTATTTAATGATAGCGATATCGAGAGCTAAGACTTACAACATACTTACAATATACTTTCAAAAACGTGTGTATATTTTCAAAAACATACTTACAATATACTTTCAAACACATACGTACAGCATACTTTTGAAAACATACTTGCAATATAGTCTCAAAAGCATACTTACAATATACTTTCAAAAACATACTTACAACATACTTGCAAAATCATAATTACAACATACTTTTAAAATGGTTTATTTGTATTCAAGGATGTCAAACTGTGTAACTTTATAAAAATCTGACAGTTGGTCTTCCAACCTCAGCACAATGCATTTCCTTCACATATATTATGTATGGTAAGAAAAATAATACGCCAGGCACATAACTTGGCGCGATTGAACTGAAGCTATTGATCCAAACAAGTAGAAAGGTATGCAACAGGTGGAGACGTAGGAAAAATCGATTCCCCTAAAGTCAGTCTTTATTTGTGTACTGACATAAAATCTAATCAACGGCCGCGTGTATAAAAATTCGTCGAAACTTTTATGTAGAAGTTTAACGAATGTGTGAAGAATTTTAGATCAGCTGATTCCAGAAGTTTTGAATTACAGAAGTTTGGCTATCTATAGATTGAAAGGCGTAACAGGAGGGCATGATTACAGAGGTTTGAGTACTTTCAAAGATTTACAATTTCATGAGATTTGTGAAATTGGAAATTTTTACAATTTCTTTTTCAGTCGATTTATCGCAAAATCGGGGGTCGGAATCGTTTACGCTATTTACTAATGAGTTGGAATAAGAAGCGTTATTCTACTACTACCACACCTATAGTAGTTCTATATTAGTTTTTTAGTAGTCCTCCTATATTAGTTTGTTAGTAGTCCTTCTATATTAGTTTGTTAGTAGTCCTTCTATATTAGTTTTTTAGTAGTCCTCTTATATTAGTTTTTTAGTAGTCCTCCTATATTATTAGTTAGTAGTCCTCCTATATTATTTTGATAGTAGTCCTCCTATATTAGTTTTTTAGTAGTTCTCCTATATTAGTTTTTAGTATTCCTCCAATATTATTAGTTAGTAGTCCTTGTCTCCTAGTCTCTCTTCTCCTAGTACATCTATTTTTACATTCCTTATATACATAATGTATAAGGAAAGTATTGTGACGGGGTCGAAAATTTTAATTCGAGTTTTCGACGGGAGAGCACGTTTCAAGTATCCCTGATCATGAATCAAATATTTTTGAGGTGATGTCTGTGTGTGTGTGTGTGTGTGCGTGTGTGAAAGTATGTGTGTGACAGTATGTGTGTGTGTGTGTGTGTCAGTGAGCCTGTGGAGACGATATCTTACGTACGAATGGAGCGATTCGAATGAAATTTGGTACAAAATCACAATCCGCGAATACTGGAAGCCTATTGTTTTTAAACGTAATCGAATGTTCAGAACTCCCCTAAATTTTCGAGTGAAATTTTTAAAATATCTTCAAAAAATTAAAACCTTTAATAAAGCTACGCAAATAGACATTTCTTATGTAATTTTTCCTTAGAAGACGATTGACATAAACTTTAGAACGCTTGCATGAACAGTTCTCGAGATATTGCACATTTTCCAAAAAATTCCATAAATTGAAAGAAAATATTAACCGTTGAGAAATATGTTCTCTTTTCATATGTAATATCATGCGATAAATTGGGTGATATCATTCTTGTGGATCCAGCTCGTTCCATTCACGATAAAAAATACTTTGAGTAATCCGTTTGTATTTGAACGCCAATAGTCATTTATCTGCTATGAGAATAACTTATTTCTCCATCCATAACGCTTGACGGGATTTTGGCGACAAATTTGGCGGAATGCCGCCAATTTGGCGACTTTTTAATTGTTGCCACATTAACGAAAATTTCGCCAAATGGATAAAAATAACGCTAAATCAATGAAAATGATGACTAATTGTCGAAAATTCAATATCTTGGAAAGAATATAAGTATCCACTATAAGAAAAACTTATTTTCTTTACTGTAAAAGTAGTAAAGTCATTGCATTATATAAGGAAAGTCATGTGTTGCCCACATCAGATTTTTTTATTTTAATTTGTGAGATATTTATGCAAACATTTCAGATTCTGAGTACCGGCTATTAAAATATGTGAATTTAATTGAGAAACTTTCGAGGACATATTATCAAAATGTATAAATGCACAATAGATGGGCATTATGCTTAATTGTGTGTTTCATTTATATGTGTCACCTCTTCCTGTATTTAATTTTGCACCCTACAACATCTGACAGATATAACAAAAATTTAGCGTTTCAAAATATGATAATTTGAGTTCTGCTGGTGGGATTTGAAAGCCTTAACTTTGACTTTTTCACCAATAAGAGAAAATAAGTGAGGAAAAATAATTTTTTACTTTAGTTTGAATTAAAATACTCGTTGTCTGAAAATTATATGGGGGATTTTCTTTCCAACAATAACTAAATATGTTATAGTCTGGCATTTATGCTTAATATTTTAGTTATCATACATCTTTTGTAATCTGTATCTCGAAATAAATAATTGCTAAGAAATAACTTAGAAATAAACAAAACAAAAGAGGTTAATTTTAACGATGTTTTCACTTAACATAAATCGCGTTTGTCCGGCATACCTAACATTGATTTTTATTTCATTCCGATAATTAAAATTTAAAATTAATATTGAAATAATATTTAAATTAATGACAAATTTTTTGTAGTGAGAATCTCTACTCAGTTTTCTCATGAATTCATATTCCGTATTAATTACGAGAAAAAAAAATGGCTTTTTTATGAGCTTTTGTTGCAAGTCGTTCTCTTTATTTTGTTTTAATTAAAAAAAAAGTTGAAAAAAATGCATTATATTGAGAGAGGTTTATGCCAGGGTTATGCAAATGCCAATTTTATGCAGGGTTATGCCAGGGTTATGCCAGGGTTATGCAATTTATGCCAGGGTTATGCAACAGTGATAAAAAGTAAAAAGAAAGAAAGAGAAAATCAACGGAATATGAACTTGAGAAGTAAATAAGAAATAATATATAATATGTAGAGTATATGAACCCAACGTGCAATAAAAAAAATGAGCGAAATAGAAAAACAGAAACTTCATGTGGTCATACCATACCTCGGAGAAATAGGGTGTCATTGACAAATCATTAAATATATTACTGGAATCTTTATCGATATGAAAAGCTTCAAAGAAATCCAAATCAAAAACTGAAGACCACTTTGGAATAGTGGAGGCAGAAGAAAAATCGAACTAGTGGCTAGTCATCACTAATATATAATTATCTAGCACGTCTAATGTAACTTTGACTTTACAGATCCTCGGTGAAGTGAATCTTCGCGCAATCATAGTATCGACAATGATATAGACCCCAACGCAGCTGGATTTTCCATTTACGCCACTGGGGACGGGGAAATGGGGATTTTAAGAAAAGGTTTTCTAGACTTCCTCTGTTGACGTAGAAGGGCATACTTAAAGTAGTGACTACGGTACAAAAGCTAACAGAGCCGAGCCAGATTTTTGATCTACGCCGTTGGATAGGTGGTAGTGGTGGTGGTGGTGGTGTGTGTGTGTGTGTGGGGGGGGGGAGTTATGGTTTTTTATATGAATGTCTTTTCAGACCCTCAAAAAGCCTTCCTGCGGCTTAGAAGGTTGAATCTTGCCACACTTATATTAGTACTGACCACTGGACTGAACGTAACAAGCCGGATTTTTTATTTTTCTCTTGGAATATACAAAATGTGGGGGCAACAGCGAAGGTAAATTCTCTCACAATCCTTCTAAAGCCCCTCACCAGGGACATCAAAGGCTAAAACTCGACCATGGGGCAGAACCTAACTTGGCCAATTTTCAATTGAGACAACTATTTTTGACGCCAAGTACCATACATTGTTAAATAAAATAAAACTTATTAAAAATTTTTATAGCTTAATTTATAAAAAATGTTAGTTTCCCTGTCTTTGACAGGATAAAATACCAGTTCAACAACGAGTAGAGATCCAGATTATTATTGATTGAATGCAAAGTTATGTCCTTTACTTGGTCTGAGCTATGTTATGGATGTACAGAAGTGCTAAACACTGCATCACTCCGAAGAATTCAGTATTTTCAAAATGAGTGTTTATGAGTTTTTAATATTTAACAAAACCGAATGTTGCATCTTATTTTTAGTACATTGATTTAGTATGGCGTAACAAAACATGTTGCATCTTATTTTTAGTACATTATTATATGAACATTTCATGTTTCATCGCTCTCTAGCCATTATTATGGGACAGTAAATATTACTCCATGTCATCTCGATAATTTTAAAATTATTAATATTTTTAAATTATGAAAACTTTTTATTATTATATATTTAATGAAATATTATATATATTTAATGAAATATTATTATTATATATTTAATGAAATTATTATTATATATTTAATTATTATTATATATTAAATTATTATATGAAATTATTATTATATATTAAATTATTATTATATATTTAATGAAATATTATTATATATTTAATGAATGTCACATATTTTTCATTATTTCGGAAAATTTCACACATAGACATTTCTAAATAAAAAATCTGATGTGGGCAGCACATGACTTTCCTTATATAATGCAATGAATTTACTACTTTTACAGCAAAAAAAAAAAAAGGGTTATTCTTATAATAGATACTTATATTATTTCCAAGATATTGAATTTTCGTCAATTAGTCGTCATTTTCATTGATTTAGCGTCATTTTTATCCATTTGGCGAGATTTTCGTTAATTTGGCACCATTTAAAAAAGTCGCCAAGTTTTCTACATTACGCCAAATTCGGCGCCAAAATCTCGCCAAGCGTTATGGATGGAGAAATAAGTTATTCTTATAGCAGATAAATGACTATTGGCGGTCAAATGCAAAAGTATTACTCAAAGTATATTTTCTCATGAATGGAACGAGATAGATCCACGAGAATGATGTCACCAAATTTATCGCATGATATTACATATGAAAAGTGAACATGTTTCTCAACAGTTAATATATATTTTTTAATTTATGGAATTTTTTGATAAATTTATTTGAAAAATGTGCAATATCTCGAGAACGGCTCATGCTAGCGTTCTAAAGTTTAGGTCAATCGTTTTCTAAGGAAAAATTACATAAGAAATGTCTATTTAGGTAACTTTATTAAAGGTTTTGATTTTTTGATGATTTTTTCAAAATTTCACTCAAAAATTTAGGGGGTTCTGAACATTCGATTGTGTCTAAAAACAATAGGCTTCCAGTATTCATGGATTGTGATTTTTGTACCAAATTTCATTCGAATCGCTCCATTCGTTCGTGAGATATCGTCTCCACACACACACACACACACACATACTTTCACACCTATATACACACACAGACATCACCTCAAAAATGATTCGTGATCAGGGATGCTTGAAACGTGCTCTCCCGTCGTCACAATACTTTCCTTATACATTATATATATAAGGAAAGTAATAATGTTTGTGCATTACTGTATACCTTCTTCTTTAATGTAATCATCAATATTAAACACTTCAAATATCCTTTTAAATGTGTTGCTGCTCTTTTTTTCTCCATCAAAGTCATGGAAATATGTGGGTGATGTAATTTTTTGAGCACCACTGTAAATAGTATTAAAATACATTCTATCGATGCAAATTATGTCAATTATTCCAATTTGTCGACTTTACTAAGCTGCTGCCAAATTGAGAAAAATAAATTTTTAATGAATTTAAAAAGAAATAAACAACCGGTGAAAGAAAACCAATAAAATATGTATTTTTTTAATCCTGATATTGATTATGATAAAAGTGGCATTGAACAAAATATGGAATAAGAATGTATGAGAAAACAGTATTCAGCCTGATAGTCAAGATATTTTAAAATAAAATCTTTAATTCATATGAAATGTAAGTTATATAAAGGGATTTTAATTTGCTAGAATTGAATATTCCTTTCCGCACAGTTTTCATTTTTCCTACGTATTACACATAGAATAGGAAAGTACTCTGATGGGTTCGAAAATTTAAATTTCAGTTTTTGTCGTAAGAGCACATTTCAATCATTTATTTATATAAATTAAATAACCATTTACATTTTGATGATAATTTTGCAGATGAGGCACACAGCTTCAGTTGTCTATAAGTTGTCTTTAAGTTTTCTATAAGCGTCTAATTTCAATTTACGTGCTGTTAATTCAATGCCACAAACATTGTGAAGTGGATCTCGTATATCATAATTGTAAAGGGAGTAAAGTCATTGCATTATGTAGGGAAAGTCATGTGCTGCACACATAAAATCCCTACAGGTGTTATAGTATGCCAGTGGTTCCCTATCGGTGGTTTAGGAACCTCATAGGTTTGAAAGATCTGTTTTGAATGTTTCACGAACAATGACAAAAAATGTCAATCTTCAGTTGGTTGATTCACTTTATAATTCTTTCATGGAAAGGAATAAAGACCGGTCGTTGCGTTGAATGGTATTAAATTACAATCAACGCGGTAAAGAATCTGAAATGTTTTATTCTTAAATGTGTTCCCTATAAAGTTTAACAAGCTAGTCAAAAGAGTATGTTGATCGGTTGAGTTGTTTTCGAAATAGAAGCAATCATTACATATTAAAGACCGAAAAAATATTTAAAATCCTGTTGCTCCGCAGGGGGTGTGCAGGAGGATAAAACTTCCCTGAATTTTTCAGGAGTGTATTTTTGAATTTTTATGTTTATATATTAAATTAGTATAAAATCGGAATTTTTCAGTCATAAACCTGCTTCGTATTCAGCTTAACAAACCGGCCAAAATTGTTATTGAGTCGTTCTTGGTCATAAGAGACATATAGAGAGAAACAAGTTTTTAATTCTCATTATTCCGCGCTTCACTATAGAGGGATAAAACTTACACCAGAATATTGCATGGACTCATCTTTAATCCCACCTCCCCCCCAAATTGGATGCGCTGAGTAAAAATATTTACAGAATAGTGAGATATTTCAAATGTCTGTATACTGTGTTTATTTACTTTACACGTCAGTACTTCTTTGTTTTACTTTACACCTCAATAGATGGTGCTAAATCGATGACTTGTGTTCATATCAATAAATTTTTAGGTTTGACATCCATATTGCTACTCATATTTTAACACAACACAGAAAACATAGGCTTATTGTCGAGTTATTAAGGCACTGACCATTAAATTATTGAGAGACAGGCGCGAATTCGGACATCTTCTTACCAAAATTTGCAGGTTGCAAGTACTAGGATTTCATGGACTTTCTAATACGTGCGTAAAAATCGTGCAGTTTATTTCAAAATTCTTTAACGAAAGGCATCTCAGTTGCAGCATGTCCACTTCTAATCCCTTTGATAACTGCAAATAAAATCCACACCCTCTCAAAAGAATAAAGCGCCAATCAGTACTTTCTCCAACTGCTGTCACACAAGCGGTACGTAAACAAAACCACAGTACCTTTACTGGATAAAATCCGCCGGGAATTCAGAGGAAAGGCACAGATACAAACTGTTACATACCTTACAACAGGTGTCAGCCACCAAATCATCCCGCGGCTTCATTTGAAAACCAAATGCACACATGGGTCGGCCAAAGCATTCGCGTGCGTTTCAACCCATGCACGAGGAAAGAACTAAAAAAATCACGGACAGACAGTAAAAAAAATAAATAAATAAACGAGTAAAATAAAAGCGAAATGACTGCAGCAGACGGTGAAAAAACTTCCTATTTTTCCGAGCGCACAATGGTCGGTTCTTCTGCTGTTCTATTCGTGAGGCCAGAGTGTAAGGTACATGAGCACGGCTTTTGTAAAAAAATGTCGCCCTGTCTAGGTCTGTTAATTTGGCAGAATTGCTCAGGCTGTCACGGGATTGAGATTGAAAGGACGATATGATTAGGAGAGGCTACGTCAATCATCGCTCATAAGATATAGAAGCAGTTTAATTGGGGGTTCTGAATGGCAAGCGTGAGGTTCTTTGAATTTTAGCTGGGGATTGGGTTACTTGGGATAATGATTTCTTACGTCGAGAATTAGAATTCTGAGGAAAGTGAAATAGATAAAATGCCTACACATATCTTTGACGAAAATGGTAAAATCACTTTTTTAATTTTTCGGAAGCTAAGATCATTTCTATTACAATTTCCATTTTTGAATTGTGCTTTTTTGAACGTTTCTGAATTGTTCATCAGTCAAATTCCCTTACGAATGATAATTGCCGTTACTTCTCTTCTTCTTGGAAATGCACAGTTTAATCTTTTCGTTTTTATTTTCTTCTTTTTTCACATATCGGTAATTTTCATCATCCTTTACCTGAATTTTTATTTTTACTTTCCTTATATACAATAATGTATAAGGAAAGTATTGTGACGGGGTCGAAAATTCGAATTCGAGTTTTCGACGGGAGAGCACGTTTCAAGCTTCCCTGATCACGAATCGAACATTTTTGAGGTGATATCTGTGTGTGTGTGTGTGTGTGTCTCTGTGTGTGTGTCAGTGAGTCTGTGGAGACGATAAATGACGAACGAATGGACCGATTCGAGCGAAATTTCGTACAAAAATTACAATCCATGAACACTGGAAGCCTCTTGTTTTTATACGCAATCGAATGTTCAGAACCCACTAAATTTTCGAGAGAAATTTTGAAAAAATCGTTAAAAAAGCAAAACCTCTAATAAAGTTACGCAAATAGACATTTCTTATGTAATTTTTCATTAGAAGACAATTGACATAAATTTTAGAACGCTAACATGAACCGTTCTCGAGATATTGCACATTTAAAAAAAAATATCAAAAAGACATATAAAATAAAAAAAAATATTTTCTATTGAAAAACATGTTCACTTTTCATATGTAATACCATGCGATAAATTGGGCAACATCATTCTCGTGGATCTAGTTCATTCCATTCATGAAAAAAGATACTTTAAGTAATACTTTTGTATTCGAACGCCGATAGTCATTTATCTGCTGTAAGAATAACTTATTTCTCCGTCCATAACGGTTGGCGAGATTTTGGCGACGAATTTGGTGGAATATCGCCAACTTGGCGACTTTTTAAAAAGTTACTTAATTAACGAAAAACTCGCCAAATGTATAAAAATGACGCTAAATCAATGAAAATGACGACTCATTGACGAAAATTCAATATCTTGCAAAGAATATAAATATCTGCTATAAATATATATATATTTTTTTACTGTAAAAGTAGTAAATTCATAGCATTATATAAGGAAAGTCATGTGTTGCCCACATCAGATATTTTACGTATTTATTGACGTTGCATCCCTTTTAGCTTCCAAAACCATTTTCTGCATTTTTCGCATTTGTTTAGAATATTTTATTTTTACCGCTGTTTTGGTCCACCAATGAATCTTTCAAAACCGGCTAATTCCTTTTCTACTTTCCTTATATACATAATGTATAAGGAAAGTATTGTAACGGGGTCGAAAATTCGAATTCGAGTTTTCGACGGGAGAGCACGTTTCAAGCATGCCTGATCACGAATCAAACATTTTTGAAGTGATGTCTGTGTGTGGAAGTATGTGTGTGTGTGTGTGTGTGTGTGTGTGAAAGTATGTGTGTGTGTGTGTCAGTGAGCCTTTGGAGACGATAACTGACGAACGAATAGGTCGATTCGAACTAAATTTGGTACAAAAATCACAATTCGTAAACATTGGAAGCCTATTGTTTTTATACGCAATCGAATGTTCAAAAACCCCCTAAATTTTCGAGTGAAATTTTGAAAAAATCGTCAAAAAATCAAAACCGCTAATAAAGTTACGCAAATAGACATTTCTTATGTAATTTTTTATTAGAAAACGATTGACATAAATTTTAGAACGCTAAAATGAACCGTTCTTGAGATATTGCACATTTTTCAAAAAAATTATCAAAAAGTCATATAAAAAAACAAACAAACATATTTCCTATTGAGAAACATGTTCACTTTTCATATGTAATACCATGCGATAAATTGGGTGACATCATTCTCGTGTATATTGCTCGTTCCATTCGTGACAAAAGATACTTTGAGTAATATTTTTGTATTTTAACGCCAATAGTCATTTATCTACTGTAAGAATAACTTATTTCTTCGTCCATAATGCTTGGCGAGATTTTGGCGACGAATTTGGTGGAATGTTGCCAATTTGGCGACTTTTTTAAATGTTTCTAAATTAGTGAAAATATCGCCAAATGGATAAAAATAACGCTAAATCAATGACGACTCATTGATGATGACGACATGGAAAATGACGACTCATTAATGAAAATTCAATATCTTAGAAAGAATATAAATAACTACTATAAAAATAATCTATTTTTTTTTACTGTAATAGTAGTAAATTCATTGCATTATATAAGGAAAGTCATGTGCTGCCCACATCAGATTTTTTTATTTTAGTAAGGTTCTTATATTTGTAGTTTTACTGACTGAACAAATGCTTTAAATCTGTTGTTGAATTTGCACTTTCCTCTTTAGTATTTTACCGTTCATTGATTGTGTTTTACCTCCTATTCCTTTCTCCTTGGGTTTTTATATCTTTTTCTTCTCTTGCCACTGACATCCCCATTTCCCTGCTTTGGTAACGCATTTGCTGTTCTTAAATCAGTCGCCAATCAGTAACCCTCACGAATGAAGATTGCGCTTCTTGTGTGTTCTGACGGAGAACTCCGTTTTATGTCTTTGAAACTGGTTGATACTATTAATTTCAGAAAATGAAGGGCGTGAAAAATACGAGGGTTATAATTAAACAAATTTAGAGTGTTTATGTCTGATGAAAGATATCGACAGGACTAAGAAAATGACAATTAATATTCATTTTGTATATAGGCTTAGTAACTTAAACTACCAAATTCTTAATGACACAGCAGGAAACAGCGTATTTACTTTCCAAATTATTTTGATATTTGTATCATTAGAGGTAAAAATTTAAAAAAAAATGTTTATTTCAGAGAAACAAACCATATTACTTGACGCTTCAATTATTGTATTTCAGTTTCTACTTTATTTAAAATTTACCATCATCGTAAATAAACAACATCTTTTTTAAAAATTTCCATGCAAGTAAGTATTTTTCAGGTTGTAAACCCTCATGGTCGAACATTTTCTCTTGGTGAGTGCAAATAAATGATATATCCATAATCACTATGCTTAACTTTAATAAAATAAATGGAATTCTGTCAAAATTCAAGAAAGTTTATCACAATCCACACAACACCTCAAAAGATTGTCAAAGAATGTTTTATCCAAACTAAGCAATATCGTTGAGAAATTTGGATCATAATTATTATCTACGTAATGCTTCGAATTTTATACTTACACGCTAAGAAAATTTACATTGCTGTGTTGTGTAAAAAATTCCGTTAATTTCGGATGCAGCCTTATTTAGAACTACAGACCATGCTTCATCAGTAGAAATTTCTGCCAAAACTGAACTGTTACTGGATAATAAGCACTTATTGAACTTCTTTTGCTTCCTTGAAGGAAGCAATCTTTTATAGATTTTCAGGAAAATGGCTAACAAATGTTCCTGCGATTAAATTAGTGTAAAGAAAATAAGGTTGGACACACTTTGAGCTCATGTTTTGATCATTTTTCGCTTAAAACTATAACAATTAATATTTATTCGGAGATTTTTAGTTATTCAAAAGGATTGTTGCTGTTACAAATGCTTTTAATTTTGTTCTCTTCACTCATTGGTGACAACGGAGTATTAGTGATTTCAACTAAAATTTCATCCAATAGTCTCACCCAGCGAACTCATAAATCTTTCAAAAGTGTGAAACATGTTTCCTTATATGTTTAATAGTTTTAATCAATCATGATGATTTATATTTATTAGCAATATACACAAGAAAGGAAAGCTCATATTTCTGTCCATCTGTTATGCTTGGTGATAAATTTCGCGGCATTGGCGAAACTTTTGGCGAAAAATCTGTAACTTGGTGACTTTGGGGGAAGTATCACCAAGTTGGCGATAATTCAATATCTGAATGAAATATTTGAATTGAATATTTTAAATAATAAATTAATTAATGCTATGTTCATAAAGTAATGGATCACAATTGATCAATTGTATCGACTACAACAGTAAATTTATTATCATTGCACAAAATCATTAAATCCAATGTTTTTTTCCATTTTACTTTATCATAGATGGTAATGTATAGAGAAAGTATTGGAATCGTGTCGAAAATTTCGAGTTTTCGACGGATCTACACGTTTTGGGACGTCTAGAACACGAAAAAAACATTTATAGCGTGACGAATAAACACGAATAAATTCTAAAATACATATTATATTTTTAAACTGTTTTCTTTTTGAAATATTTATCTTTGAACTTTGTATAAATTATAATTTAAATCAGATTTATAATCCACTATTTTATGCGGCTGACAATTTCATGATATGCAAATTTTACTTGACAGTATTGAATTGTATTTAAGCACGTTGGCATCTATTTCTAATTATATTGCCACTGAGGATTAACATGGAAGATGTTCGAAAGCGCTTTGTCTGTATTTACGTCTGTAAGATGATTGAATAATAAAATGACTTTCGGGTCTGTTTGAGATTTGTCATTTGTTAATAATTAGTGTTTTGAAATTGTGTCGTGTCGCCACTCCATGGTATATTCTAAAGATATTTAAATTTTTAATTTTGAGGAACTAAAGACGTTTTTCACTGTAGTATTTACGGAAATTTCTTAAAACTTAGTAGTTAAGTCCCTCGATGATTATTCGTTACTAACTCCCCCGTGGTGAAGGAACGCCTACGCACCACGTCCACCAGACCCCCAGGGTATCCCATGGCGAAGGGGAGGAGATTTGCATCTTCACTTTTATAGCGGCTTCCCGAAGGGCGGAAGTCTGACTTGGCCTCGGCATGACAACATCCATGCCCGCTGGCGGGGTTCGAACCCTCAACTCGGCAATCCAGCGATCAGACGGAAACGCATGCCCCTGACCGCTCGACCACCGGATCGGCTCGATGATTATCCTGATGCTGATTGGATTTTGACATTATTCGGAGAAGCATAACCGACTCTTTTTTGCAAAATGGCCCGCAAAGATAGTGAAAATCTGAAATAAATGACTAAAATTGTTAAAATATATTAATTAAGTACTTGTTCGTCGGGTAAATTTTGACAACTAAGCGTATAAGATTGACCCCATGACTGTTGGATGAGCCATTCTCTAGGTATTTTAGTTTTTTGGAATTTTGAGGGACTGAAATATTTAAAGTCAATTAAGTTGCCAAATGAGACGAAGATGCAATAAAAAGGCGAATTGGATATAATGTTAGAAAATCATCCATGTTAATTTCTGCAATTGAACTCAATTTAATGCGTAACGAAATAAAAAAAACAAAATGAATCTGAATCTGTAGGAAATGTCACGTGATGCCCACATCAGAATTTTTTTATCTTGAAATAATGTAATTCGATCCAATGTTTCTATTGAGATATTAAAAGTAACTGTATTAATGCAAATAAATTTACATTAGAGCGGGAAAATATCGGCAGACTATAAAATGCTGAGATTATGCAAGCAAATGAATAAGAACGTTTTCCTGAAACAATACCCATAACATTCTTCTTTTTATCTCAATGTATAACAATTGTGTTTCTCCGAATCCTTTCCAGCAGAGATCATCCATAAAACATCTCCTATTCGTTTCCTTGGTAACTGCATCCACCAACAAACAATGTTGGTACGTAAGTAACTAAGACCATATTGACAGTAATTACTTTCAGGGCTATTTTATTCGTTGTTGCCCAAAAGATCCAAGTGTTTATATACATGAACTATTCAGACAGAATCTTAAAAGATTTCTGCAATATAGACTGTAGTTCTCTGACTAAATAGAAACTTCGTATTATTATTCTTATTATTTTTTTTGCTTTCCATAAACAAAGATTAGCACGAATCGTGATTTAAAATCAATAGATTTATTACGTAATATATTTATTTATACCAATTAAGATGTAATTTTATTTGACTTAAAGCACGCTGTTATGACCGGGTGTTTAATTTGCTTGTTAAATTTTAACAAGTAAAATCACGATGATATTGTATTACTATCTGAACAATCAAATTGAAATTAAGCGATCGCGAGTTTTCCGCTTTACAAAATCCAGATTCATTCCATTGTAACGACTTGATGGGACATATCCCATGAATAAGCTGGTTTTTAAAATTGCTTATAAGGCAAAGAGCCCGTGGATATCACTGTTATAAATACACTCATTGCCATAAAAATGTGCGCACCAAGAAGTAATTGTGGGATCGTAAAAAAACTTAGCATGAAGGTACGCGTCAGGCAGATATGCAAATGATTATAAATACAGCGTGATTGCGCATTGCCACCAGAGGGCGCTGGACTTCGTTCTCCCTGTCGCAGAAAAAAGGTACGCAGAGGCTTTTTGCCTGTACTTATTCTGTTGCAGAGGGTCATTTTTTCATTAGGGATGCCGTTACGCTGCCATCGAAGACAATATGATCAGCTATCAGAGTTCGACAGGGGAAGAATCATCGGTATGATGGAAGCCGGGTGGTCAGCTCAGGCGGTAGCCCGCCACCTTAGCCGTTCTGATTTTACTGCGAGGAGGTGTTGAGACCAGTGGACGAGAGAGAGGTCGCCCGACCACCTCTAACCTAAGACACCCGACCACCTCTAACATTGATCCACGGAATCATGACAGACCAGCAGTACATTCGTGACATCCTTCAGCCACATGTGTTGTCACTCATGTCAGGGCTCCCAGGAGGCATTTTTCAACAGAACAATGCTCGGCCACTCACAGCAAGTGTGTCACAGGATTGCCTCAGCCACATTATCACTTTCCCCTGGCCTTCCCGATTCCCAGATTTGTCACCGATCGAGCATGTCTGGGATCACTTGGGACGGCAAGTTGGACAGCCTACGAATTCGGTTGAATTAGAGTCGCGCTTACAACAACTGTGGGATGAGATGACGCAGGACACCATACGGGACCTGTATGCCTCAATGCCCTCTCGTATCGCATCGCGTATTCATGCTAGAATTGGCTCAACAGGGTACTAGAACCTCCACTCATTTGTAGTTTTTCCTGTATTAAATGATCCTTTTGCTTTGATTTTGTAATCACTTACTTATGTCAACGTTGCACTCACATATATAAAATTTCGTTCGATTCTGTCAACTGTTTTTTGGTGCGCAAATGTTTATGCCAATGAGTTGCGTAAGAAACGTGGATAATTGCGTGCAGCTTTTGTAAATTTAAAAAGATTTTTTTTTCTATATTACCAATCTATTTTTTTATGCATAGTATTTCAGCAGACAGAATGGAAGTTGTTTTTCAATGCTATTGAATTTGGTTTATGTAAGAACTCACATGATGGATACAACAATATACTGTGTTCCTTATATACATGGTATAATGAATTGGAAAAGTATTGTGACAATGGTCGAAAATTCGAATTCGAGTTTTTGATGGAAGAGTACGTTTTAAGCATCCCTCACCTCGAATCGAATGTTTTTAAGAGGATATCTGTGTGTGTATGTTAGTGTATATGCATGGTAATGTGTGTCTGTGTGTATGCTAGTGTGTCTGTGTGTATGCTAGTGTGCATGTATGTTAGTGTATATGTTATTGTGTCTGTGTCCGTGACTTTGTGGACGCGATATCTCATGAACAAATGAAACACTTCTAATATAATTTCGTGCCATTACTATAATCGGTGAATACAATAATTTTATCAATTTTAAACGCAATCGAAAGTTCAACACAACCCCTTCCCCAATTTTCGAAATAATTTTTGAAAAAAATCACTAAATATCAACACTTTTAATAATGATAAAAAATTATTTTATCAGACGTAATTTCTTATTAGAAAACAAATGGCATAAACTTTAGAACGCTAACATGAGCCGTTTTCGAGATGTTGCCTGCTTTTCAAATAATTTGATCAAGAAAGTTATATAAAATTGGAAAAAGTAGTAAATATCGTCAAATATGTGTACTTTACATATGTAATATTGTGCAATATTATTCTCGTAAACCCAGACCGCTCCATTCCCGAGAGAATACACTATTTGTAATAGTTTTGTATTTTAAAACCCAAGAATCTGCTCACTTATTTCATGCAATTGATGTTAGATAAATGTTAATTACATTTTGATGAAGATTTTGCACTCATTCACTTGGTCTAGCAAAATTTTCAAAAGCGCCCAATTTCAATTGACGTCGTGTTAGTTCAATGCCAAAATCATTGCGCTGCTGATCTTTTAGGCACCACACCATTATTTCGATGTGAAAGAATTAAAGGCATTGCATTATGTAGTGAAAGTCATGTGCTCTCCACATCCTATTTTTACTTTCCCAATATACATAATGTATAAGGAATGTATTGTGACGGGGTCGAAAATTCGAATTCGAGTTTTCGAGAGAGAACACGGGAGAGCACGTTTTAAGCATCCCTGATCACGAATCGAACATTTTTGAAGTGATTTCTGTGTGTGTGAAAGTATGTGTATGTGTGTGTGTGTGTCAGTGAGTCTGTGGAGACGATATCTCACGAACGAATGGAGCGATTCGAATGAAATTTGGTACAAAAATCACAATCTATGAATATTGGAAACTTATTGTTTTAAAACGCAATCGATTGTTCAGAACCCCCCTAAATTTGCGAGTGAAATTTTGAAAAAATCATCAAAAATTTAAAACCATTAATAAAGTTATGCAAATAGACATTTTGTATGTAATTTTTCCTTAGAAAACGATTGACATAAACTTTAGAACGCTAGCATAAACCATTCTCGAGATATTGCAAATTTTTCAAATAAATTTATCAAAAAATCCCATAAATTAAAAAATATATATTAACTGTTAAGAAACATGTTCACTTTTCATATGTAATATCATGCGATAAATTTGGTGGCATCATTCTTGTGGATCTAACTCGTTCCATTCACGATAAAAGATAGTTTGAGTAATACTTTTGTATTTGAATGTCAATAGTCATTTATCCTATGTAAGAATAACTTATTTCTCCGTCCATAACGCTTGGTGAGATTTTGGCGACGAATTTAGAGGAATGTCGCCAACTAGGCGACATTTTTAAATGCTACCAAATTAACGAAAATATCGTCAAATGGATAAATATGACGCCAAATCAATGAAAATGACGACTAATTGAAGAAAATTTAATATCTCGGAAAGAATATAAGTATCTACTATAAGAATAACAATTTTTTAACTGTAAAAGTAGTAAATTCATTGCATTATATAAGGAAACTCATGTGCTGCCCACATCAGATGTTTTTTTCATCTAAACACATGTTTGAGTTCAAGAACCTCTATCTTGATAATATAAATGTGTCATAAGGAAAACAGAATTTACGAACTTAGGAACATTGGCCAGACAGAGGTTTTATAGCATTATGAAAAGGGGGGTGGATGACAAGTGAATGTACAGATTAAGGGATGTCCAGACATGGCCAATCCTTTTGTGTTGAATTCTCACCCAGACTAGTAATCGCGCTAAATCATGCTACTCGAGAATAAGTTCCATGTGATTGTTTACCAAACCAAGTACGAATGTGAGGAGAATTAGTTAAAGTACTGAGGTCATTCACGATTGGAATACCGAAAAAACAAAATTTGTTGGGGGCAGCACACGACTTTCACTACGTTATGCAATGAATTTCACAGCGAAAAATATGATGTACGAGGTACACCGTTTTGGGCTTTGAAGTTATAAATTAATATTTGGTACTTTTCTTGATGACAACGTATAAATGTATTTGAAAGTTCCCAGTTAATTTAATTTCGCGTAAATTCAACTTGGCAGTTAGAAACATTGCTATGTCTATTAAGCAAAATGGAGAATCATATAATTGTGCTGCGTAATAAATTGTTTATCAAATCAAGTACGAATATGATAAGAATTATTTAAAGCTCTGAGGTCATTCACAGTTAGAATATCGAGAAAACAGAATTTGTTGTAGGCAGCACATGACTTTCACTACATTGTGCAATGACTTTCACAACGAAATAAATGATGTACAAGCTACGCCGTTTTGGGCTTTGAAGTTGCATATTAATATTTGGTATTTTTCTTGACGACAACGTATAAACCTATTTAAGTTTCCAGTTAATTTATATTTCGCGCAAATCCAACTTGACAATTAGAAAAATTGCTACTAAACGAAATGGAGAATCATATAATTGTTCTACGTAATAAATTGTTTATCAAACCAAGTACGGATATGATGATAATTATTTAAAGCTCTGAGGTCATTCACGGTTAGAATACCGAGAAAGCAAAATTTGTTGTAGGCTGCACATGACTTTCACTACATTATGCAATGGCTTTCACTACATTATGCAATGACTTTCACTACATTATGCAATGACTTTCACAATGAAATAAAAGATGCCGTGAAATGAGCTACGCCGTTTTGGGCTTTGAAGTTGCACATTAATATTTGGTTGACGACAACGTATAAATCTATTTCGAAGTTTCCAGTTAATTTATATTTCGCGCGAATCCAACTTGACAATTAGAAAAATTGCTACTAAACGAAATGGAGAATCATATAATCGTTCTACGTAATAAATTGTTTATCAAACCAAGTACGAATATGATGAGAATTATTTAAAGCTCTGAGGTCTTTCACGGTTAGAATACCGAGAAAATAAAATTTATTGTAGGCAGCACATGACTTTCACTACATTATGCAATGACTTTCACAACATTATGCAATAACTTTCACAGCGAAAAAAATGATGTATAAGCTACCCCGTTTCGGGCTTTGGAGTTGCACATTAATATTTGGTATTTTTCCTGACGACAACGTACAAATCTATTTTAAAGTTTCCGGTTAATTTATAATTTGCGCTAATGTAATTTGACAATTAGAAAAATTGCTACTAAGCAAAATGGAGAATCATATAATCGTTCTACTTAAAGCATACAATTAATGTACTGGTAAATGAAAATAAATCACATCACGATGCTATTGTCATTAAATTAGCATCACGTAAATTGAAATTAGGCGCTTTTAGAGATTCATTGGTCCAATTAGGATGACTTTTTCGTACTCATATACAAAATTCTCTTCAAAATGCAACTGGCATTTAATTATCATCCTGTAAAATAAATGACTATTAGTGCATTCTATGGCGTTAAAATATAAAACTATATAAAAAAAAACGAAATGTATCCATAAGAATGTTATTTACAGATTTCTCGCATAGCATTGTATATGGAAAAAGAACTCATTGGTCGACAACTACCAAGATTAATGGAACTATGGGCAATAAAATACTATGGGCAATAAATTCTCTGTTGTTTAACATTAGTCATTAGGTTTTCCTTTATTCATACAGTTTCGATACAATTGCTTTATTGTATCTCCATACGTATCATTAGAATTTTAAGAAATATATTTACTGGAGAAATGCATTGTATTTATTATGAGCAATGTAACAAAGTTAACCAAAATAGCCGAGCATCTATGGCCAGAATGCTCAAAATAAACCCAACCGTAGTCGCTGGCGATTCTCCTCTGAGGATTCATTTGGCGGAGTAATCATCGGCTGGTAATCCCATTCACAGCAACACTGCTTCATTAAACCGGCCAACTGGGAGGACGGGGTAGTTTTCTTCGAGACATCCTGTGGTGCTCTTTGCTCCTACTTCCTTCAGAGCACGCCCGTGAAGTGATAGGAAAAGTAGCAAATTATCTTATGCTCAGCTATACGGTGGAGGAGTGAATATGTTTCTTGTAATGTTACCCAACTTTTAATTATTGCATATTTCCAACCCAACATAATTCCCACTTGGGATTCCCCTTTAAGAGGACGGTGAACGTTGAAATGAGCAAAAATCGACTAAAAAAAGTTGTTTTTTAATATATAACATAGTTTTACATATTTAACCTTGTGCTTACGGGTGGGACAGCGTCCATTCTGCTGCAGCAGGGGCAATGCTTCCGCCGGCGATTCTCATGGACGCCAATGTCTGCAAAGGGGGGGGGGGGGTTGAACTGTTTAGGATAGGGTATGTTAAATACCTGTTTTTTGGGAGGTTCTTCGTTTGGAATGGACGCTGTCCCACCCGTAAGCAAAAGGTTAAATGCATTTTTTTCGAAACGGAATTTTCAAAGGTTTTACACTTTTAAAATGCTCCATGCGTCTTCATTTTTGTTTGAGATGCATGAAAATTGGTAAGAAGACACCTTTCATACATTTTAATGAAACTGGGTATGCATTTTATAATTGAACTTTATTAAGGTAATTAAAAGTGAATCATAACCCAATTAAATGATGAAAATTAAGTTTTAATGCAGAAAAATATTTTTAAAAAATTAACTTTCTAAGGGATTTAAAAATGAATACCCATATTTGTTCATAATGTGTTTTTGAGTGATCATAATGTAAAATTAATCGAAAATGTGAACAAATGGCATGCAAGGAGTATTTTCAAATTTTCGGTAAAAAAAAATTAAATTAAAAAAAAATACAAAATTATAACAAAATTGAAAAAAATTGAATGGTATTTTATATAGCAATGTTAAGAAGAATATTTATACAAATTTTCATGTTTCTAAGTCAATAAATAAATAAATAAAAATAAATTCAACTCCCACCGTCCCCTTAATCTAAAGCATGGTTGGTTGTCCAATAAATTTTACAGTAGATCTACATTTCCATTAGACATAAATCTGCAATGCATGCTTTTTAAAAATGATGCGAAAGAAAATTTTTCTATTAAAATATGGTATGAAACAAGATTGGCACAATGTTTAAATTTCAACATTTCATAAGATTTTATAGATTTTATTATTTCTTAAATGAAGTGCGTTTTTAATATTTCAAGTTTTAATAAATTAAAAAACATATGTTGTGGTAATATTATTTAATAATAAATACCTTGCAGAATAACATAATTTGCGTAACTAAAGTAACTTACATGAAAATGCACAAAATCCCATTTTGAATTTTCCGATTCTACGGAATTAGCTTTGCTTGTTCAACATGTATACAATATTTACTTTCCTTATATACATAATGTATAAGGAAAGTATTGTGACTGGGTGGAAAATTCGAATTCGAGTTTTCGACGGGTGAGCACGTTTCAAGCATCCCTGATCACGAATCAAACATTTTTGAAGTGGTGTCTGTGTGTGTGTGTGTGTGAAAGTATGTGTGTGTATGTGAAAGTATGTGTGTGTGTGTGTGAAAGTATGTGTGTGTGTGTGAAAGTATGTGTGTGTGTGTGTGAATGTATGTGTGTGTGTGTGTGTGAATGTATGTGTGTGTGTGTGTGTGTGTGTGTGTGTGTCAGTGAGTCTGGGGAGACGATAACTGACGAACGAATGGACCGATTCGAACGAAATTTAGTACAAAAATCACAATCCGTAAACACTGGAAGCCTATTGTTTTTATACGCAATCGAATGTTCAGAACCCCCCTAAATTTTCGAGTGAAATTTTGAAAAAATCGTCAAAAAAACAAAACCGCTAATAAAGTTACGCAAATAGACATTTCTTATGCAGTTTGTTTTTCATTAGAAAACGATTGACATAAATTTTAGAACGCCAATATGAACCGTTCTCGAGATATTGCACATTTTTCAAAAAAATTATCTAAAAGTTATATAAAATAAAAAAAAATATTTCCTATTCAGAAACATGTTCACTTTTTATATGTAATACTATGCGATAAATTTGGTGACATCATTCTCGTGGATCTAGCTCGTTCCATTCATGAAAAAAGATACTTTGAGTAATACGTTTGTATTTGAACGCCAATAGTCATTTATCTGCTGCGAGAATAACTTATTTCTCCGTCCATACCGATTGGCGAGATTTTGGCGACGAATTTGGCGGAATGTCGCCAACTTGGCGACATTTTTAATTGTTGCCAAATTAACAAAAATCTCGCCAAATTTATGAAAATGACGCTAAATCAATGGAAATGACGACTAATTGAAGAAAATTCAATATCTTGGAAAGAATATAAGTATCAACTATAAGAATAACATTTTTTTTAACTGTAAAAGTAGTAAATTCATTGCATTATATAAGGAAAGTCATGTGTTGCCCACATCAGATTTTTTTCTCTGCAATGTCCTCTGTCTACCCCTTCTGGACAATCTGAACAAAATTAATTAAGAGCGTTTGTCTTTTGACGCTATCTGTGCGATTAAAAATGCTTATTTATGTGGTGATTGTATATATGATTTATAAATACTTTAACTTGTAAATAAAGAAATACATATTTAAGCTAGATAACAATTGAGTTATGCAAGTGTTGGAATTCTACGCCTCCTTTACTTTAATGAATGTGTTTACCTTTCAGCGGCCAACAGGTAAGTGGAGTTATGAACGTCAAAATAATCTGAGACTAAAATTGAATATTTTTACTTTCCTTATATACATAATGTATCAGGAAAGTATTGTGACGGGGTCGAAAATTCGAATTCGAGTTTTCGACGGGAGAGCACGCTTCAAGCATCCCTGATCACGAATCAAATATTTTTGAGGTGATGTCTGTGTGTGTGTGTGTGAAAGTATGTGTGTGTGTGTGTGTGTGTGTCAGTGAGTCTGTGGAGACGATAATGGACCGATTCGAACGAAATTTGGTACAAAAATCACAATCCGTGGATACTGGAAGCCTATTGTTTTAATACGCAATCGAATGTTCAGATCCCACCTAAATTTTATAGTGAAATTTTGAAAAAATCATTAAAAAATCAAAACCTTTAATAAAGTTACGCAAATAGATTTTTCTTATGTAATTTTTCATTAGAAAACGATTGACGTAAATTTTAGAACGCTAGCTTGAATCGTTCTCGAGATATTGCATATTTTTAAAAAAATTATCAAAAAATCATGTAAAATATAAAAAAGTATTACCTATTAAGAAATATGTTCACTTTTCATATGTAATATCCTGCGATAAATTGGGTGACATCATTCTCGTGAATCTAGCTCGTTCCATGTATGAAAAAAGATACTTTGAGTAATACTTTTGTATTTGAACGCCAATAGTCAATTATCTGCTGCGAGAATAACTTATTTCTCCGTCCATACCGCTTGGCCGGATTTTGGCAACGAATTTTGTGGAATATCGCCAACTTGGCGACTTGTTTAAATGTAGCTAAATTAACGAAAAACTCGCCAAATGGATAAAAATGACGATACATCAATGAAAATGACGACTAATTGAAGAAAATTCAATATCTTGAAAAGAATTTAAATATCTATTATAAGAACAACATTGTTTTTAACTGTAAAAGTAGTAAACTCATTGCATTATATAAGGAAAGTCATGTGTTGCCTACATCAGGTTTTTTTGTAAAACATACGCAACAAAACTTTATAAGAGAAACGCAATTAAGAAATTAGGAAAACCAAGACACAAAGGTAGAAGACTGGGAATATGGATAGGAAAAACTCATTGGCATACTTAGTACGCTGCGATACTCTGTATGCAATAGCACACCGTTCTACTATCGAATAGTTAACATGATTCCAGCTCATTCTTTTTTTATTTTGATTGCCATGAGTACTATACAATGTGTTTAAAAAATAGTGAACATAGGTGGATTTTTCGAACCGTTGGCTGTAGTACATAGTTCCAATTGCAAAAGTGGAAAGTGGAATAAGATGGAAAGATATGATGTAGTAATTTAAATAATACGTTATATTTTTGCAAAATAAAATAAAATAAAAATAACTTTTTATACAGTTCATCTAACTAAAACGTCAAATTGCAGAAATGCTGCTCATTCCAGCTTTAGTAAAATTTGGCTTCAATACCATCAAATTTGACGTAGTTATTATTGACTAAAATTTTCATTGGAAAATATGGAAGGCTACCACAAATCAATTTTGGTTGCAAATAGTTACTTAAATTTCTACTTTTTATTTTAATTTATTTTATGCAAATATTTCCGTAAATGTGTTACGTCATCTTCGATTCACTGTTTGCATTTACGCATCCAAGAAATTCTGCTACATAATTGGAGTTTAAATTATGGCGTATGTCACACATGCAAATGATACATAAATACAATTTAATTAACAGCATGGTGCCATTATAGGTATTGAAATTTCGTGTTCTAGGTCAACGAAGTTTGATACTTTCCATGTTTCTTATTACTCTTTAGGCGTGCTCTAAAGTAAACAAGAGTAACAAGAGTCATTGGATGTCACCCCCTCATTCTGGAGAAAATTAACTCACCCTCCTTGATGGCCGGTCTAATGAAGAAGTGTCGGGGAAGAGTCAGCCCCGAATGGGCTAATTAGACGATAATTAACCCCATCTGAGGAATACTCAAAGTGAAATCACACGCTTGTTTCTTGCAGTTTTTCCAGCTATATAGGAAAAGTTGGAATAATGGTTCGAGAACTGATTCTTGCGGCTAAGTGGAGCAAAAGACTTCTTCTGAAAAAAATGCTTCTAAACAATATAAAAAACCTGATGTGGGCAGCACATGACTTTCCCTGCAGACTTATATCCACGTTCTCTTTATTTTAATTAAATTTAATTCACTTTTAATTAAATTTTCGTTCTCATTTGGTAACTGGACTTATTTTCAAAGGTGGCTTAGAGAAAATACGAAAAAACTAAAATATCTTGAGAATGACTAGTTCTAGTGTAATGGGGTTAATCTTATTCTTTTATTCCTTAAAAATGAGCAAAACAAGCATTTAATGGATATATTTGAGCATACGTAGTTTTTTATTTTAGATTTTGACAATTTTTGAAAGGGCCTTTTTGCAAAAAAAGGCGGGTCGTTTTTTTTTTAATCGTACCAAAATCTAATAAACACCAGGGTGACCCACAAACAATTTATCTACCAAATTTTGTGAAATTCGGGCCATTAGTTTTTCAGCTAAAGTGGATACATGCTTTTGCGGGCCATTTCGCCAAAAAAAAGGCGGGTTCTTTTATCCCGAATCGTACCCAAAACTAATCAGCACCAGATTCTCCTACAAGTGACTTTCCTACCATATTTTATGAAAATCTGTCAATTAGCTTTTTAGTTAGAGTGGATACAAAATTTGCACAGACACACAGACAGACACACAGACAGACGCACACACAGACGTCACGCTAAAAATAGTTTTTTCCTATTCTAGAGGTCTCGAAACGCTTAGATCCGTCGAAAACTCGAGTTGCGATTTTTGGCATGATTCCAATACTTTACCTATACATGAAGTACCTACATGAAATATACCCTATACATGAAAAGTGAACATATTTATAACTGTTAATACTTTTTTAATTTTATGTGGTTTTTTTTATACATTTTTTGAAAAAAAAAGTGCAATTTCTCGAGAACGGTTCACGCTAGCGTTCTGAAATTTATGTCAATCGTTTTCCAATAAAGAATTGCATAAGAAATGATTATTTACATAATATTATTGAAGGTTTTGATTTTTTGATGATTTTTTCAAAATTTCATTCGAAAATTTGGAAGTTTTCCGAACATTCGATTGCGTTTAAAATCGATAAACTTCCTGTATTCACTGATTGTGAAATTTGTATTAAATTTCAGTCGAAACGCGCCATTCGTTCGTGAGGCACACACACACACATGTACTACACACACACATCAGCTCAAAATCGTTCGAATCGAGTTCAGGGATGCTTGAAATGTGCTCTTCCGTTAAAAACTCGAATTCGAATTTTTGACCCAGTCACAATACTTTTCTTTATATTATACCTCGTATATGTGGAAAGTAATTGTGAGACCAGAAATTGTTCTCACATGAGACACTTTTATTTGTGGAATTTATGATGCCCAGAACGGCTAACAAAGCTGTAGTCTGGCTGGCACCGAGGTTTGTGACGAAGTTAACCTATAGGTCAAGAGACTATAAATTTAGGGGTGCCATACCAGAGAGGCTGAGCTGGGCCTTGCTAAATGTCAAATGATGCCATTGGGTTAAGAAGAACCAATGAGCGCCAAAAAGAAGAAAGGCGGAGCTACCCCCCCCCTCCCCGCCGAGGGAACCACAGCTTGGATCAGGCAACGAGAATAAGAGATGAAGATCAGACATGGAAAGAGAAGATGATCGAATTTTGACTTAGAAGCATGCCAGAAATAATCACGATTTTGACTTAAGAGCACGAGTAGAGAAGAATGAATAACCTAACAGATTTGTAGAGTGTCCCGTAGAGGTTCCAAAATAATGGTAAGAGATCAATGTGCGAGTGCATTCAAAGTACGAGTAGGAGCCACACACCACAGAGCTATGGCAGTACTTCAGGACTAAGACTGATGCAAGCCTTTGAGATATGATAAAGCTCAATACTAAATTGGAAGGTATGTACTCAGCAATTATCACAGGTCCTAGACACGATAGTAATTTTAATAATTCTGGTCGCATATGTCCCCTCGCTAAAATATTTAATGAAAATTTATGTTGTTAATAAATGGTATTGTTTAAGTTTAAATGGTGTGATCAATTTAGCATTGTATTAATTAATAATTCTTTTCAGGACTTACACAAATGGTAAAAATAATTGGAGGGTTTATTGCGGCACAACAATGCAATGTACGTTTAATAATTTAATTCCACTATATGTGAATTTACGGTAATATTAAAATAATAATTATACTTAATAACTAAATGTTTTTGTTAAATATAAAACTTTAGCTATCTTATCGCCACAGTAATAAGCTTACAACATTGCGTGTAATTTGCTTGATTATTTCATAGAGTGGAAAAGTTAAATTTCTCTGTGGAAAATTTTTTCTTCCAATGGCTAGTAAATATCTACTAAATAATACTACCCACTTAACTTTGGTTAAAATAACTTACGGAACATTGAGTAATTTGATAACAGAGGAAATATATAATTAAAACTTAATTTAGGAGTAAGAGTGAAGATGATAAAATTTCTATGGGCGAAAAGCTTGAAAATACCATGCTGCTTTCATTATTATATCTACCGCAAGTGCTAGTAAAGTTTGATCTATTTACATTTGCCACATCAAGAAGGCGGAGTGTTTAGTATATGTATTTTTGATTATTTTTAAAGTTATGAGTAAAGAAAAAGTATATATTTTTTTTAAGAAAGACCGTCTCATTGCAGATAACAGTATCCGCGGACCGGTTTCACGTTTATTAAACGCTCATCAGCCTGAAATAACCGCTAACTGCAATGTCAGCAAGAAAACTTGCTATTTGCTCCTTATTTTTGGGAACGCTTCTTTATGGCGAGTTCTTGTGATTTTAGTTTTTCCTAGTGTTAAAACAGGGTTCAGAAAATATGCCGAGAAAAAAAGTGAAAGTTAACATAAATTTGAATATGCAGGAATATAAATTATTGTTTGAGTTTCAATTTTCATTGCATTAATAATTTATTTTTGCAAAATTAGCAGTTTAAAACAATATTTTAAATACAAAACGGGCTTTTCGCCATAAAAATACTTACAATGCAGCGGGAATTTTCTTACCCCAGCGCCATCGGATTTATTGTCTTAAACGATTTTGACTTTTTCCCAACATGAAGTTTTAACTCCTTACCGTTATACTTCTATGGGTGAAACAATATCACGTGCAGGTGGTGCTTATTCCGGGCATAACTGACTTCATTATTTATGCTTGCCTCTGCGGATATGATGACATGGGAATTCAGAACGCGCGCATTTGTTCTTGGGTTCTCAAGAGGGACCAAACTTGTTAACTGGGACTGTCATTTTACTCCACTGACGTCACTAAATTTACTTGGACGTCACTGGATTCTGTGCGCAGAGAAGTGACGCCTGGGTTTTGCGCAAGTTGTTTACGCCTGGGTTTTGCCATTTCAAAATTAACAAAAAATTTTTAACTGTAATGTGAAAATATTTTGTGTTTTGTCAACTTTTCTCAAAGTTTACTCTAGATCGTGACATCGTAAATAACGAAACTCAATTCCTATTACGTCAAGCAGACAACTTTTTGATTGGTTTTTGGGCTGATGCCCAACCTAATATTAAAGAACCTTGATCACGTCTCATTATGGATGAGCGAAGTTTACACTTTTTTCCTAACAAAGCGAAATCAATATCTGTCTGAATTTTGTTATCTATTTTATGCGAAAACAGTAATAGTTACGAAGATGAAATTTTACATACGTGAAATTGCAGTCAAGTTTTCAGAATTATAATTTCAATTATTAAAACGAATTGTAATAGGGTGAAACGCCCATTTTTATACGGCGCATGTTCACTACGCTTTGTACAAATAACAAATAAGTAACAGACTAGCCGAATACCCGTTGAAAATCAACGGTCTCGCAATAAGCAACCCCTGAATAATGTAAATTTTTTAATAATAAATTTTTTAATATTTATTCGACAAATCGAATATTTTGGTGTGCAGAACCCCCCATGAAAATATTGGGACAGTAGATTGGGAAAAGATGAAAATATTGGGACAGTAAATTTGCGCATTTCTTCTTTTTGAATTATCTACCCGTACACCACATAAAAATCTATCTCACCCCGAGGCACCCCTATATTATTATTTCTCCTTTGCAACTTTTTCTGTGTAGCACATCGATAAACGAACATTTTTTTAAAACTCTGTTTGTCTTGTGTTTTTTATCAGATAATTGGCCCATATACCAAATATCAAGCCTCTAGCACATTTAAAAGGAAGCGTGCCTCATTTATTTGGAAAATCGAACATATTAGTGTGCGCACTCCTTAAAGTATCAAATATTGAAAATCTGTAAATTCACACTTTCTTCCTTTCAGACTATCTACCCGTATACCAAATTTGAAGTCATTATCCTATCGAGAAGAATGTTTTCTATCACTTCACCTTCCGAACGTTTATCTGTGTAGCATCCCGTTAAAGAACATTTTTGTCAAACTGTATTCATCTTTGGTTTTTTGTCAAATGGTTAGCCCATATACTAAATTTCAAGCCTCTATTCACATTGTAAAGGAGGCGTTTTTCACTTGTTTGGAAAATCGAACATTTTAGTGAGCGGCACCCCCCTACAATAACAAATGTTGGAAAACTGAAATTGCACACTTTCTTTCCTTCCAACTTTTTACCCGTGCACCAAATTTGAAGTCTCTATCTCATCGCTTCGCGATGAGATAGAGACTGCTTTTCTAGCATTTCATCTTTCGAATGCTTTTGTGTGGAATACACACCCCCTTAAATATACATTTTTGAAAAATCTATTCTTTTTGTGATTTCTATCCGATGATTCGCCCATATACCAAATATCAAGCCTCTATCACGTTTTAAGAGGGGCGTTTCTCCTTTATTTCGAAAATCGAACATTTTGGTGTGCGGCACCCTCTGAAGTAGAAAATATTGGTAAACTGAAATTGTACACTTTCTTACTTTCAAACTATCTACCCTTACACCAAATTTGATATCTTTATCTCATTCGAAGTATGGTTTTTTATCAATTCCCTTTTCGAACGTTTTACTCTGGAGCACCCCCTTAAACGAACATTTTTGAAAAACTATATTCGTCTTGGGTATTTCCGTCAAATGATTAGCCCATATACCAAATTTCAAGCCACTATCAAATTTTAAAGGAGCGTTTTCTCATTTATTCTGTAAATCGAGGATTTTGGTGTGCGGCACCCCCTTAAGTAGAAAATATTGGAAATCTGAAATTGCACACTTTCTTCCTTTCGAACGATTTACCCATACACCAAATTTGAAGTCTCTACCTCATCGCAAAGCATGTTTTCCTATCATTTCACCTTTCGAACGTTTTAGTGTGCGGCACCCCCCTTAAGTAGAAAATATTGGAAATCTGAAATTACACACTTTCTTCCTTTCAAACGATTTACCCATACACCAAATTTGAAGTCTCCATCTTATCGCAAAGCATGCTTTCCTATCATTTCACTTTTCGAATGTTTTGGTGTGGGGCAGCCCCACTATAGAACGTTTTCGAAAAATTCGATTTTTCCAGGGGGTTTTATCGAACGACCGAGCCATGTACCAAATTGCAAGTCTCTATCTATTCGGGAAGTGCCTAAAAAACGATTGACAGACAGACAGACAGACAGACAGGCAGACGGACAGACGGACACTTGGCAATTAGTATATACTAGCCGAATACCCGTTGAAAATCAACGGTCTCGCACTAAGCAATCCCTGAATAATGTAAATTTTATAATAATTCGCGTTTCACATTTATTCGACAAATCGAATATTTTGGTGTGCAGAACCCCCTAAAGAAGAAAATATTGGGAAACTAAATTTTCGCACTTCTTCCTCTGTTTGTCTTGTGTTTTTTATCAGATGATTGGCCCATATACCAAATGTATCAAGCCTGTATCACATTTAAAAGGACGCGTGCCTCATTTATTCGGAAAATCGAACATATTAGTGTGCGCACCCCTTAAAGTAACAAATATTGGAAATCTGAAATTTCACACTTTCTTCCTTTCAAACTTACACCAAATTTGAGATCTCTATCTCATTTTGAAGCATGGTTTTTTATCAATTCTCTTTTCCAACGTTTCGAACGAATAGATAGAGAGACATCGGCACCTCCTACAATAGCAAATGTTGGAAGACTGAAATTGCACACTTTCTTCCTTTCCAACTTTTTACCCGTACACCAAATTTGAAGTCTCTATCTCATCGTGAAGCATGAATTTCTAGCATTTCATCTTTCGAATGCTTTTGTGTGGAGTACCCACCCCTTTAACTATACATTTTTTAAAAACTCTATTCTTTTTGTGTTTTCTATGAGATGCTTCGCCCATATATCAAATATAAAGCCTCTATCACGTTTTTAAAGGAGCGTTTCTCCTTTATTCCGAAAATCGAACATTTTGGTGTGCGGTACCCCCTAAAGTAGAAAATATTGGTAAACTGAAATTGCACGCTTTCGTCCTTTCAAACTATCTATCCTTACACCAAATTTGATATCTCTATCTCATTCCAAAGCATGTTTTTTTTATCAATTGACTTTTCGAACGTTTTACTCTGGAGCACCCCCTTAAACGAACATTTTTGAAAAACTGTATTCGTCTTGAGCGTTTTCGTCAAATTATTAGCCCATATACCAAATTTTAAGCCTCTATCAAATTTTAAAGGCGTCTTTTCTCATTTATTCGGTAAATCGAACGTTTTGGTGTGCGACACCCCCTTAAGTAGAAAATATTGGAAATCTGAAATTGCACACTTTCTTCCTTTCGAACGATTTACCCATACACCGAATTTGAAGTCTCTATCTCATCGCAAAGCATGCTTTCCTATCATTTCACTTTTCGAACGTTTTGGTGTGCGGCACCCCCTTAAGTAAAAAATATTGGAAATCTGAAATTGCACACTTTCTTCTTTTCAAATGAGTTACCTATACACCAAATTTGAAGTCTCTATCTCATCGCAAATTATGCTTTTCCATCTTTTCACTTTTCGAACGTTTTGGTGTGCGGCACCATGTTTAACTGTATTCTAATTTGTTTAATTTAATATTGAAATTCTAAAAACACATGCTATTTTGTATTAGGATTCTTAAATATTGAAAATTATTTTTTATATTCCTAATTTTAGAAGTATTTGTTAAATTCAATTTTAATTCAAAGCCCGGCTTTTTGTTAGCTAAATATATTCAATACTCATAAAATCTGATATGGGCAGCACATGACTTTTCCTGGAGTCTCATACGCACGTTCTGTTTATTTCTTCAATAATTCATTAAATTGAGTATAATTACACAAAATAACTCCCATAATTATTTAAAATTACATTCAATTTGCACTTTTAATTCAAAGGTGGCGTAGTGAAAATGCGAAAAAGCTAAAATATCTCAAGAACGGCTAGTCCTAGTGTAATGGGGTTTATCTTATTCTTTTTATAGTTATAAATTACGTATAAAACAAGAATTTAATTGATATATTTGTGAATACATAGTTTTTTATTTTATATTTCAATGATTTTTGCGGGCCATTTCGCAAAAAAAAAAGGCAGGTTATTTTTTTTCTAAATTATACCAAAATCTAATCAGAACCAGGATATCCCACAAGTGACTTATCTACCAAATTTTATGAAACTTGGTCCATCAGTTTTTGAGTTACAGTGGATACATACGTTGCACAGATACACAGACAGACAGACACACACACTAACGTCACGCTAAAAGTAGTTTTTTCGTGTTCTAGAGGTTCCAAAACGTGTAGATCCGTCGAAAACTCGAGTTGCGCTTTTCGGTAGTATTCCAATACTTTCCTTATACATTACCACATTATGTACTGCAGGGAAAGTAAAAATCTGATGTGGGCAGCACATGAATTTCCCTGCAGACTCAAATGCATATTTTCTTTATTTCTTTGATAATTCATTGAGTTTAATTGCACCAAATAACACTAAATTTGCATTTTTAATTTAATTTTTGTTTTTATTTGGTAACCAGACATTTTTCCGATAGCGGGGTAACAAAAATGCAAGAATTCCCAAATATCTTGAGAACGGTTAGTTCTAAATTGTAATAGAATGTGTTATATTCTTTTCCTCGTCAAAAATTGCGTATGAAACAAGAAATTAATTGATACATTTCAGCATACGTAGTCTTTTTTTTTTTTTTTTTTTAATTTTGCGATTTTTGCAGGCCATTTCGTAAAAAAATGCAGGTTGTTTTTTTCCGAATCGTACCAAAATCTAATCAGCACCGGAGTGTCCCACAAGTAACTTATCTACCAAATTTTGTGAAATTTGGTTAGTCAGTATTTTAGCTAGGGTGGATACATGACATTTTTACGGGCCATTTAGCAAAAAAAAGCGGGTACTGTTTTCACGAATCCTACCAAAAACTAATCAGCACCAGGGTCTCACCCAAGTGACGTACATACCAAATTTTATGAAATTCGGTTCGTTAGTTTTTTGAGTTAGAGTGGATACATACATTGCACAGACAGACAGACACACAGACAGACACACAGACAGACACACAGACAGACAGACACACACACACACACAGACGTCACGCTAAAAATAGTATTCTAGAGGTCTCAAAATGTGTAGATCCGTCGAAAACTCGAGTTGCGATTTTCGACATGATTCCAATACTTTTCCTATACATCACCATGTATTGCAGGGGAAGTAAAAATCTGATGTGGGCAGCACATGACTTTCTCTGCAGACTTCTATCCACGTTCTCCTTATTTTAATTAAATTTATTTCACTTTTATTCAATTTTCGTTCTCATGCGGTAACCGGGGTTATTTTCAATCGTGGCGTAGGGAAAGTACGAAAAACTAAAATATCTCGAGAACGGCTAGTCCTAGTGTAATGGGGTTGGTCTTATTCTTTTCGTCCTTAAAAATTGCGTATTAAACGGGCATTTAATGGATATATCTGAGTGCACCTAGTTCTTTAGTTTAGATTTTGACGATTTTTGCGGGCATTTTTGCAAAAAAAGGCAGGTTATTTTTTTCCGAATCGTACCAAAATTTAATCGGCACCAGGGAAATCCAAAAGTGACCTATCCACCGAATTTTGTGAAATTCCGTCCATTAGTTTTTCAGTTCGAGTGGATACAAGATTTTGCGGGCCATTTCGCAAAAAAAGGCGGGTTCTTTTATTCCGAATCGTACCCAAAACTAATCAGCACAAGACTCGCTCATAAGTAACTTATCTACCAAATTTTTTGAAATTCGGTCCATTAGTTTTTTAGTTAGAGTGGATACAAAATCTGCACAGACAGACAGACAGACACACAGACAGACACACACACAGACAGACACACAGATAGACGTCACGCTAAAATGGTTTTTTCGTATTCTAGAGGTCTCGAAACGTGTAGATCCGTCGAAAACTCGAGTTGCGATTTTCGGCATGATTCCAATACTATCCCTATACATTACCATGTATTGCAGGGAAAGTAAAAATCTGATGTGGGCAGCACATGACTTTCCCTGCAGACTTATATCCACGTTCTCTTTATTTTAATTACATTTATTTCACTTTTATTCAATTTTCGTTCTCATTCGGTAACCGGGCTTATTTTCAAAGGTGGCGTAGGGAAAGTACGAAAAACTAAAATATCTCGAGAACGGCTAGTCCTAGTGTAATGGGGTTGGTCTTATTCTTTTCGTCGTTAAACATTACGTATTAAACGGGCATTTTATGGATATATCTGAGTATACCTAGTTCTTTAGTTTAGATTTTGAAGATTTTTGCGGGCCGTTTTGCAAAAAAAGGCAGGTTATTTTTTTCCGAATCGTACCAAAATCTAATCAGCACCAGAGTGACCTATACGTGACTTATCTACCGAATTTTGTGAAATTCGGTCCATTAGTTTTTCAGCTAGAGTGGATACAAGCTTTTGCGGGCCATTTCGCAAAAAAATGCGGGTTCTTTTATTCCGAATCGTACCCAAAACTAATCAGCACCAGCCCCGCCCACAAGTGACTTACCTACCAAATTTTGTGAAATTCGGTCCATTAGTTTTTTAGTTACAGTGGATACAAAATCTGCACAGACAGACAGACACACAGACAGACAGACAGACAGACAGACAGACACACAGACAGACAGACAGACACACGCACAGACGTCACGCTAAAAATGGTTTTTTCGTATTCTAGAGGTCTCGAAACGTGTAGATCCGTCGAAAACTCGAGTTGTGATTTTCGGTATGATTCCAATACTTTCCCTATACATTACCATGTATTGCAGGGAAAGTAAACTATGTATGCTCAAATATATCCATTAAATGCTTGTTTAATATGTAATTTTTAGCGATGAAAAGAATAAAACCAACCCCATTACCTTAAGGCTAGACGTTCTCGAGATATTTTAGTGTTTCGTATTTTCTCTACGCCATCTTTGAAAATAAGTCCGGTTACCGAATGAGAACGAAAATTGAATTAAAAGTGAAATAAATTTAATTAAAATAAAGAGAACGTAGATATAAGTCTGCAGGGAAAGTCATGTGCTGCCCACATCAGATTTTTTATAATTCATTCGAAACTCGTACGATATCTCGAGAGCGGTTTATACTAGCGTTCTAAAGTTTGGATCATTCGCTTTGAATGAAACATTACGAATGAAATGGTTATTTATTTATCATTATTAAAAATTAATTTTTAATGGTTTTTTTAAAAATTCATTCAAAAATTAGAGGAAGGAGGGTAGGGTTTTTTTAATATTCGATCGTTATTAAAATCATTAAGGTGTCAGTATTGTCTGATTGTAATAATTGCACCAAGTTATTTTGAGAACGCTTCATTCGTTACTGAGACATAAGTCCCATAGACTCACGGAAACACACACACACACACACACACACACACACACACACGCTCGCGTAGAGAGAGAAGTCACCTCAAAGACGTTCGATCCGAGTTTAGTGATGCTTACAACGTTCTCTTCCGTCAAAACATCGAATTCAGTTTACTGACTCCATTACAATACTTTCCCTATATATTATAATATGTATGTATCGCGATCAACACTACCAGAGCAAGATCGACTTCTGAAAGATTTGTTGATTTGTTGATGATTTGTTGAAAGGTTTGTTGATGCATGCACTCAGCATGTATTTGTTGATGCATGCACTGAGAATATATTTGTTGATGCATGTACTCACTCGGACATATATAACTATAAGGTTTCTGATACATGTCCTCATTCCGCCTGAGTCTGTCAATGATGTCAGTCGATGTTGTCAGTCGATGCCCACGATGTCAGTCCAATGATCTCAGTCGGCCCATGATGCATGCACTCACTTCGACTCAATCCGACATATCAAACATATATGTGTTGATGCATGCACTCAGGACATATATATTTGTTGATGCTGGTGTATTCAGAAACTAAAATACACCAGTATCAACAAAATTGAACGATTCAGAGCCAAAACAAGACATTTCCTTTTTTATATCTCACTAGAAGCATACCCGGTCTTCGTATGGAGTATATAATAAAAAGAAACTTAAAATTCACAATCATATGCAAATTCCTATAATATACTGAATGAAATTTTTAATCAAAATATTCTGTTAAAATATTTAATACAATGCTCCTAAAAAGAAGTTTAAGAATCTCTGTTCTCGCAATACAAAATTATCTTCACGGGCAGATCTGGAGAATAAAACATCCTGGCCCCTTCTGTAAGCAAATTTACAGAAAAAAAAGGAATTGAATCAATATATGCAACCCCGTACTACTTATATTGTCGCAGATTAGAAAATATGCCAGAGTGTTAGTAGAAGCTTACCCATATTGCAATATGAAAAATATTTGCCCAAATTGTCTCAATATTTGTCTCAACCATTTTCTCAAATCATTTGTCTCAAAAATATTTGCCAAAATAAAAGAGATGACGTAATAAATTGAAAGTATCAAAAACACCCGTAATCTTAATACCAGAAGGTCGTAATTGATTCCAATATATGCCAATATATATCAAAATATATGCCAATATACCTGTACTACTTATATTCTCGTAGATTAGAAGATATACCCGTGCATTTGTAGAAGATTACTCGTACAACGTACTATATATGAGTTTCAACAATTTTCGTCATAATAAAACAATTCCATAATAATTTGAAAATATCAATAATCCCTGAATCAACAGTACCCGAAAATACCAATAATAATGATGTTTAAATCTGAAGACCGTAATTGATATTATCCAGTCAAAAATGCAATGTCAATGAAATTTATTTTATATACATATTTTTATTATTCAAATCGGAAAAGATTTAATAAAAATCGTATGCCGCATAACATATTGGGTCCGTTGCTAAGCGATATGATATCATTTGCTTCAAATAAATTGATAGAAATCATATCATCTGAATAATGTAATTTCCATGGAAGGTTTGGCGACATTTTCGTCAATTTAGCGATAACTTAAAAAATCGCCAAATTTATCGCCAAGTGCGACTGTAGAACTTATAGTCCCATTTTGCGACAAATTGACGAAACATCATCACAATACTATCCCCTAACAAAACACAATTAATTTCATTTATTAAGCGCGATTTTATCAAGTTCATGATATTTTTATGGATTTAAAAATATTTTTACCAATTTGGTGATATTAAAAAAAATTCCTTAAATGTGTTACTAAGTAGGATGGATGGACTGACCGACAAATGCTACAAAAACATCATTTCAGTACTCTATTCTAAAAAAACAAATTTAATTTCATTGATTTGGGCCATTTTTATCAATTTGGAGATATTTCCACTAATTTGATAAATTTTAAGAAAAGTTACCAAGTTATTTAGAGATATTCCGCTAAATTCGTAGCTCTGAATTTGCAGATCTGAAGAATAAAATATCCTGATCCCGTTTGTATATACTAAATGAAAACACTAAAATTGTATTATAAGATACATACAAACGTTCTACTCTTTTTCTGCTTCCACAATCGGCTAAATGAATTTATTGGGTAAACACAATATATGAGTTTATTAGCTAAACACAATATATGAGATTGAAACCTCTTTGCTTAAATAAATGAAAGTGATGTACGCAGTCCGCAATATATATAATTAAAATAACAATCAAACCGTTCATTTATAAAATATACTTTTACATCCATTTATTTATTATACAAATAGAAAAAATAATAATAAATATTACCAACACATTTAATTTCATTCCATTGCCGAACAACATGATATAAGATAGAATCTTCCTCATAAAATGTGAAATTAAATAGCCATTTTGATTTCTTTATACTTTTCATCGTTCAGTAAAAATTTGTGAAAGATGAACCATGGAGGTAGATTTTTCCATTTGAATTCATGTTTCAAACAATTCATGCTTTCCTAAAGTGACTAATTAATGCAAAAATCCTGCACCAAACTCGGAAATAAAGTTTTATTTCATTTTGGCGTTTTAAACAAACGATTTTCATCCTTTCCGTTTGGATAAACCACGGAGTTGGAGAGTAGATCTCCTAAGAAAAAGTTCCGTTTTTTATTAATATCTCGACAACCCCTGGTTTTAGAAACTCGAAACTTGGACAAAATTTATGGGGGGCTATTTCAAGGCTATCCTCAAAATTTCATTAAATTCGGTTCAGCTATTTTCCCGTGATGATCAGACAAACGAAAATATCGTTTTTTACTAATATCTCGAGAACCACTGGTTGTAGAAACTCAAAACATAGACTAAATTTTAAGTGGGGCTATTTCTAAGCTACCCACAAAATTTCATCAAATTCGGTTCAGCCGTTCTTCCGTGATGATGGGACAAACAGACAGACAGACAGACAGACAGACAGACAGACAGATTTTCAATTTTATTTATATAGATTTCGCTTCATCAAATAACTAATAAATGCAGTACAATACCCTAAGGAATCATTTTTCTGAAAAGAGCATAAAAACTCAAAGACGATTGACAGAATAATCAATAGCTCAGCTGGATATATATATTTGTTGATGCTTCACAAATATATTTGTTGGTGCATGCACTCTGCATATATTTGTTGATGCAAACACTTAGTCGGACATGTATATATTTGTTGATGCATGCATTCAGTAGGACATATATAAAATCAATAAGGTTCATGATGCATGCACTAATTCCGACTCATTCGGTGAATGATGTAATTTGGTCCATGATGTCAGTGAATGTTGTCCATATTAGACGATGTCGTCAGTCGATGTCCATGATGTAAGTTTTTTTTTTTTTTTTTTTAAATGGCCAGGCACTTGACTTTCGTCATTCGCCTTTCGTCAGCGGCCAGAACGTGAGCCATTTAGCCGTTCTAAAACGTTGCCCCAGGCGCACCAGAGGGCGGCGGAACACACTACGCCCACAACACAAACATCCATGCTTTACGTGGGACTCGAACCCACAACGCGGCGGTCGAGCGATTGCTGTGGAAACGCTCGCCTTGACCACACGAACACTGCGTCGGCCTGATGTCAGTTGGTGAATGATCTCAGTCGATACATGATGCATGCATGCATGCACTCAGTCTGACTTAATCGGACATATATCATGCATATATTTGTTGATGCATGCACTCAGTCGGACACATATCTTTGTTGATGCTGGTATATTTAGAGACTAAAATACACCATCATCAACAAAGTCGAACGATTCAGAGCTAAAACAAGCAATTTCCTTTTTCACATCTCATTATTCCGCTTCATCAAATAACTAATGTAGTCTAACACCCTGAGGAGTCATTTTTCTGAAAAAAGCATAAAAAACTCAAAGGCGATTGACCGGATAATCAATAGCTCAGCCGGACACATAATCATGAAGAAATCTCTTGCTGTCTTTATTACGGCAGGGCACGAAACACAGGATATATCGGCGCACTCTCAAGGAAAAAAAAATTATCAAAAAACAGACTACATAAAAAAGGCAATCCACTAAAGTCACATTTTTGTGAACTCTCTAGCGTCGCGTGCTCTCACTAAACCGATGCTATACTAGAATGCAGCTAGAGAGGGGACATTAACTATTACTGAGAGAGAAAAAAAATGCTTTGGTAAAGAGAAGAAGAATTGTTTGCTACGTGCTGGAAAACATCAGAATATAATTGGTGCTGAGGATTATTCCCATTAGCTTAGAAAGTTAAATTAGGTATTTTTACGAAAAAAAAAATGTAGTAAAAATATATGAAAGCAGTTACAGAACTCTTGGGAGAAAATTAAATGCCTTTTTCTACTAATTTTTAGATACTGAATTTATAAACTGGATACACGAGTTACCCGCAGTATTCGATTAAAGTAATAATGGCCCATTTATTATGTCAATCATAGTTATGGAACTATAAAGTGCTGTAACATAGTAATTATCATAATTCAAAATCATCCATCATAATACAGAGTAGTCATCATAATCTATATTAAAAGTGCTGTTTTAGTTTCCACTGCTGTTTGTATCCTAAATATTGCTTAACACATTATATATATATTAAGGAATTTTTTTTACTGCAATTCTAAGAAGATAAGCCCCTGTTCACTAAGGTCACAAATCCTCATGTTCAATGGGTATACATATGAAATCGTCAAAACAGAGATCTAAACGCCATACTTTCGTTAACAGTTAACATTTATCTATTTAAACAATATACATCGATGAAAAATAACTGTATTGTTATTGTATTGTCTATTCAGGTGAGAACGTACCGACAAAGTTTCCCACTTCTAGAATAAGCAAAATACAGGAAGACGGTCAACAATTATCTTTGTAATAGACAACAATTACCTACTTAAACAACATACATCCATAAACAAAGAGAACTGTACTGTACATCCAGATGTGAACGTACCAATAAGGTTTCTAATTTCTAGAATAAGCATAATGCCGGAAGATAGTCAACAATTATCTTTGTAACAGACAACAATTACCTACTTAAACAACATACACCCATAAACAAAGAGAACTGTATTGTCCATTCAGGTGGGAACGTATCAACAAAGTTTCCCACTTCTAGAATAAGCAAAATGCCAGAAGACAGTTAACAATTACCTTTGTAACAGACAACAATTGCCTACTTAAACAACCCTACGCCCATATACAAAGGGAACTGTATTGTCCATTCAAGTGGGTACGTACCAACAAAGTTTTCCACTTCTAGAATAAGCAAAATGCAGGAAGACAGTCAACAATCACCTTTGTAACAGATAACAATTACCTTCTTAAACAACATTCAGACATAAAAAAAAGAAAACTGTATTGTCCATTCAGGTGGGAACGTACCAACAAAGTTTCCAACTTCTAAAATAAGCAAAATGCCAGAAGACAGTCAACAATTATCTTTGTAACAGACAACGATTACCTACTTAAACAACATACACCCATAAATAAAAAGAAATATATTGTCCATTCAGGTGGGAACATACCAACAAAGTTTCCCACTATGTTTTATTAGGGGGTCTTAGGGAATTTGCGTTTTATTAGGCAGAACCTAGGAGGTTGAAAAGTAATCGAACTCTGTTGTGAGGCCGTAAAGTAATTACGTTGGTATAGAAAGTTGTAAATCAAGCAGTAATGGAAGAAAACCCTCCGTATTAAGCAAAAACCTGCCAAATTATATTTCCTTGCAAAAGAAGTGCGTCAAAAGATATAGAAGTAAAATCATCTAAAGTAAAAGTAATTAGAAGCAAGATCTAAAATAATTATTGCAAGTTGTCCTATCCGACTTATGGCGATTTCTGTGCATTGAGTCGATTGCACAAAGGATGACTTTAATTCAGTATTGGACGAGAATTCTAAACGGATATTCTGTTAACCAGAATTGCCAACATTAATGAAATAATAGCTCAAGACTAGAGCTTTTATTATCAGTTGGTTATCATAGACATATCATATCAGAATCATATCATAAAACATTCTGATGTAATCGGAAAAATATATGACAGTTTGAGTGGAAAATAACAATCGGTCGAAATAGGGTCTCTTAGATTGCGCTCAATCATACTACCGCAGCTACCTTATTTCAGTCATGCAAGGAATTCCTATGAATTACTTTGCAAGCTTCAACGAGTGTTGCAATATTCAGTCAAAATCGACAATTGCTTACTTTATATTTCATTATTCAGCCTAATCTAATAAAATATACATGGTGTCCTTGGAACGAGCTTTATTTCCTGAACTGTTAGTTGCAGATATATACTTCCAATTACAAAAATCTGATGTGGGCAGCACATGACTTTCCCTGCAGACTTATTTATATCCACGTTCTCTTTATTTTAATAAAATTTAATTCACTTTTAATTCAATTTTCGTTCTCATTTGGTAACTGGACTTATTTTCAAAGGTGGCGTAGAGAAAATACGAAGAAAAAACTAAAATAACTTGAGAATGGCTAGTCCTAGTGTAATGGGGTTGAACTTAATTCTTTTCTTCGTTAAAAATTACGTATTAAACAAGCATTTCATGGATATATTTGAGCATACGTAGTTTTTTATTTTAGTTTTCGACGATTTTTGCGGGCCATTTTGCAAAAAGAGGCAGGTTATCTTTTTCGAATCGTAACAAAATCTAATCAGCACCACGTTAACCCACAAGCGACTTATCTACCGAATTTTGTGAAATTCGGTCCATTAGTTTTTCAGCTAGAGTGGATACTTTGCTGGCCATTTCGCAAAAAAAGGTTGGTTCTTTTATCCCGAATCGTACCCAAAACTAATCATCACCAGATTCGCCCACAAGTGACTTACCTACCAAATTTTATGAAATTCGGTCAATTAGTTTTTTAGTTAGAGTGGACACACTGACAGACACACAGACTCACGCTGAAAATAGTTTTTTCGTATTCTAGAGGTCTCGAAACGAGCAGATCCGTCGAAAACTCGAGTTACAATTTTCGACATGATTCCAATACTTTCCCTATATATTACCATGCATTGTAGGAAAAGTAAAAATGTACTGGGGTCTAAAATTATTTTTACATGCACAAAAATTGACTTCTCAACAACTGCTCAATGAAATTGAATGGAATTTTTAGTGTGTGTGTGTATATGGGGGGGGGGGGGGAATATATAGCATCATAAAATATAAATGTAAACTAAATTAACTGAAGTGTGGCTCAACTCGACGTTCTCATACCAGAATCAATTTTTTAGTAACTTTTTTTCTCAAAATTTGCAAGAAACATTTTTCAAAATCGGTATTGTGAATCCAAATCATTACGATTATAGCGTGTTATACTTCACTTTAAAGGGTTTTACAAAATCTTTAGATTGATGTCATACTTGTCGATGTACTTACTCTCCCCAGGGGAGGGTGAGTAACTTCCCCCACGAGGGGGCTAATGAAGTCAAGAACAAAGAAATTGTATCGCTATAATGATTGAACATATAAGGTCTCGTGATTATTGAGCAATAAATATACAGTGAATTCTCATGGTTATGAGCTAAAATACAGCGAACCCCTCTGGGGAGGCGACTTGTCCCCAAGGGAGGCTAATGACGTCACGAACAAAAAGTTGTATCGCGACTATTTTTAATTTCCTTATATACATAATGTATAAGGAAAGTACTGTGACGGGGTCGAAAATTCGAATTCGAGTTTTCGACGGGAGAGCACGTTTCAAGCAACCCTGATAACGTATCGAACATTTTTGAGGTGATGTCTGTGTGTGTGTGCAAGTATGTGTGTGTGTGTGTGTGTGTGTGTGTGTGTGTGTGGAGACGATATCTCACGAAAGAATGAAGCGATTCGAATGAAATTTGGTACAAAAATCACAATCCATGAATACTGGAATCCTTTTTTTTTAAATACAATAAAATGCTCCGAACCCTCCTAAATTTTCGAGTGAAATTTTGAAAAATCATCAAAAAATCAAAACCTTTAATAAAGTTACGCAAATAGACACTTCTTATGTAATTTTTCCTTAGAAAACGATTGACATAAACTTTTGAATGCTAGCATGAACCGTTCTCGAGATATTGCACATTTTTCAAATAAATTTATCAAAATATCCCATAAATTAACAAAAAAATATTAACTGTTGAGAAACATGTTTACTTTTCATATGTAATATCATGTGATAAATTTGGTGATATCATTCTCATGGATGTAACTCCTTCCATTCACGAGAAAAGATACTTTGAGTAATACTTTTGTATTTGAACGCCAATAGTTATTTATCTACTGTAAGAATAACTTATTTCTTCGTCCATAACGCTTTGCGGGATTTTGGCGACAAATTTGGCGGAATTTCGCCAATTTGGCGACTTTTTAAATGTTGCCAAATTAACGAAAATTCCGCCAAATGGATAAAAATTACACTAAATCAATGAAAATGAGGACTCATTGAAGAAAAGTCAATATCTTGGAAAGAATATAAGTATCTACTATAAGAATAACATTTTTTTTAACTGTAAAAGTAGTAAATTCATTGCATTATATAAGGAAAGTCATGTGTTGCCTACATCGGATTTTTTACAACAATGATCGAAACTATTAAGTCTCGTGATCATTGAGTCATAAGTCAACCCTTTTATGCCTGATTATGTCAAATTTTGTCCTATAAAACATATATGATTTCGACATTTTCGCTCGAAATTAAAAAATTCTATCTAGTTCTAGACGTTTTGATAACTAAACCGGTTACGAAGTTTCGTGAAAATCCATTATTAATTTCGGCCGCTATCGTCTATACAAGAAATCGATCACAGATACACATATATACAGATAGACAGACGGGCATCACTCCAAAAACAGTGAAAACGAAGCGAAATTTTGGTATGATTCGGAAAAAAAATAACCTGCTTTTTTTGCGATATGGCCGGCAAAACTCGCCAAAATCTGAAATAAAAGACTAGGTATGCTCAAATATATCAATTAAATGTTTGTTTCACATGTAACTTTTGAGACGATGAAAAGAAAAAAGATTACCCCCATTACTCTAGGTCCTAGCCGTTCTCGAGATATTTTCGTTTTTTCACATTTTTGCCACGCCGGTTTAGAGAATAATTCAGAAGAAGAAACCCGATCCACCCGAAGGTACGCGGAAAAGACGAGCCGTCATCGCGACCATAATCCTGCCGCCCTCAGCACATGCCCCCCCATTCCAGCAACCACCGGCGGAAGCACCACCGGCCGAAGCCGACACCAGCGGGACACAGCCGCTACCACAAAGCCGGAACCCCCACCAAGCACGCACCGACACCGAAGCTCCGAGCAGGTCGCGGGGGAACGACACCGGAAAAACACAACAAAAAGACCACCAACCAGTATAAAACAGATCCTCATCCTCTGAAAGGAATAACAAAAGACAGGCCCCCTAGGCCGGTAAACAAAACAGCAATTAAATAATATACAGTAAATATACAGTTCTAATACAAACTTCCCTAACCAGGAAATCAGAGCCAAAAATAAAATTTATTCTTACAGTACAAGTAAGTTTCAACTTAAACCATCCCGTTAAGTACAAAATATACAATATACATTTAAAATGTACAATATAAACCAGTACACAAGCTATTTAGCACTAATCAGTTAGTGCATAATCATTTTTGGAAGCCACAAAAGAAAGTTCTTTCACATAAACAGGGCAAACGGCATCATTGCACCTATGATCCGTCTTGAATCTGGAGTCGAATCTTCCATTATGCTTTTCACAGTTTTTACGCTTTACCGTTTCTGTACAGTCTGTAGCTTTGTGTTCTTCAGAACCACATTTAATACAAACAAGTTTTCTGGGCAAAATTTCCCGATATAACTGTAGTTCCAGCACTTAAAGCAGACATAAGGCCGCAATTGTTCTCTGAAATTCACTTTGTACCAACCTAAACTCATCTTGCTCTTTTTAATTAACTTAGTAAAAGTCTCTGGATCTACTTCGAGTATCCAATTTGTGCCTCTTCTACCGGTTTAGAGAATAAGTCTAGTTGCTAAATGAAAACGAAAGCTGAATTAAAAGTTCAAATTCAGCGTCATTTCAGTTAATTATGCTTGTTATTTAGTGCAATTAAAACTCAATTTAGTGAATTATTAATGAAATAAAGAGAAAATTAATTTGAGTCTTCAGGGAAAGTCATGTGCTGCTCACATCAAATCTTTTGCAATTGGAAGCATATATCTGCGATTAACGGTTCAGAAAATAAAGGTTCTTTCAAGATTTTCCGGGATATCCTTTATATTTCAACACCCACGGGAGTCATTTTACTAAAATAAGCACAGAGAACTCGAAGGCGATTGCCCGGTTAATCAATAGCCTAGCCGAACACATAATTGTGGAGACATTTTACGCTTTCCCTATTACGGAAGGTCGCAACGGAAGGTCTAACACGCAAGGTCGAACTTCCATGAAAAAAAAAATAATTAAGAAAAACAGATTTAAAAAAAATATTATTGACTAGTCGAATTTTTGAGCACGTCCTAGAGTTGCGTGCTAGTACTAAACGATGTAGTAGCAAAATACATCCAGAAGGTGGCATTAACTATTACTGAGTGGAAAAAAATAGCTTTGGGAATACAGAAAAAGGAAAGGTTTGTTATGTTCCGGGACAATAGAAGAATACGTGAGGTGTTGGCGATTTCGCCCGTTGGACTACTAACGGGAGGTTAAATTACATATTTGGGGATAAAAAAGTGGAGTGATAAATTATAAAACCGTTAGCAAGCCCTCTGGAGAAAATAAAATAACGCTTTTAGTGCTATTTATATTAACGTCGGCCACTGTCGACAGATTCATTGGTTAGAATAATAATTACAGTTTCATTGTCTTAATTCCTATAAAGTAGAATATTGTGTAAATCATTAAGGTTATTTCTGTAAGAAACTCTAATTTGGAGAATAATAATAATTCAAGAGGTAAAAATATACTTAATGTTTCAACAATCTTTGTATATTCACTGAACTGGAGACATTAGTAGATTGTGCTTAAAGTTTCTAAGATATTTTTGTAATCCATCACTCAACATGACGATTGTATTAGAAAAGCGTTTTTCAAAGTGGGATTGATGGTCTAATGGTGAATCGAGAAGCTCTTCTATAGGCCAGTGTTTTCCAATCTTTAAAAATTTATATACCTCTTTTAAGATATTGGTCTTATTAGATCAATCTTATCAGCGTATCCCTTTTTACTCGTTGATTTTATCGACGTAATTCGTTTCATACATTGTGATGTTTCTGACGTACTCCTGTGCCATACATTGATATTATCGACGTACTCCTTTATCATACATTGATGTTATCGTCGTACTCTTTTTTAACACTTTACAACATAATTGAAAAGTGTTTATGACTTTGTTCATTCATTCTGCCTGTCTGTCTGTCCGTTAGCACGATACCTGCCGTAAAAATGACTTTGTCAAAATGAAATTTTAGTATGTTGTTCAGACGGTCCGAGGGACCTATGGGAATATAAATGAATCACCCAATTAGTTTTGGATTGAACCCGGGTTGAAAAAGTGAAATACATTGAACCCTATGGGACCTAATTTTTCAAACACTTTTTAAAGCGAATTTAAAATTCACAAATTGCTTCGAAAGTTTTAGGAAATATTCAAATTATCACATAAAATGTATAAAAAAAAATTCAGAAAAATATATTCAGTAGATCTTTAAATAAAAATTAAAATAATAATTACATTCATTATATGAAGAGATCACGTGACTATGATATGAAGAGATCGCGTGACCCACTTCGAAATAATATATGGCATCCATCTTTTGTCAAAATCGTGATTTTTAAAGTTCTTTTTAATTTATATTTGGTGTTGTATCCGTCCTAAAACCGCTTTATTTTTGCTTAATTTCTGTGCATCATTGTTCTGAAACAACGCTGTTACAATATATTTCAGTTTAAATGATCATCAAATTTTTATTATTTCTACAACGAAGCCTAATTTCCACTTATGGAGATTATAAACACGTCCAGCTGTAAGATGAGTTGTATAAGAATTCCTGAATCTCTTTAACGCAAAATTATTTAGCTCTGCAGTCTGCAATATAGTTGATATGAATGAAACATTCATTGATTTTACATAGAGAACAGACGATTTTATAGCAGACTTTTTCGGTAAAATTTTAAGCACAGAGTTAAATTACTTTTACCTCCATGGTTTTAAGTTTTTAAGTAAAGTAAATTATTGAAACATTGTGATGAATGAAATTTTTACTGGTTTTTCATAGAGCCAGGCAATTTATATTTCAAAGACGTCATTTGAATAAAGTTCATTTTTTTCGATGAAGTTTTCAAATATAATAGATTATTGTAGTATTGTAATAATTGAAAAAATATTACAGCTGAATGTATCGAATTTTAGAGATGTTTAAATAAAATTGCATTGCAGTTGGAAAGTGTTTCATAGTCAATGCTTTATGCATGATTGTTCTTTCTTGTTATACAATAATATTATCGGTGTACCCTTTTCTATGCAGTAATGTTATCGGCGTACTCTTTTTTATATATTAATGTTATCGGCGTATCCCTGTTTTATACATTCGTATTATCGGCGTATTTCTTTTTTAGATGAGTCTTTTTTGTGATTGTGGTCATTTGCATAATAACTATTTGGCATTAATTGGGTATGGCACGTTTATAAAAAATTTTTTTCTTAAAGAGACTGCATTTATCAATAAACATGGTAGTTATATAGAAATATATGGATTGCAATAATTATTGCAAAATAATTTAATTAAAATTTCCATTTTAACAGTGAAACGAACAACAAAATGTTTTCTAAATGTTCAATAACACAAAACACATAAGATATATATATTTTATTCATAACATTCGGAAATTTAAACACCTATATAGTAAAATAATCAGTTTAAGCATATTTTGTGTAACAATTTAATTATTAGACTACATTGAGAATTTTAGGGGGTAACATTTCCTCCTCCTGAGGCGGTTAATGACGTGACGAACACTAAATTTGCATCGCGGTTATTTTTCACTACACTCATTTAAACTGTTAAGTGTCGTGATCATTGAGCTATCAATAAACCATTTTATGTATAATAATGTTAAATTTTGTCCTACGCTGCCATGTTAAGGAAATATAACATTTCGAATAAATTTCGAATAACATTTCGAATAAAATAAGTTCTTGCTCAAATTTCAAAAAATTATTCCATCTAGTTCTAGATTTTATGTTAACAAAGTTGGATCTGAAGTTTAATGAAAATCCTTTAATATTTGTGACAGTTATTGTACACACAAGAAATCGATCACAAACATACAGGCTGACTGGACATCGCTCCAAAAATATTCAAAACGTGTTCAGGAGGTCCTAAAACATATATTGGCATCAAAATCTTAAAATAGAAAAATTTTCATCAAAACAATACGAAACTCTACTATATCTTATAGTTTGAGAGGGTAAAAAATTCAGAGGAAAAACTGGCAGCATAAAAATATTTCGCTTATTATAAGTCAGTAGTTAATTGACTTATAATAAGCGAAATTTTAGAGAAGTTTAGAGCATCGCATGCTTTTGTTAAACCGATGTAATAGCAAAATTTAGTTAAATTCTGTAAGCTGAAAAAAATATAATCTAATATGGACAGTGCACGGTTTTTGTTAATGGCATTGATTGAACATCAAGTAATAATGCAAGTTAAAATTTAGCTTTATTGATCCAAATAAAATGCAAAATAATCACTCTCGAAATCAACGGTAAGTTGCTACTGGCATCTAATTTATACCACGTGGGGAAAAATAAAATATGACAATTTGCTGGTGTTAAAATATAAAACAATTGCAAAAAGCGTTTTCTCGCGAATAGAACGTGCTAAATTCGCGATAATGGTGTTAATATAATTGTTTCAGGATATTGCATAGGGCTTTATTTATTTCATTTAATGATACTATATATTGTTTTTCATTTTATGTTATTAATTATACGAATTTTTTTTTAAGTGTAATATTTTAGCAACTGTTCATACTAGCATTTTAATGAGTGTTATTCCAGCGATTAATTGTGTATAAAATGATTGTTTATTTAAGATAGCAGACTGTCAGAGTTTGTTTAATTTTCTTTTAAAAGAGTCCTTCAAAAATTTGAAGGTATCCAAAATGTTTGATGGCGTTTAAAATCCATAGGGATCGTCAATTAAAATTGGAATAATCGTACTAAATTTTACTTCTATCGCCTCAATAGTTCTTGAGATATTGTGCACTCCGATTCAAGGACGTATACGCAGTATCGCTTCAAAAACGTTTAAATTGAGTTCAGGATATTAAAATCACATAAAAACTCGAATTCGAGTATTTGAACCCGTCGTAATACAATGGGAAATATGTAAGAAAAGTAAAAATACTAAATAGAGAAAGTAAAAAAAAATTCTGCAGAGAAAGTAAACATACTACGGAGAGAAAGTAAACATGCTATGTAAGGAAAATTAAATATACTATGTAGGGAAGTAAAGAAAACTGTGTAGGGAAAGCAAAAGGATTATGTAGGGAAGCCAAACACTATGTAGGAAAGTAAAAATACTATGTTGGAAAGTATAAAGACTATGTAGGGAAAGTAAAATATATATGCAAGGAAACTGAAATGTATATGTAGGGAAAGTAAAAAAAAACTATGTAGGTAAATCAATTAATTGGTCAATTAAATAATATTTTTGAATCCTTGGTTTATCGTGTTATGTAGGTATGTAGGGAACTATGCAGGGAAAGTATAAATATAATATGTAGAAAAAGGTAAGAACTATGTAAGGAAAGCAAAAAACAACTATGTAGGGAAAGAAAAACCTATGTAGAAAAAATAAAAAGCAATAGCCTTAAAACAGTCACTATGAATAGTTAAAAACAAACAATGAAATTTATGTAGGGAAAATAAAAATGTTTTGTAGGAAAATAAAATAAAAACTAGGTAGAGAAAATAAAAATTCTATGTTGGGAAAGCAAAGATTATGTCGCGAAAGAAAAAAACTATGCAGAAAAATAAGAAAAGACTATGTAAGGAAAGCAAAGACTATGTTTGGATAGAAGAATACTATGTAGGAGAAATAAAATAAAACTGCGAAATAAACAAGATAAACGGTAAAAAATAACCAAAAATAGACTTAGTAGGGAAAGTAAAATTGCTATATAGAGAAAGTAAAGATAACTCATAGAAAAGAGAATGTAGAGAAAAGACAATGCAGAAAAAAGTCAATATCGGAAAAGTATAAAGACAACGGTAAAACAAATAGCTAAATAATTCACTATCACTATAGTCGATTCTTCGAGGAGGGTTTAGTGTTGCGTGTTTATGTCAAACCGCTGTAATAACAGACTGCAATGCGATAAGAGATTTTAACTATTACCGAGAGAAAAAATAGGTTTGAGAATAATGAGAAAGGAATAATTTGTTATGTGTCGGATAAGGAATACGTGAGATGTTAAACATTATGTCCTTTAGCGTATTAACAGAAAATTAAATTACATTTTTACCAAAGAAAAAAAATCCAGTGATAAATTATGAAACTGGTAACGAACTCTCTAGAGGAAATCAAATTCACTTTTAGAGTCCTTTACACAAACACTGAGGAGCTAAAAATATGGACACATTGTTCAGTTGGACTAATGGATAGAAGTTTATTGTTATACTTTTATGTATAGGAATGGGCAGTGGGATAATATGAATGACATAGTGGTTATTTTAGCATAAAGTTGGTGGGTGTTCTTTTAATTCAAAATGTTAATTACTTAAAATTTGAAATTGCAGTTGAGAAGCAGCGATGAGGAGTCTAGAGAGGAACCGGCTCATCTAATATGTTCATTTAACACAATTTAAAATTTTCGAAGTCAACACATTTCATGTAAACTAGTAATTACATTTATTTAAAAAAATAAATAGAAAACGACAGAAAAACATTGTGCGTAAAGTGGTTCTGATTGGAATTTATCGGTTTGTTGACATAATTAACTATTGGCCTCGAATGACAAAAAGAAATTTATGTATCAGTTTAGTATCACATACTGCTATTAAACTGAAATCGTTAAATCCCGATGAAACGTGATAGGATGGGGAGGCCTATTGTAGCAGAGACATTGCGAGGAATTATTTCATATTTTGTTTTTTTACAGCTTCGTACTAGAAGAACGTGTGATATATTTTACAGCATCAAGGACAAGAAACATTTTATTATTAGATGAAAATGCTATGTTTATAACTTATTTATGATTTAAACTAGCGGTTTTTTTAGTGTCATAATGACTACAGAGATAAAATAATTAAAAAAAATATTTTTGAATGTAGGTATTTATTTCCTTCTATGGGTGCTTCAATAACTACGAATTACATTTTAAAGTTTTTTTCACATCAAACTGACAAAATGCCTGTCTTATTTTTCTATATTTTTCCAGGGAGGGATGACCATATTACATTTTTAGCTTGCCTTCATCAGAAAAGTGGGCTTGCCCATGGGCTTTTAGAGGGTTTAACTATCCCACTTATGACGACATTACTTATAGCGTATAATTGGTTACAGCGATATTTTGGACGGGTCCGTTAGGTCGAATTAGGTCTTCTTCAGCATATTTCCAATTTTCCTATATTAACCCATGGCAAAAAGTTTCAAGTCTCTAGATTATTTTTTCTTTAAATTTCCATCAACATTTTAGAGTTAAATGCAACTTGAATGTCATTGGAATTTGGACCATGCGCTGAGAGTTAGACTGCAGGATAAGTGGTCTAAGTTAGTAGCCGATCTTCGACATAATTTCACACCAATAAGTATATAGGCAGCAGTCATAAGCTTTCAGTAACAATGATAATTTAGTTTTCAATGTATTTTGTTTTGGATTGCCATCGTCATAAATATCAACGATCAGGAAATGCAAATACATGTAGGCAGGCCACTGTCAGCGAGATCTGAGGATATGATTTTTATTGTACAATGTGCGTTTCTACTCCAGCGCAAAAAATGCTTATCAGATTTTCACGAACTTTGACAAGCAATGGTTTTTTGACTTTGATGTAAAAAAGAAATTAAAATAATTATACACAGTTCCCAAGAAAGTCTTTAAGTACCCAAATTGCTTGGAAACAAAAGCTCCCCAAGTGTTAACGTTAGGTTCAAGGCCCTGCTTGCATAATATCTCTACGTCTATAGCAAAGTGATTATGTCCTATCGAAACAAAGTGATGGAAGAGCCTTAGTGGAGATAAGAAATTAGGAATTGGAACTTAACAACAAAGATAGATAGAAAAAAAATATGATCTCTTATGAGCTATCGGTACTGCCTGCTTTAGAAATTTAACAGAATATGATTATCTTCATTATAACTAGTCTTATTTACAGAAAATCTGACTTTCTAACACCTCAACCTGCTTACATTGTGGACATGTTAATATGAACAGCCAACAAGGCCCTGCAAGCTTGAAAAAGTAGCATTTGGCGTAGGAAAAATAAAATATGTCTACTGATTTGACTTTTTGCCCCTTCAACAGAATCGCTGAAATCCCACCTGTGGCAATAAGACGACTTAAATGTGGGATAGTTTGAGCACCATTGTTTAACGATTGCCAGTTTTATTCTCTGGGATGGGGGGGGGGGGGGGAAGTCATTCGCGTGACAAACACCAGAGTTCACCTCATTTAATCGCATCTTAACCATAACGCGAATCAATGATTTTTATATGTATGAGTTAATATTTTTTTCTGCAACTCTTTTATCATATATTTGATTTGTTCTGTGCCGCTTGTTTAATCACCGGGGCAACGAGGCGGATTAGTATTCGTCTTCTTCGGTCAGGACCATTTATTCAAGTGGCGATGTACGCAGGGTGGCACAGTCGACCGGAATGGGAAATGTGATTTATTCACCTTGTTAATTTGAAAAGTAGTTGATGGCAACCACTTTTTTGCGCCCGCTAAGAAACAAACAGTTGATGAGTTTCGCCATTAATGATGCATACAAAATAGCGATGCATTAAACATTAAGAAATGAGTTATTTTAAGTTTTTAACCGAGCGCCAAATATACCCTGCGTGTGTTGTTTTGAGTGAAATTTTATAGAACAACTAATATTTAAGTTTTTTAAAGAGAGGGGAACTAGCACTCCTTTAAAAAAAGTATCAACTTTGTTTTTAAGAAGGTTATTTTTTAACAATATATCGCTTAGCATTGAAAGTAGACGTCTTAATCGAAAATTCGGATCTACCCAGTTAGCGTTACTATACGTGCGTGAAGATTCATCCCTCTAGGCCATCCGGGGGGGGGGGGGGGCTTCTGGAGGGTATGAAAAAATACTTTTCGAAAAAACACCATTTTCACCGCTCCGATGATTAAATCGAGAATCAGACTATGTTAAGTTCTGTCCAATGGTTGATATTTAAGCTGTGAAAAGATTCAATCTTCTAGCTCACCAGTCGGCTTCTGGTGGGGCTTAAAAGCTTATTTGAAGTCCTATATTCTTCGTCCCTGGATTGGGGGGGGGGAATCAAATATACAGCTTTGTTAGATTCTGTATTATAGTCGTTACTATAAGTGTACAAAGATTCATCCTTCTAGGTACCGGAGGGCTTCTGGAGGGTCTAAAAAGACACGTTCAACAATTATTATATATTAGTGATTGAGCAGGGTACCATAGTAATATATACTATTAAAATGAATCCAGTCGTGTGATAGAATGTGCCAATCTGGGGATTAAAACATAAATTTTGGGTGTTCCCTCAGTTTGCTTTATAATTTATGTTTCTTTAAACTAACCATCCTAACTGATTCGGTTGCTAGACGAATCATCGACCTAATCAGAATTTTATGCGTTCCTTCGGTAAAATAGGAATATGCTTCGGATTGTGAGGTTTTCAGTGTTCTTGGAATGAAAGAAGGCTTCTTGAGTAGTGGCTGTGTGAGTAGTGGCTTCTTGGGTAGAGTGTTCTTGAGTAGAGGGTCCTTGGAATAAAAGAAGGATTTGTGGAATGAAAGAAGGATTCTTGAGTAGATGATGAAGGATTCGAGTAGTGAGTGGAAGGAAACCACATTGGATATAACAATGACTAGGAAAAGTCTAGTGTTCGGGGTGTGAGGCTTTGTAAATGCGTATCTATGTAAGCTTTATCACCAGTCTAGTATATTGTAGTAGCTTGTATAATTGTTATCAATTCTGGGCGTGTGCAATAACAATTAGTATATATGTTGTCCGTTGCTTTAAACAGCAAGCTATTGTAATTTATGTGAAGTCCCTAATAAACTGAGTTATATTTGAACAGTGCCGTCCTGTGTTATTGTTCCAGGATCGAAGGATCGAAATATCAAGTACTCTAAGTTTGAGTTAAGTTACTTTAGACAGCTTAAGTAAAAATCCTTTACAAAGGCATCTAACGCTCGCTCTAAGAGACGTTTAAACTTTGCAAACGGGCATTTTAATAATTCTAATTGCCGCAATTTTTTAAAATATAAAATTCCAAAGCGATATGTATGTTTATTCATGCTATCGTATCTAACTTTCTCTCTCTTCTTACTTCCATCTATATCTCTTCCCACACAAATTTCGGCTGTATGACAGTTTTTTGCACATTGCTTCTTTAAAATGCACACGGGAAATGGAAGCATTTTCTACTATCATGAAATATTTATGCAAAAAAGTGCTAAATGCATTTGTTCTGTTCCACCTTGTAAAGACACAATTAATCACGAAGGTTATTTGCATTCAAATTCGAGTCTTCTTTTACGTGTAGTATGGGGTTCCTGCATGATAATGTTATCTTAAATGTACTATGTCAAACTAATTGCATGCAGCTACTGCAAAAAGACATGAATAATTTCTGATTTCAGATTCAAATTGTTTTTGGGCAAATGCACGTTTTATGGATTGTAAATTGTCGGTGATTTCTAACTTTCCGCTTCAGTTTGTAGACAGCTTACAGGGCTTTTAAATGCTGTGGTTGGTGTTATGAAGCTGACGAAGATTAATTCGAAACGTTAGAAGGCAACCTTTCTGTTTTATATATTTTTTCACGCCCAAACTTTCTTTGTTATATGGAAAATTTTGCATGTTATCTTGCAAGTTTGCTGTCTACTAATTCTACAGGTAAATCGGATGACACATCCCCATGTTAATAGATTTTAGACTTTTAAAAGTCATATTGCATAATGATGTATAACTTTCGGCTTCAGTTTGCAAAACGCTTCCAGAGTTCTTAAATCCTGTGATGGATTTCTCTTGAAGTTGATGAAGCTTAAGATTCCAAACAGTAGATGAGCTCAGATATTTACTTTCTCATGCGTAGTATTGAGAAAGTTTTGTATTCAAGAAAATTTTCGATTTCGAGATTTTGATGCCAATATATGTTTTAAGACCTCTTGAACACGTTTTGATTAATTTTGGAGTAATGTCCGTCCGTCTGTCTGTATGTCTGTGGTCGATTTCTTGTACATACACGATAGTGGCTACAAATGCCAATGGATTTTTACGAAACTTATCCGGCTTTGTTATAAAAAAAATCTAGAACTAGACAGGGTGTTTTTAAATTCGAGCAAAAACTTCGCTCGCAAAAACTTGTTTTTAACATGGAAGCATGGACAAAATTTGACATAATCGCGCATAAAAGGATTTATTTATGGTTCAATGATCGCGAGACTTTATAGTTTTAATCATTGTTGGGAAAAATAGCCGCGATATATTTTTTATTCATGACGTCATGAGAAACCTCTGTGGCAAGTTACCCCCCCCCCCCCCCGGGGGTACATTGTCAAGTATAGTATCAATCGAAATATTTTTCAAGACCTTTAAAATGAAGTGTAACACGCTATAATTGTAATCATTTGGACCCATGATATCGATTTGTCAAAATTTTTCGTGTAAAATTTGAAAGAAAGCTATTAAAAATGGATTTTGGCTTGAAATTGAGTCACCTATACTTAATTTTTTTTTATATAAAACTTTATTTGTTATGAAGAAAAATTTGAATTTTTTTTGCAAGTTTGCTATCTATTAATTCTAAATTTGATGGCATATTTTCATTTCAACAGATACTTTTAAAAACCATAATAATTTCTAACTTTCTGCTTCAGATTGTAAGAATTTTCCAAAGATTTTAAATCTAGTTTTGGGTTTACTATGAAGCTGATGAAGTTTAAGATAAGGATCAGTGGCTAGAACCATGTGTTTTCGAGAGGAATGTAATTATAGGCTATGTCTATAGCCGTACTGCACTAATATTAATTTGGAAACCAAAATCGACCTTTTTAAGTCTTTAGTGAGGAGCGTTTCATTGTATGGAGCCGAAACATGAAAATTAACATAGGACTAATGCAACAATTTGGATGCTTGGCAGACTAAATGTCTGAGAAAACTCTTCAGGGTATTTTGACCTTATATTATTACTAATACTGAATTTTACAGGAGTGCTAGACAGAAAATAATCGGGACAGAATTAAAAATCTGATGTGGGCAGCACATAACTTTCCCTGCAGACTGAAATTCATGTTTTCTTTATTTCTTTAAGAACTCATTAAATTGAGTTTAATTGCACAAAATGACACTAAATTTGCATTTTTATTTCAATTTCTGCTTTTATTTGGTAATTGGACATTTTCCCAAAGGCGGCATAAAAAATGCAAAGAATCTCAAATATCTCGAGAACGGTTAGTCCTAGAGTAATAGAGTTGTTCTTATTCTTTTCCTCGTCAAAATTACGTATAAAAGAAGCATTTAATGAATACATTTGAACATACGTAATCTTTTTTTTAGATATTGGCGATTTTTGCGGGCCATTTCATAAAAAAAAGCATGTTATTCTTTTTCGAATCGTACCAAAATCTAATCAGCACCAGAGTATCCCACATGTGATTTATCTGCCAAATTTTGTGAAATTTGGTCAATTTGTATTTCAGCTAGAGTGAATACATGAGATTTTTGCGGGCCATTTCGCAAAAAAAGCGGGTTTGTTTTCCGCTGATTAGTGTACCAAAAACTAATCAGCACCAGGGACACACCCAAGGGTCTTACCTACCAAATTTTATGAAATTCGGTCCATTAGTTTTTGAGTTAGAGTAGATCATACATTGCACAGACACACAGACTGACACACAGACAGACACACAGACAGACAGACCCATAGACACACACACAGACGTCACGCTAAAAATAGTTTTTTTGTATTTTAGAGGTCTCGAAACGCGTAGATCCGTCGAAAACTCGAGTTGCGATTTTCGACATGATTCTAATACTTTCCCTATACATTACCATGTATTGCAGGGAAAGTAAAAAACCTAAGATGAAGATGGACTGGACATGTTCTAAGGATGCCACAGCATAACATTCCTGCTGTGGCACTTACTTGGACTGCTGTGGCACTTACTTGGGCTGCTGTGGCACTTACTTGGGCTGCTGTGGCACTTACTGCTGTGGCACTTACTTTATTTGAAACAAACTCCACAAACCAGGGTTACAAATATAAAATAAGAACAAACAAACCACCCGGTCGGACATAAAAAAATGAAAACCCAAAATAAACTACGTTAAATAATACAACAATAAAATGACAGATCATGATAATGAAGAACACAAACAATCCTGTGTTTCAAAATACCAGCAAGAAAATTGCACAAAATTAAAATTAGATACATACGAATAATAGGTCATAATGATGACCCAAAATATAAAGATACAATAAACAACCCATTAACTTATAACTACAGAAATAATAGAAAAGCTATATAGACCACAATATCCATCAGTTTCAAAATAAAGAAAATAAATATACAAAACTAGAAAAACGAATAAAACTAAAGATTAGTTCAAGTATTAGTACCTAAAGAACACTCAAATCTAAAAGACATCCCACAACAAAATCAAAAGCGAAGACGCCCCCCCCCCCCCCACAGTCTAAGATAAAAAATTGTAAAAAAGTACCTAAACAATGGCGGAGTTTACAATTACAAAACCCACTTAAAGGGGCCATTCTCAAAGCTAACAATCGCGTCATATTGACTTCGCAGGCCACCACAGACATTCACAAAATTGATGGATATAACAAGTTTTCTGACTGATTTCTGACTGAAACAGTTGCTCGTATCTGCAATGAGAGCACGATTCCCTGTTTTCAAAAATTTCCCTTTAAACGGGTTCTATGACTATAAACTATTTCTTCTTCGACCCAGACCGTCCGACCTACCAGAAAGGTGTAAGGTATCTGTTTGGATGGCCGGGAAGTGCCACCCAATTTAGACCGGAACCCAGTGGGGGAGGCATCCACGGGGACCGTACCCTCCTTCCCCTACCACCAACCTCTCGGAAGGACTTACGGACCCACATGTTTAACGTGATCGTACTCCGCGTGAACACGGCGGCAGTTTGGGCAGCGGCGGGAATCGAACTCGGGACTACCGAGTGCAACCTCCGCGCGCTAACCACAGGGCTACCGCGCCCATTAAACTATTTCTGGTCAAACACACATGGAGGAAGAACAAAGGGTAAAAGTAAAACAGAATTTGATTAAATTCACTATCGAGAATATAGGAAAAAGATGCCGATCTGGTGGTCGAGCGGCCAGGGGCATGCGTTTCCGTCTGATCGCTGGATTGCCGGGTTGTGGGTTCGAATCCCGTCAGCCGGCATGGATGCTGTGTAGTCGAGGCAAAGTCAGACTTCTGACCTTGGGGAGCCTCAATAAAAAGTGAAGCTGCATATTCTCCCCTTCGCCATGAGACCAGGGGGTCTAGTGGACGTGGTGCTAAGCGCTCCTTACCACGGAGGATAAGTCACAATAATAACAACAGAACAGGAAAAAGAGAAATATTTTTTTATGTAAAATTATCAAAGTCACCACTCGACGTTTTCTTATATGCAAATATTGTCAAAGTTAATTTATCTCGTAATAGTTAAAATAGTATTTAACATGCATTTTTTGTTTCCACAATTGCAAGATTTTTAAGAAAGTTTATTCCAAATGCATTATGTTACTGTATAAAATTTTTTAAATGAATTACATTTATTATATTTGTACAATTTTTTACATTTTTACAATTTCTTACATTTGTACATACACTGCTAACACACTCCATTTTAACTAATGTCTTCATCGTTTTAAAACAGTTTATACGCTTTTATTTATCTGGCTTATAAACAAACAAAGACAAGATACGTTACGTATTTGTCTTTCGTAGTACTTATTATGTATAATAGTTAGAGACATGAAACCGTGCCTGAGTGTCATTATATCGCTATACCAAAAACACGCAAGAAACAGTATGGAAATTAACTGACAATGAGCAGTTTTTTTCAGCTGTACCGTTTTTTATTGACATATTGATTCAGAAAGCGACCTGGACAGTTGCTAGTTTGTATTTCTGAGTATGAGGTCTGCAGCTTTCCTAGAATATTTTATTTCTCGAAATGTTTTATTATGTGGAATATAGTACATTGAGAAAGATGGGGACTGTACTCGACATACACCTGAACATACACCTGTATGTTGTGTATTATACACCATGTGTATGTCATATATTACGGTATTGCTGTACAGATACACCTGTATGGTGTATATGACATGCACCTGTATCTTTCATTATTTATTAATTTGGTTTTGCTTACGTTGTTTGAGTTTTTTCTTATCTTTTGCATAAAAAGAACTTGCGTATTGACAAGCAAGACATGTCATACTCACAGAAGCTTCTAATAGGAAACGCTCCCAAAATTTAGATTGCGCTAATATTACAGCATTCATGGACTGGTTTCGTGCTCATTATGTGCTAGTCAGCATGGATTTGCCGATACATGTAATGGCAGTCAGAAAAAATTGCAAAAGTTTAGAAACTTCATTTGTGGTTAGCTACGTGGTAAGATTAAATTTTTCTGTTTTAATAGAAGTCCGCAAAATTGTGACATTCAAGATTTTTTGGCGCATTTGCAAGTATCGGCTACATATACTAAACCAACGACAATATGAAAAGCGTGAAACTTGCTCATTCATGCTGTTATCTGCAATGGAAGCGCGATCCAAACAAAAAATGATTATTCATAGAGTGTCCACCACATCAGAACTTGATACTATGCGCTGAGAAACCGGATGTTTGGACATTCTAGTAATTTAAATCTTTAGGATTTAAATATAAGTGTTAATCATCGATATTTTATAAAACGTTCTTAAACATTTTATCTGTGAGAAAATCTCAAGATTTCTAAGACTCACGTTTAAAGATATAAATATTTTATGTAGAAACATCTTTAACCAACAGCTAACATTAATTTTTTTAAGGCTTCTGAAAGGCAGTAGGGTAGGGTAATAAGTTACGGGTTAATAGATATTTTCGTCTGCAGAAAACTTTAAACTGCCATTCTTTCATTCATTTATATCATATAGCTAAATGAGATTGACTGCATACACTCTAAGAGATAAATTACACAGACCAAACTACTGGAGGTAGAAACTTGAAACATTGTATACACCTGGGACTTAATCTATAAGTAATGAGAAACATTTTAATTTTGGAATTTCGTTCGAAAATTTATAAATCGTGGAATTTTTTATTCTTACATTATTTTAGCTATAACTTGAAAACAGCTAGATGCACCAAAATTATTTTTATACCATCATGCATAGTAAAAAAAATTCTACAATTTTCTTAATCAACTATATTGGAACCAAACGTTCTTTTAATATTTTATTTTATATCAGACGATTTTATTATTATATTTATCATTGATTTATAGTTTTTGATTCCATTGTGGTAACTAGGGTAACCGTTGTTTCGTTTCAAATACCAAAATCGTTTGTTGGTTATTCTTGAATTTGAACTATTGAAATAAAACTGTAATTCATTGATTTTTAGATAAATATGCCTAAAAACGCTGAAAATAAGGCAACATATTGCGATCGGAGGAGAAATATTGTTTAACGCACCACAGTTTTCATGTTGACAGAAATATAAAATATGCGCCATTTTTATACTTAAATGCGGAAAGATTTCTTAGATTCAGAACTTTTACATTTTCCCCATGAAAAGCTAGGGTGGAAAATGGTTAGTTTAAACATATCTTCAAAAGATATCTTGCAAACAAATATATTTTGCAAAGATAGTATTTTTTTGGGGGGGGGGGAGGGAGGGGGGAGATGAAATCATAATATTTAAGATTACAGTCCGAAAATTTTTCAAATAGAATTTAATTACAAAGTCTGGGACTTGAGACGAAATCATAATATAGGGAAATATTGTAGTCCAAAAAGTATTTGTTGACAATGTTAGCTTTTTCAGTTTTCAAAACCCTTTAGTTCCTTTATTTTCTGTTCTACTTATTTTTCATATTTTTTTAGAAACTGTTATTTTTACGCTGATTTTGACTACTCATATTGTTCCGAACCCGGTTAGTTCTATTTTCAATTTAATAGGATATATATTTTCATAGTTTGCTTTCAATCTTTCACTTTCTTCTTTGGCATTTTACAGTTTATTCATAATGTCCACATTTATCTTTCTACATAGTTTTTATTGTTGGCAACCCTTTTTTATGTTTCAGCCACATTTTCTGTTTTAAAATCAGTTATCAATCTAGCTCTGATGAGTGAAGTGTTGAACTTTGTATTTGTCCTGACGAAAAAGCTGTTTCATACCTTTGAAACCAGTCGACACTATTAATTTTGTTTTGCATGTTGCTTTTAACAAAAAAAAAATTAGTTCTATAGAAATAAATAGTTCTTAATCTTATCTCTGGACATTTCTTTTTATCCGAGGAATAAACCGTTCATCCACATTTGTAGAATAAAAGTATTCAATTCCAAATGTATAAACATTTTGTGCAGAGAAAAAAGTATCTCACGGAAACATCATCTTCGCATGCACTATAATTAAGATGGCTCTCAAATGTATCCAATTGCTTACTTCTCCACTAATTTTCCATTGCAGTACTCTAATAGTTTCGATTTACAAACATTATGATCTTTTATGATAGAACGCAAAACATAAGCAGTTACACAACCACGTCTTTGAAGAAGAATAAACACAGAGCTGCCATTCTATGTGATCAATAGTTGGAAATCTCAACCTATTTTCAGAAGAGATATGTTCATCTCATGTCCATTTAATTGAAAAGTACACGAGATTTATTTTGTTAAATGTTGCATGGAATGACAAATATTTTTGAATTTTATTAGGACATAAAATTTTTCCATTCGGCAAGGGGCAAAATGCTGCTATATTGCAAAGGGAGTCAGTCTCTTGATTAGATGCTATAGTCAATCTTGGAGTAAATAAATTTTAATCCTTTCAGTAAATAGGGCACTTTCTATTGACCACTTTATGATCAGTGGACTATTTTGTTCCGAATCTTTTATTCTGTTCCGTACAGTTGTTGCACTTAGTTTGGACAAGCATCAAACCTATATCCGAGTTTCTGCAATTTGAGTAGGCTTATTCTTTTTCACAGAATTTGCTTATGTGTCGATATTTTTGGTATGTATAGTAGATATTTGTTTTTGTGTATTCTTTAAAGACTACTCTCACATAGCCGAGATTTATATTTTTCTTTCTTTGAATAGCGTTGTACGATTCCAGATCCAGTTGTTTGAAGCTATGTCTAACTTGGTGTATACCCAATCTCGTCGTTCTATGATAGGTTTCTTCCCCCTTAAACTTTCTTTGGTGTATTCTTCTTCCACACTATATAAAATAATTTGTGGCAATTTTTTCTTTGGTTTTTCAATAGTCTAATTTTCACTTAAGGTATCAGTCAACTTGAATTCATCAATTAGTTTATCTACGTCATTTGCCTCAGCAGTTTCTATATTGAAACATCCTTTCCTTATTTCCTTACTGTCCTTACTACTGCCACTCGTATCTTTCTTGTGTCAACTAGATTTTAGATCGCATTTTTGGTAGCTTCTGAAGTATTATTTTCTTTTGGGTAAATTGTAACTACTGGACTGACTTTAGGTCTACCTTTTGACTGTCTGTTTCGTTCAAATCTATCAAATTTCAAACTTTCATCAAAAGTTTTCCCTATTCTACCTATCTTATCTCCTCTTAAAATGTTATGGGCTATCATTTTCCGTTGCTCTATTATCACATTTAACAGAATATTGAGTTCATCTCTCCTTTTTCTGTTTATATTCATTGGAAATTTTTATTCCAGCAATTTTTCCCTGCGGCATATTTTGACTATTCAGGACTTTTTCAAGGTTTGAGAGAGTTCAAAAGTAGTTTCCTCAACTTGGGGATACGTACTGATTCCTATTGCACTAGCGGCCATATCAGGCTTACCACAAATAAAGAAACGACAGGCTAATATTAGTTTCAAAAGTTTATGCATACTACAAAACACAGCTTCCCCAAAAGGACGCGAGCAGTTGATGGTTGGAAATCAACAAAGAGTCGGATTTCGCCCTCTATATAAATCGAAGCCTCCCACCCCCAAATTGAAGCCCTCCCCCCCACTCCCGGCCTCACCACGGCGCCGACTCTGGAACGAGACTTATGAACAGAGAAATTGAAACACAAGAATGGGAATTTCCAAAGGCAAAATACAAGACTTGCACTACTTCTTAATTCGCTTTATAAAATAATTTTATATATTTGACTGATCCGCAGGGATCTGTTAATGGTTAAAGAAAACTTGATCTATCAAAACGAAAATTTGATCTATGACTGTGAATTTTCGACCCCATTGCAATACTTCCCCTTATATAAATACAATGTAATGGGGGTGGAAGTAATGTACATAATTGATGATGCATAACGACTTAGATTATCGTCGCTGATTTTAGATAAAAGAACTTTCTTCCGATCCAGACCGCGCGACCTACCCAAAGGTGTAAGTTATCCAGACGGTTGGGGCAGTGATACCTAATATAGACCGGAACCCAGTGGAGGCGATATCCACAAAGACCGCACCCTCTTTCCCCTGCCACCAACCTCTCGAAAAGAAGATAAAATCTCTTACATATTCAAGGATAATCATATGCGCTTAAAATTTTCTTTGATGCCAAATAAACTTTCGTTGAAAATCTCATTTCACAAAAGACAGCCTGGGATTGGTTTTGATCAATTTGAATGTTCAAAACAGATTTAAAATTTTAAAACCAAGCAGCTTGTCATCTGGTGTTAAAAAACATGCAGCTTAAGTACTCAGACACGTAATCCAGCTTCATAGAATGGCGCAATCTCTCATATTAATAATTCAGGAAGTTCTTAGCAATTAAATATGTTTAGAATTACCAGAAATACCTCTTTAAAACTTTTTCTCAATTTCGGACCAGTATTTTTCCTTCTAACTTCATTGTTTTTTAAGCTTTTGAGGAAATTACAGAAAATTCTCGTTTTTTGATTCCTTAATTCCCCAACGGATCCTTTCAAAGTTTAATATAACTTATATTTGTTTTCGAATTAATTTCTTATAATATAGAACATTAATAGATTCAAATACATTTAAGAAGAACAAAATGCAATATAAACCATTTTGTCAGCAGATTTAAAAAGAGATAAATCTGCATAACATGATGTAGGAAGATTAGATATTCTAAAATAAAATGACTTCCGGGTGGGAAAGACTTTTTTTCTTGATGTCAACATGAAGCTATTTCGCAAAATTATTGACATCATTTAAAAAGAATTGTTCTTTCAAGTTCTATATTCCAGTCAGTACAATCCTGATAATCCCAAAGCTCCTTATAGCTCCAACTACTGTTTTAAAAATGCTGACTATTAAATGTTCTTTTTATTTAATAAGGAAATAGTTTCCCAACTCTGTTTAGATCCGGCTTATTTCGCCTAGGTTCATGGGTATGCATATACAGGGTATATCTGAATTCATCATTAATATTTAGTGGAGAGATAGGGAATATGATAAGAAGACTATTTCACATAGGAAAGCATAGGCGCAAATGAACGAAAGACGGTGTAGAGGGCGCTTTGTGTCCACAACTCCCATTCACGTGCAAAGCTGTCTGACGTGTAGTTCCAGCATGACGGCGCTCCAGTACATTTCGCAAATGATGTGCGTGGTTACCTGACCAGAAAATTTGGATCTTAACGGATTGGTCGCGGTGTACCGGTTTGTTGGCCACCACGGGCACCGAATTTATATTCAATCGACTTCTTTGTATGGGGTGCGATGAAAAACATGGTGTACGAGACCCCTGTTGCCAGTGCTATGGACCTTGTAGCACGCATATCGGTTGCAGCCGCAAACATCAGCGAAATGCCGTGCATATTCCAGAAAGTCCGGTTGTCCATGCAACGTCGTTGTGAGGCATGCACTCTAGCAAATGGTCAGCATTTCAGCACCTCTTGTAAGTCTGTACAAACGATGCACAAATAAATGATTTGTCTTACAACTTTCTTGTTATGTTTACTTTCCATCATTTAACCGGGCTCATATTGCCCTACTACATGACGTCTGCGCCCATGCTTTCCTATGTGAAATAGTCTTCTTTTCCTATTCCCTACCTCCCCATCAAATATTGATGATGAATTCAGATACACCCTGTATACAGTGAAATATATGCATATATATAGAGTGAAAACTACAATTGTTATTGCTTGAATGAAATTGAATTTGCATTTGCATTATTTGTTAATCTGTGCAGTGTTGACAGCAAGTATCTATGAGTCTATGACCCCGAATATCTTAAGATAGCAAACCTAGACGTTTTTTGAGGACTTTACCTAAACTTACATTCATACTCCTTTATTTGTTTTGTAATGCATTAATTCCAGTTTTATAGAACAAATTAACCCTCAAAATGGATAATTATTTGAACTTATAGCCAATTTGTAGCAATATTATTTTCCACTTCATTTGCCGCACTTTAGAACGTTGCCAGCTTGCCGAAATTCTAAAAAATGAAAAATATCGAAAATGGTTTTTCATAGACTGATGGAGTTAGTTTTATTTATTTTTTTATTGATCTTGCATAATAAAAGAAGATAACAGTGTTTCTCTCTCTCTCTCTCTGTGTGTGTGTGTACGGGGGGGGGGTCTGTATTGAGAAATTTAAGCGTCGCACAGCCATAAAATGTGGTACACAGGTACTTCAGGACTCTGGAAGGTGCAGCTCGGCGACATTTTTTTAAATTCGAACAAGTTTTTTGTTATTTCATTTTTTGGCATAATTTTGAGCAATATTCATCGATCGATATATCATATATTCGATAGATCGAAGTTCTTTCTAACAATTTTTAAACCGCATCTATAGGACAATTTATTCAAATTCATTTATTTTCTTTTTTAAAATACATTGCCATTTTCATTTTTAACACTTTACAACATAGTTGAAAAGTATTTATGACTTTGTTCATTCTGTTTGTCTGTCTGTCCGTTAGCACAATAACTGTCGTAAAACTGACTTTATTAAAATGAAATTTTAGTATGTTTTTCAGACGGTCTGTGGAACCTATGGGAATATAAATGAATAATATCACCCAATTAGTTTTGGATTGAACCCGGGCTGAGAAAATGAAGTACATTGAACTCCATGGGCCCTAATTTTTCAAACATTTTTTAAGCGAATTTAAAATTCATAAATCGCTTCGAAAGTTTTAGGAAATATTCAAATTATCCCATAAAATATTAAAAAAAATGTTCAGCAAAATATATTCAGTAGTTTTTTAAATAAAAATTAAAATAATAATTACACCTTTTATATGAAGAAATTACGTGACCATTACATGAAGAGATCACGTGACCATTACATGACGAGATCACGTGACCCACTTCAGAATAAAATATGACATCCATCTTGTGTCAAAATCATGATTTTTAAAGTTCTTTTTAATTCATATTTAGTGTTGTATCCGTCCTAAAAACCGCTTTATTTTTACTTAAATTCTGTTCATTTACATACTGAAACAACGCAATTACAATATATTTGAGATTAAATGATCATCCAAATTTGATTATTTCTACAACGAAGCCGATTTTTCACTTATGTAAAATGTAAACAGCAAAATATGTAGAATGAGTTGTATAAGAATTGCTGTAATTCTTTAATGTAAAATTATTTAGCTCATGGAGTCTGCATAGCTGATATGAATGAAATATTCATTGATTTTACAGAGAGAAGGACGATTTTTTTCTATGAAGTTTTAAGCATAGAGTTTAATTGCTTGTAGCTCCATGGTCTTAAGTTTTTAAATAAAATAAATTATTTTAGTACTGTGATGAATGCAATGAATGGGAAAATGTTTATGAATGAAATGCTGCTTTTATAGAAAGAGCCAGGTGTGTTATTTTTTCTGTGGCATCATTTGAATGAATTTCAGTTGTTTTCGATGAAGTTTTCAAATATAATAAATTATTGTAGTATTCTGAAAAATTTAAAAATATTACCGAGGAATGTATTGCAATTTAGAGATGTTTAAACCGGGCAACTTATATTTCAATGCCGTCATTTGAATGAAGTTCATTTTTTCCGATGACGGTTTAAGTTTTCAAATATAATAAATTAATGTAGTATTGTGGTAAGTTTTAAAATATTACCGAGAAATGTTTTGCATTTTAGAGATGTTTAAATAAAATTGCATTGAAGTTGGAAAGTGCTTCATAATCAGTGCTTTAAGCATGATTGATCTTTCTTGTTTAAGTTATGTGCTACTTCTATCGTCGTATCCGAAAACACAAGATCAGTACAATTCTGTAATTTGTATAAAGTTGGATGTATCTTTGTATTCTAACAGAAAAAATGTTTTTCTTGATTTGATAATTAAATTTTTTTTGACATTTTTTTTAAGCGAGCGATTCTAATTTCTTTAAAACAAAACAAAATATTGGTGCATAAGCACGAGATATTTTGATTTGTTTTAAAGAAATTAGAAAGTGAGGTAAACTTGAGGATTTTAAAGATGTTTAATGATTGATGAGATATGAAGAGAAGGAATAAAAATGTAATATCTAAGTATTATTGTGCCTCCAGGAAAGCTATACCTCCAGGAAAGTTTATAGCTTAGCTGAATCTCAAATCTCGCTAGAGATTAGTTTCGTTTCTGTGCCGCGAAGCACGTTAATACAATAATTTCATATTTTCAGTCTATTATCGGGGTATCCGATTAAAACTCAAAGGGAACAAATAGGTTATGAGTAATTCTAGTGCTTTGAAAGACCTATAAGCATAGGCTCCGACTTGAAACATTATTGGGGGTTACAAAATTTTAAATCAAATGACCCATGCATTTTTCAAAGGATTTAGGTCTAATTTAAATTTCATTCAGTTAGATTATCTGGCACAATATGACGTCTGAAATGCTAAAATGAAGCAAATTATAGTCAAGTACAAAATAGTATTTTTTTTCTCTAGCTAATTATTTATTTCATTTACTACTTTCCTTATATACATAATGTATAAGGAGTATTGTGACGGGGTCGAAAATTCGAATTCGAGTTTTCGACGGGAGAGCACGTTTCAAACATTCCTGATAACGAATCAAACATTTTTGAGGTGATGTCAGTGTGGGTGTGTGTGTGAAAGTATGTGTGTGTGTGTGTGTGTGTGTGTGTGTGTGTGTGTGTGTGTGTGTGTCAGTGAGCCTGTGGAGACGATATCTCACGAATGAATGGAGCGATTCGAATGAAATTTGGTACAAAAATCACAATCCGTGAATACTGGAAGTCTATTGTTTTTAAACGCAATCGAATGTTCAGAACCCCCTAAATTTTCGAGTGATATTTTGAAAAAATCATCAAAAAATCGAAACCTTTAATAAATTTACGCAAATAGACATTTCTTATGTAATTTTTCCTTAAAAAATGATTGACATAAACTCTAGAACGCTAGCATGAACCATTCTCGAGATATTGCACATTTTTCAAATACATTTATAAAAAAATCCCATAAATGGAAAAAAAATATATTAACCGTTGAGAAACATGTTCAATTCTCATATGTAATATCATGCGATAAATTGGGTGACATCATTCTCGGGGATCTAGCTCATTCCATTCATGAGAAAAGATACTTTGAGTAATACTTTTGTATTTGAACGCCAATAGTCATTTATCTGCTATAAGAATAACTTATTTCTCCGTCCATAACGCTTGGCGAGACTTTGGCGACAAATTTGGCGGAATATCGCCAACTTAGCGACTTTTTAAAATACTACCAAGTTAACGAAAATCTCGCCAAGTAGATAAAAATGACGATAACTCAATGAAGATGACGACTCCTTGACGAAAATTCAGTATTTTGGAAAGAATATAAGTATCTACTATAAGAATAACCTATTTTTTTTATTGCAAAAGTAGTAAATTCATTGCATTATATAATTAAAGTCATGTGCTGCCCACATCAGATTTTTTTGTTTTTGTAGGCGCAACATTAATATAATACAATATACAGATACTGTATGGATATCCAACTTAATTATATTTTTGAAAATAACAAAACCAAAAAGAAGAAATGCAAAATATATTTTTAGGTAATTTTACCAATGTTAAAACTGTCCACAAATGTCTCTTTAGATCATTTTTGAGTTAAAATCTTATTTTCAGAATACAATAAATAGTCAGAGGAAGGAATTTCTATACATGCGACTTTATGTAGAGAGTAAACAAGGAATGAATAATGAAAAACTTGAATTAATAGTGAATAAGAACGATCAATCATGCATACAACACTGATTATGAAACACTTGCCAACTGCAATGCAATTTTATTTAAACATTTCTAAAATGCGATACTACAGTGCATCTTAGAGCTGTTTAAAATTATAGCGATATATTTTTAAAATTATCACAATACTACAATTTATTATATTTGAAAACTTTATCAAAAATGAGCTTTATTCAAATAATGTCATCAAAATATAAATCGCCTGGTTCTCTGTATAAAAGCAGTGAAAATTTCACTCCTAAACCTTTTTTCATTTCTTTCATTCAGCTGCGATATTTTTAAAATTATCACAATATTATAACAATTTATTTTACTTAAAAACTTAAAATCATGGAGGTAAAAGTACTGTATAACTCCATGCTTAAATCTTCATCGAAAAAGGAAATAGAATCGTCTGCTTCTCCATGTAAAATCAATGAATGTTTCATTCATATCAGCTACATTGCAGACTCCAGAGCTAGATAATTTTGCGTTAGAGAAATTCAGCAATTCTTATACAACTCATCTTACATCTTGATCTGTTTTCATTCTCCATACGTAAAAATCAAGCTCTGTTGTAGAAATAATCAAAGTTTGATGATCATTTAAACTCACAAATATTGCAATAGAGTTGGCGTAACATAGATGCATAGAAAAAAAGCGGTTTTAGGACGGATGTAACACTAAATGTAAATTAAAAAGAACTTTAAAAATCACGATTTTGACACAAGATGGATGCCCTTTTCAGGTTGGCCGGACGGTCTGGGTCTCAACAACAACGAGATGGATGCCATATTTATTTTGAAGTGAGCCACGTGATCTCTTCACATGATATTGGTGTAATTATTATTTTAATTTTTATTTAAAAAACTACCGAATATGTTTTGCTGAATTTTTTTTATATTTTTTATGGGATAATTTGTATATTTCATTTTTTCAACCCGCGTTCAATCCAAAACTAATTGGGTGATATTATTCATTTATATTCCCATAGGTCCCACAGACCGTCTGAACAACATACTAAAATTTCAATTCTATAAAGTCATTTTAACGGCAGTCATTCTGCTAACGGACAGACAGACAGAATGAGCAAAGTCATAAACACTTTCCAACTATGTTGTAAAGTGTTAAAAACAAAATCTAGGAATGTATTTTTCCCGCACCAAATATGCGCAAGAACATTAGGAATTCGAGAAACCCACAACAAAATTATTGGGTGTTCAAAAATTGTGTTGAACCCACGAAGTCGGCGGCGCTGTCTATAAAGTCATATAATTGAATTTTGCACCATGTTCTTAGTTCTAGAAATATAGTGGTTGTAATTTCGATATTTTAATATTTTGAATAATATTGAAACTCTGGTTCTGATTTTAATATTTTAATATTCTGAATTGTTTTGTAAATACCCATAAAAGACAAACCTCCCACAAAGAAGGATGTTATTCACGTAAAACTTTTTCGGTTCCATCGGACTGAAGACAATTCTGATTTTTAATATCGACTTTATTGGTACTTTCTAATTGGTGATAATACCGATAAATTATCTGTATTATCTATTTACCTAGAAAAGACAAACCGCCCACAAAGAAAGATGTTATTCACGTAAAACTATTTCGGCGGCTTCATCGGGCGGAAATTAATTCCGATTTTTAATATAAACTTTATTGGTACTTTCTAATTTAGACTTTATCGGTATTATCTATTTACCTAAAAAAACAAACCGCCCACAAAGAAAGATGTTATTTATGTAAACTATTTCGGCTGCATCGGACTGAAGCCATTTCTGATTTTTAATTCCGACTTTATTGTTACTTTTAATTTAGACTTTATTGGGTATTTTTCTATTTGGCCGATTCTTAAGGATATTATTTACAACTACACCAATACTGAAAGAAAAGTGAGTGACAATACCCTACTAGGCACTTAAGGATTTCATAATATTACGAAATGAAAAAAGTCATTTTGAACAATTTTTGAGTTATCACTGAATGACTTTTGAAAACAGAAAATAAGACAAAACTAAAAAAAATTATCAGAGCAAAACCATTCTCTACAAAGCGAGAGAACTCTTCATATAAAACTTAGCCGGAAATTTCTCTTAAGAAAAAGAAACTATTGGAACGCTGAAATCAACTTTTAAAAACTGATAACTAATAGTCTTCTCTCCACTTTTCCCTCAGCACAATTGATTCTTTTTATTTTCTAAAAATGAAAAAAAAAAAAAAAGACTAACTTTTCCCGTTGAGTATGTTTGAATTCGATTGAGCTATCATTTAAAAAGTTGACAAAAAGATCATTCTATTTTCGATTTCGGAATTTGATGGATCGGTATGTCGATAGTAATAACTTAAGCGAACTTGCCCGTTTTCAATTATCAACTAGTGGCGATATTTTTTTAGCGATGAATCAATACATAGACGTAAATTTAGAGGTGGTTGTTCATTTCTAGAAATCTAATCATTTACTTAATTTATACATTGAAAATAGATTCGAGTTTAATATTTAATAAGATTTCCTGTACTTGAAGTAATAATTCTAATAGTACTATCCCAATAATATGTGAGTTATTTTAAAAATAGTAGTTGCATCAAAAGTATTTGCACTGGTAACTTGCCGCTGAAATGAAATCTGTACATGGTATAACTGTGGGGCTGCTCTTGCATTATTTCCTGTTACGAAAGATATCCTCGATTATACTTTTGGACACGAAGAATTCTTTTGGTCTAATGGTTATAACGAGAGATAGGCAAGCTCCAGATTCTGAGTTCGAACCTATACCCCACCAAGGGGGAATTTGAGTATTCTTGCGTCACCCACTTCTACAAAAGACATCCCTAATTAAATCTTTGAGTCCGCAGAATTCTTTTGGCCTAATGGTTATAACGAGAGATCGGCAAGCTCCAGATTCCGAGTTCTAACCTATCCCCCACCAAGGGGGATTTGCGTGCTCTTGCTTCACTCACTGTTACTAAAGACATCCCTGATTATACCTTCAGGTCCGAAGAATTTTTTAGTCTAATGGTTATAACGCGGGATTGGCAAGTTCCAGGTTCCGAAATCGAACCTATCCCCCCACCAAGGGGGATGTACGGCTCTCACATAACTAGATACCCACTTGACCGATTTTCTATAATCTTATTCCAAATTTTAACTTACATTTGCAAGACAATTAGTATTAGACTGAAAAATATTATTTCTTAATTTTTCAGTGATATTAATTACTAAAACCAATTTTTAAATCTCACTATTTTAAATTTAAGAAAGATAAAGATCAATCATGCATAAAACATTGATTATGAAACACTTTCCAGCTGCAATGCAATTTTATTTAAACATCTCTAAAATGCGATACACTCAGTGGCAATATTTTTAAAATTATCACAATACTACAATAATTTATTATATTTGAAAACTTCATCGAAAAAAAAATGAACTTTTTTCAAACGACGTCATTGAAACCTAAATCGCCTGGCTCTCTATGAAAAGCAGTAAAAATTTCATTCATAAACTTTTATTCCATTCCTTTCATTCATTACAATACTACAATAATTTATTTTACTTGAAAACTTAAAACCATGGAGGTAAAAGTAATTTAACAATGTGCTGGAAACTTCATCAAAAAGTCTGCTATAAAATCGTCTGTTCTTTATGTAAAATCAATGACTGTTTCATATCAACTATACTCCAGTGCTAAATAATTTTGAGTTAAAGAAATTCAGCAATTCTTATACAATTCATCTTACAGCTTAATGTGTTTACAATCTCCATAAGTGAAAATTAGGCTTTGTTGTAGAAATAATCAAAGTTTGATAATCATTTAAACTCAAATATATTGTAATTGCTCTGTTTTAGAATATAGATGCATTGAAATTAAGCAAAAATAAGGGCGGTTTTGGGATGAATACAACACTAAATATAAACAAGAAAGATTAATCATGCATAAAGCATTGATTATGAAACACTTTCCAACTTCAATGCAATTTTATTTATACATCTATGAAATGCGATACATTCCTCGGTAATATTTTTAAAATTATCACAATACTACATTAATTTATTATATTTGAAAACTTAAAACTTCATCGAAAGAAATGAACTTCATTCAAATGACGGCATTGAAATATAAATAGCCTGGTTTGAACATCTCTAAAATGCGATAATATTTTTTAATAATTTATTTTATTTAAAAACTTAAACTCATGGAGGTACAAGTAATTTAACTCTATGCTTTAACAGACAGACAGACAGACAGACAGAATGAACAAAGTCATAAACACTTGTCAACTTTGTTGTAAAGTGTTAAAAATCACAATTTTGAAACAAGATGGATGCCATATATCATTTTGAAGTGGGTCATGTGATCGTTTCATATCATGGTCACGTGATCGTTTCATATAAGAGGTGTTCTATAAAATATATAAAATTGTTCTATAAAATATATAAAAAAAAATTCAGCGAAATATATTCAGTAGTTTTTTAAATAAAAATTAAAATAATAATTACACATCTTATATGAAACGATCACGTGACCATGATATGAAACGATCACATGACCCACTTCAAAATGATATATGGCATCCATCTTGTTTCAAAATCGTGATTTTTTAAAGTTTTTTTTAATTCATATTGAGTGTTGTATCCGTCCTAAAACTACTTTATTTTTGCTTAAATTCTGTGCATCTACATACTAAAACAACACAATGACAATATATTTGAGTTTAAATTCTCATTCAAATCTGATTATTTCTACAACTAAGCCTATTTTTCACCTATGTAAAATGTAAACAGCAAAATATGTAGAATGAGTTGTATTAGAATTACTGTATTTCTTTAACACAAAATAATGCAGTCCATGGAGTCTGCATGGCTGATATGAATGAAATATTAATTGATTTTATAAACAGAAGGACGATTTTTTTCGATGAAGTTTTAAGCATAGAGTTTATGAATTGTAGCTCCATGGTCTTAATATTTAAATAAAATAAATTATTATAGTATTGTGATGAATGATATGAATGGGAGAAAGTTATGAATAAAATCCTGCTTTTATAGAGAGATCCAGGCGTGTTATTTTTTCTATGACGTCATTTGAATTTGTTTCAGTTGTTTTCGATGATGTTTTCAAATATAATAAATTATCGTAGTATTATGATAGTTTTAAAAATATTACCGTGGAATGTATTGCATTTTAGAGATATTTAAACCAGGCAATTTATATTTCAATGCCGTCATTTGAATGAAGTTCATTTTTTTCAATGAAGGTTTAAGTTTTCAAATATAATGAATCACTGTAGTATTGTGATAAATTTTAAAATATTACCGAGGAATGTATTGCATTTTTGACTTTTTAAAATAAAATTGCATTGAAGTTGGAAAGTGTTTCATAATCAATGCTTTAAGCATTATTGATCTTTCTTGTTTTAAGTTCTTTTTAATTCATATTGAGTGCTGTATCGGTCCTAAAACTACTTTATTTTTGCTTAAATTCTGTGCATCTACATATTTAAATAACGCAAATACAATATATTTCAGTTTAAATGATTATCCAAATTTGATTATTTCTAAAACGAAGCCTATTTTTCACTTATGTAAAATGTAAACAGCAAAATATGTAGAATGAGTTGTATTAGAATTGCTGTATTTCTTTAAAACAAAATAATTTAGTCCATTGAGTCTGCATGGCTGATATGAATGAAATATTAATTGATTTTATGGAGAGAAGGACAATTTTTTTCGATGAAGTTTTAAGCATAGAGTTTTATTACTTGTAGCTCAGTGGTCTTAATTTTTAAATAAAAGAAATTATTACAGTATTGTGATGAATGAAATGAATGGGAGAAAGTTATGAATGAAATCCTGTTTTTACAGAGAGATCCAGGCGTGTTATTTTTTCTAAGACGTCATTTGAATTAATTTCAGCTGTTTTCGATGAAGTTTTCAAATATAATAAATTATCGTAGTATTATGATAATTCTGAAATTATTACTGAGGAATGTATCACATTTTAGAGATGTTTAAACCAGGCAATTTATATTTCAATGCCGTCATTTGAATGAAGTTCATTTTTTTCAATGAAGGTTTAAGTTTTCAAATATAATAAATTAATGTAGTATTGTGATAAGTTTTAAAATATTACCGACGAATGTATTGCATTTTCGACTTTTTTAAATAAAATTGCATTTAAGTTGGAAAGAGTTTCATAATCAATGCTTTAAGCATGATTGATCTTATTTGTTTATTATATTTTATCAATGAATGTATTTATAGTTTTTGATTCCATTGTGGTAACTAGGGTAACCGAGTCACGTTTTAAATATCGAAATAGTTTGCTTTTTATTCTTTACATGAAAGTATTGAAAAACAATGCTGAATTGTTATTTGGCTGAAATCTTTACTATGACTATTCTCAAAGTCATGCAAAAATAAAATTTTCTTTTATTATCTAGGTGTAAAGTTTAGTCATTTCTGAACAATTTGGTACCATTGGCATTTTTGAATGTTAATTATTTCTTAAGATATTAAGCATATTTGAGAATGATATAAATATAATTATTTATGGCTGGTTTCACGTTTATTGCTGAACAAGTAAGATTACATAACCTTTATATAGACTGAACTGGTAAGAATTTTCTCAGCCCATTTAAGAACAAGTATTTAAAATTATTTCAAGCATACATGACATATTGCCATTGTGAATTTTATGGTCTAAGAGAAAAGTGTTTTAAATAGAAATCCCTTACGAAGAACTGCAATCCGTGAATACTGGAAGCCGTTTTTAGACGCAAACGAATATTCAGAACCCCCCTAAATTTTCGAGTGAAATTTTGAAAAAATCATCAAAAAATCAAAACCTTTAATAAAGTTACGCAAATAGACATTTCTTATGTAATTTTCCCTTAGAAAACGATTGATATAAACTTTAGAACGTTAGCATGAACCGTTCTCGAGACATTGCACATTTTTCAAATAAATTTATCAAAAAATCCCATAAATTAAGAAAAATATATTAACTGTTGAGAAACATGTTCACTTTTCGTATGTAATAACATGCGATAAATTGGGTGACATCATTCTCGCGGATCTAGCTCGTTTCATTCAGGGAAAAAGATACTTTGAATAATACTTTTGTATTTGAACGTCAATAGCCATTTATCTATATAAATAAAAATGAAAATCTGTCTGTCTGTCTGTCTGTCTGTCTGTTTGTCACACCATCACGGGAGAACGGCTGAACCGAATTTGATGAAATTTTGTGGGTAGCCCAGAAATAGCCCCACTTAAAATTATATCCGTGTTTTGAGTTTCTACGACCAGTGGTTCTCGAGATATTAGTAAAAAACGAAATTTTCGTTTGTCTCATTATCACGGGAAAACGGTGAACCGAATTTAATGAAATTTGGTGAATAGCCTTGAAATATCCCCCCATAAATTTTGTCCAAGTTTCGAGTTTCTAAGACCTGGGGTTGTCGAGATATTAATGAAAAACGGAACTTTTTCCTAGGAGTTCTACTCCCTAACTCCGTGGTTTATCCAAACGAAAAGCTTGAAAATCGTTTGAAAGTGAATTAAAATTTAATCTCTGAGTTTGATGGGAGATTTTTTGCGTTAATTAGTCACTTTCTGAAAACATGAATTGTTTGAAACATGATTTAAAGGGGAAATCTATCCCATGGTTCATGGTTTATTTAAAACAAGCTTTTACGGAACAATGAGAAGTATAGAGAAATCAAAATCGTTATTTAATTTCGTAGTTTATGTTATAAGACATGACATATTTAACATGTTATAAGATTCTATCTTATATCATGTTACTCAGAAACGCAATTAAATTAAATCTGTCTGTTAATTTTAATAATTATTTTTTCGATTTGAATAATAAATAAATGGATATAAAAATATATTTTAGAAAAGAACGATTTGATTTTTCTTATAGCATTTTTGACTGGATAATATCAATTACGGTCTTCAGGTTTAAAAATTATTATTATTTATATTTTCGGGGATTATTGATTCAAGGATTATTGATATTTTCAAGTTATTATGCAATTATTTTATTATGACAAAAATTGTTTAAACTCATATATTGTATGTTGTACGAATCTTCTACAAATACACGTGTATATCTTTTAATCTACGAGAATATAAGTAGTACAGGTATATTGACATATGTTTTGATATATATTGGCATATATTGGAATCAATTACGACCTTCTGGTATAAAGAGTACCGATATTACTGATGTTTTCAATTTATTACGTCATCTCTTTTATTTTAGCAAATATTTTTGAGACGCATATTGTAATACGGGTAATCTTCTACTAACACATTGGCATATTTTCTGATCTGCGACAATATAGTTAGTACGGGGTTGCATATATTCATTCAATTCCTATTTTTTCTTCTGTAAATTTGCTTACAAAAGGGGGCAGGATGTTTTATTCTTCAGATCTGATCGTGAAGATAATTTTGCATAGTGAGAACATATATTCTTAAACTTCTCTTTAGGAGCAATAAATTTAATATTTTAACAGAATGTGCACATGATTGCGAACTTTAAGTTTCTTTAAATTATACACTCCGTACGAATAACGGGTGTGCTGTTAGTGGTTAATAAATTTTAACATTTTAGGAGGATATATCATGTTGCTCGGCATCGCAATTAAATTAAATGTGTTTGTTAATGTTTTTATTAATTGTTTTCGATTTAAATAATAAATAAATGGATAAATGGATATAAAAGTATATCTTATGAATGGACGGTTTGATTTTTCTTTTAATTATATTAATTGCTGACTGCGTACATCAATTTCATTTATTTTGGAAAAGAGTTTTCAAGCTTATATCGTATTTAGCTACTAAACTCATATATTGTGTTTAGCCAATAAATTCATATAGCCGATTGTTGAAACAGAAAAAGAGTAGAGCGGGTATATCTTCTAATACAATTGTAGTGTTTTCATTTAGTATATTGAAACGGGATAAGAATGTTTCATTCAGATCTGCAAATTCAAAGCTACGAATTTGGAGGGATATCGCTAATTTGACAACTTTTCTTAAACTTTGCCAAATTGACGGAAATGCCGCCAAATTGATATAAACGACACACAAACAGCTGCCATAAACCTTCGGGTTGGTCGTGTGGCTTGGGTCTTCTACATATCAATGAAATTTTGTTTTGTTTTGTTAGAAGAGAGTACTGAAATGATGTTTGGTTAGCATTTATCTGTCAGACCAACCATCCTACTTAGTAATACATTTAGCGAATTTTTAAAATGTCACCAAATTGATAAAAATGTTTTCAAATCTATAAAAATATCTTGAAATTGATAAAATTGCGCTACGTAAATGATATTAATTGTTTTTTGTTAGGGGATAGTATTGTGATGATATTTCGTCAATTTGTCGCATAGTGGAACTGTCAGTTCTACAGTCCCACTTGGCGGTAAATTTGGCGATTTTTTAAAATGTCGCTAATTTGACGAAACTGTCGCCAAATGTTCCATAGAAATATAACTATTTAGACGATATTTTTTCTACCAATTTATTTGAAGCAAATGATATCATGTCGCTTAGCAACGGATTTAAATCCAATGTGTTTATGCGGCAGACGATTTTTATTAAATCCTTTCCGATTTGAATAATGAAGATATGTATATAAAATAAATTTCATTGCCATTTCATTTTGGACTGGATAATATCAATTATACTCTTCAGGTTTAAACATTATTATTATTGATATTTTCCGGAATTATTGATTCAGGGATTATTGATATTTTTAAGTTATACGCCATTGTTTTATTGCGGCAAAAATTGCTGACACACGCATATTGTACGTTGTACGAGTAATCTTCTAGGAACGCACGGGTATATCTTCTAACCTACGAGAATATAAGTAGTACAGGTATATTGGCATATATTTTGACATATATTGGCATATATATTGGAATCAAGAACAGTCTTCTGGTATGAAGATTAAGGGGATTAATTATATATTCAATTTATTACGTCGTCTGTTGTATTTTACCAAAAAACATTTGAGACTCATATTGCAATATGTGGGTAATTTTCTACTAATAATCGGACATTATAAGTAGTACGTGTATATCTTCCCATATAATTTTAGCACTTTAATTTTGACATATATTGGAATAAATGACTGTCTTCAGATTTAAAGATTACGGGTTTATTGGTATTTTCAATTTATACATGTAATCTACTAATACAGGTTATATTTTCTAATATTCGCGTATATAATTAGTACGGGTCCCATACAATTTTAACGCTTTTATTTTGCATATATTGATTCAATTCCATATTTTTTTTTATATTTGCTTACATAAGGGGTCCAAGATGTTTTATTCTTCAGATATGTCCATGAAGATAATTTTATATAGCGAGAACAGAGATTCTTAAACTTCTTTTTAGGAGCATTATATTAAATATTTCAACAGAATATTTTGATTAAACATGTCATTTAGTATACTATAAGAATTTGCGCATGATTGTGAATTTCCAGTTTCTTTATATTATATACTCCGTACGAAGAACGGGTATGCTGCTAGTCTGCTATAAGAATAACTTATTTCTCCGGCCATAACGCTTGGCGAGATTTTGGCGACAAATTTGGCGGAATGTCGCCAACTTAGCGACGTTTTTAAATGTTGCCAAATTAACGAAATTCTCGCCAAATGGATAAAAATGCCAATCAATGAAAATGACGACTAATTGACGAAAATTCAATATTTTGGAAAGAATATAAGTATCTACTATAAGAAAAACCTATTTTTTTTGCTGTAAAGTAATTCATTGCATTATATAAGGAAAGCCATGTGCTGCACACATCAGATTTTTAAAAATTATTTCAAGCATAAATGACATATTGCCATTGCGAATTTTATGGTCTAAGAGAAAAGTGTTTTAAGTAGAAATCCCTTACGAAGAACTGCCGCTAGTTTGTCAATAATTGAAGGAACAAAACTGCTTATTCAGTCTAAAATACAATTGAATTTTAGATTATCTTCTCATATGACTCTCTACACTAATGGTCATCCCTTTTGAAGAACTTATATTATGATATTATGATGTATGTCGTTTTGCAACGAGTGTCTTGTCTACGTTCCGCAGTTATCGTAAACAGAAAGCCCTTTCAGTAACCAATAAATTGACAACTAGGAAGTACTAGAGCGACGTCAATGGACAATAAGTACTTTAGATCCGGAAGACGGCAGTGATTCGTAGCATCATCCCCTGCCTTCAATATAGGAGTAGGAAAAAATATCTTATATGGTTTCTCCTTAAAGTGCGTTATGTCATTGTTGCGGTGATGTAATGGTTGATTCAATTTAGAAGCAGCATTGTGAACTATTTTTATGTTGTAGACTGTGTTCAAGATTTTGATTTGATTTTGTAGTTGTTGAATTGGAGATTTTTTTACGATGTATGTGAAGAATGCATTTCGAGAGATTTTGGCTGGCTTATATTTTTCTTTTTTTTTTGTGAGATACTAATTTGGGGATGCATGTGTCCATGCTACTTAATTTCTTGCAGAAATAATGTCAGTATTATTTATATTCTTAGTCTTGGTATTTTTCATTTAACATACCACTCAAATGTTTCGAAATTCAATTAATTCCACTCCCCCCCACCTACCACTCTTCTATTCAAATTAAATATTCTATTTAAATTAAATCAATATTCTATTCAAATTTCTTCTATTCAAATTAACCAGGTAATTTTGCTGAATATCAGCTTAGTGTATTTGAAAAAAAAGAAGCAAGTATTTTATTTTATTACTTTAACTGAATTAAAACAAAAACTGCGTATTTTTACTGATTATCGTTTTCTTACCCTTGATGAGTCGTATTTTGTTAATACGCCAGACGAATATTGTTTTCTTTTTGTTTCCACTTCCGCCTTTCTTTTTTGCCCCCCTCTCTTCTACTTTCCCAATCAACTTGAAGTATCCACGTTATTTTTTACCTTATTTATATTGGGTTCACAAATTTCTGAATGTTTCTTCTGATGTTTTCGTTTATTACTTTTCTTTACAAAACACGAAAAGAAGAACTCTATGGTTTTTATAGATCTGTAACATTTTCTGTAATTATGTGGGCTACAAATCAAAGTCCGAATGTCAAATTTCAAGACATTCAAATGAACAGACCAGGTTTTAGGAAGGAGTAAGGAGTATGGATAGATACAGAGAATACGTTTCCTACTTTTACTGCCGATAACCAAGAATATTCCAGACGCCCAATTTCTTAAGTTGTCTAATAAGGCAAAATCTGTCTCATATGGTGATGAAAATAAGAAAGTGATGACTTAGTAATTTTTAAACATTGAAACAACATCAGCTCTGCACTATCTTCCACCAGCCTTGGTCAAGGGTGGTGCATTGTTTGTATTGTTTTGTTATCCTGAGCACATAAAATGTTGTCGACCGTGCAAGAGCCAAAGAAATATTTTTCACCTTTTTGGATAAATGTAAATATTTGTAAACTTTCACTATATAAATTTTACAATCTTTTCATTTTATGCGCTTGGTTAATACATTTCCTTACCAGACCGGAGAACGGTAAAAATCACAAAACTTCTGTTTAAGGGTAGGGCAGAGATGGCCAAGTAGGAACTTTGCTTAGTCTAATACGTGTTTAATTTCGAAGAATACCACACACTGGATTTACCAAAGCTACAACTGAAGCATACCGTTTCCATATATTATCTATTTAGCCAATAATATACACTTATTAAAAAAAAACCTTTCCTATATCTTACTAAATACCATAACGAGAAAATAAAGCTGACAAAACAACAACACAAAAGCTTGCTCCAGATATATTTTTCTCCATGTACACCAAGTTGATGCTGCAAGAAACGTCGCTGTCAAGAGTAAGATTTGTGATCTTAGACTTGGATCTTCCGGAATTTCACAGCCCCCTCCCCATCTGATCCGCCATTACGTAATAGAAGAGAAAAGGAAGTTCTATGACGTTCAGTTTCGGGGAAATTCCGGAATCTTGAAAGGAGGGGATGTAACCGATATTTAATTGCAATCTTACAGTAATCAGTGCATTAGCTACAAGAGCAATAACCGTTGATATTGAAGCTCTGTTTTTTTGGAAGTGAATGAATACAGACAATTTACAAAACACATCAATAAAAACAGCCACTTTATTCATTGTAGGAGAGAGCGTTGTATATGTGAACATTCCACATTTTAAAGACTTTTTACAGAGAAAATTCCAAGAAATTCTCCCGGGATGGCACTACATGCCTTAATCTTAGGGTGAACTTACAGATTTGTGCTCCTCATTCTTTCATATAGGATGCCACTATCAATTTTAAGTAGTTTTTTAAATATTCACTTTGTTATTTGATAAGTTGTTGTTGTTGAGACCCAGACCGTCCGACCTACCAGAAAGGTGTAAGGTAACTGTTTGGACGGCCGCGAAGTGCCACCTAATGTAGACCGGAACCCAGTGGGGGAGGCATCCACAGGGACCGTACCCTCCTTCCCCTACCACCAACCTCTCGGAAGGACTTACGGACCCATATGTTTAACATGATCGTACTCAGCATGAACACGACGGCAGTTGTGGCAGCGTGCAAATCCAGCGCGCAAACCACCGGGCTACCGCGCCCGAAAAGTGTCAATAGCACGCGGTGTTCCCAGGTGGTCACCCACCCAAGTACTAATCGCTCCCGATGCTGCCTGACTTCGGTGATCTATCGAGAACCGGTGTTTTCAGCACGGTACGGCCGTTGGTTGTCATTTGATAAGTAAAAAGTCATGAAGAATCATTTTGTAAATGATATTGATGAAAATATATGATTAAATAGTGTGGATGTTAAGCTATATTTATGTATAAATTGTTATATATTATTATACTTTTAAGTTATTGATATTAGCTTTTAAAGAACAGGATTTTATACAAGTGAACACTGTTCATTAGATTAATTTATTGTTTTTATATAAAACTTCGAGTAAATAACAAATTTGAGACCTACAAAATGAATAAATAAATCTGAACTAGCAAATTAATCACTAATGTTTTGCACAACAGACTTATTTAACTAAAACCGAAATTCCCTGCAGTATCACAACCTAATTTTACATTTTTATTTAATAATGTAATGGCTTGAATAGACAAATTGTCACGTTTTTACTGACTCTTTTAAAATTAAGTTTTACCCACTTTATTTACCAGAGTTACAACGGTTGAATCCTCTTTTCATATATTATCTATTTCTACCGTAGCACCCCTTTCAGGGTAAAATTCCTTTCTATATTTTCTTAAATGTCATAACGAGAAAATAAAGCTCAAAATAATAACACAAAAGCCTTTCCCTTGGCCACAGATATATATATATCTCGGTATACATCAAGTGGATGCTTCAAGAAACGGGGCTGTCAAAAGGAAGATTTGTGATCTTACAGATGGGATAGCCCAGACTCTCAACACCCAATCCGATCTTCCATTACGTAATAAAGGAGAAAGAATAATTCTGGGCTTCTTTGTTCACACAGAATTCTGGACTTATAAAAGGAGGGAATGCAACTGATATTAAGTTCTAAAATGGTCATTAGAAAATTATGCTCAAAATTCATGGCTATGCTGAGATTGGAAAGCAAATACTTTAATGGACAGCAGCATTTAAAAGTTGAAAAAGGTATTAATGGTTTTAAAGGCATTCTTTGTCAGAATAAATGAGACAGAGAATTACCAATGCAAGGACACGTTTGTTAAAAAATAGTTGTATTATTACGTGACACAGAAACGTAATTGTTCTGTAAGGAAAATTCTAAAAAATGAAAGTAGAAACCTAGGTGTAAGAAAAAAAAATCTGATGTGGGCAGCACATGACTTTCCTTATATATAACAATAAATTTACTACTTTTAGAGTAAAAAAAAAAAGATTATTTTTATGTTTGTTATTTATATTCTTTCCAAGACATTGAATTTTCGTCAATGAGCCGTCATTTTCCATGTCGTCATCAAAGAGTCATCATTGATTTAGCGTCATTTTCATCCGTTTGGCGAGTTTTTCGTTAATTTAGCAACATTTAAAAAAGTCGCCAATTTGGCGACATTCCACCAAATTCGTCGCCAAAATCTCGCCAAGCGATATGGACGAAGAAATAAGTTATTTTTACAGCAGATAAATGACTATTGGCGTTCAAATACGAAAGTATTACACAGAGTATCTTCTCTCATGAATGGAACGAGCTAGATCCACGGGAATGATGTCACCCAATTTATCGCATGGTATTACATATGAAAAGTGAACATGTTCCTCAATAGGAAATATTTTTTTTTAATTTTATATGACTTTTTGATAATTTTTTTGAAAAATGTGCAATATCTCGAGAACGGTTCATGTTAGCGTTCTAAAATTCATGTCAATCGTTTTCTAATGAAAAATTACATATGAAATGTCTATTTGCGTAACGTTATTAGAGGTTTTGAGTTTTTGACGATTTTTTCAAAATTTCACTCGAAAATTTAGGGGGGGGGGGGGTTCTGAACATTCGATTGCGTATAAAAACAATAGGCTTCCAGTGTTTACGGATTGTGATTTTTGTACCAAATTTCGTTCGAATCAGTCCATTCGTTCGTCATTTATCGTCTCCACAGACACACACACACACACACACACAAACATCTCTTCACAAATGTTTGATTCGTGATCAGGCATGCTTGAAACGTGCTCTCCCGTCGAAAACTCGAATTCGAATTTTAGATCCCGTGACAATACTTTCCTTATACATTATGTGTATAAGGAAAGTAAAAAGTTATTGAAATAAAATTTCAAATCTGATATGGGCAATACATGTCTGTGGGCAGCACCTGATGTGGGCAACAGACATATAAATTCATTTTCTTTTTCTTTTTTCATAATGAATTAAATTGAGTTTAATTCAGTTTAATTGCTCAAAATAACAAAATAATATGGATGCTTGTTTGATATGGTATCCGATTTGCTTGGGAATTGGACATATTTTCAAACAGTGGATTTGCAAAAATATCAAAAATTCATAATTTTATTTCTATAGTAGGTTTAATTTTGCGTATCTTATTAATTTCTGGACCACTATTGGCCCTGGAAACTCGAAACATGGACTGAGTTACCCACAGTAAAGTAGAGAATATCCATATTAAATTTGAAGTAAAACCCCACCGCGAAACAGACACACAAAGAAAGAAAGAAACAAACAGAAAGAGCTTCAGCATATATATGTAAAATTCATATTTATAAGCGAAAACTAATATATATATATTTATAGCAATTCAGAAAAGAATAGAATGAATATGAAAGCAATGTACCAAAAATTGGTCAGGGGGGAGGGGGGGTGACCCAAGCTTTATGTCGCGACGACACTCCCGGTAGTCGATACATCGTTATAGAAGAGAATACAATTGTATCAAAATACAAAGAGAATTGAAGTCACATGATTAGCCCGTATTTAGGAGGAATCATTGACAGAAAAAAACCGTTATCTAGTCAATTTAAATTAAAAACACCCAATGTTACCATGAGCCATATATCTGTTATCCAACGTTAAAAACATCTATCAAAATCATTGAAGTAAAATATATCGTACGTCTGTATCAATATATCAAATACTAAGATAGCATTATGCAGTCGATATTTTTCAATTTTTCCGCCAGTTTATTTGAAGAGTATATATATATATATATATATATATATATATATATATATCCTCTTATTATATATATATATACTCTTATTATATATATATATATATATATATATATATATATATAAATATATATATACAACGAGTTAGTATATATGGAGGGACCGCGGTCCAATCTTCCCCATGCTAGTAGTTTGGTCAAACACAGAGCAGGTGTAGTAGGTCGAGGAGGAGGAGGACATTCATGATTTGGCGATTTATCGCCTAAACTGTAGTGTGTCTTCTGTTTTTTTTTTTACTTCTATTAAAGTCGAGGATGAATGGGAAATTGTTATACGTGTTATACGTTTTAAGATTTTAAATATGTATGAAGAAAAATACGAAATAGAATTAGAATATTTTTATTACCAAAAAATTTTATTACTAAAGAATAATTTTGCTAATGAAGTCAATTTCGTAAAACAAATTGAACTGTAAAACGATTGCAAATAAAATATGATATAAAATGCATCACAAGTATACAAATTAAAGAATATGTGTAATATATTTAAAAACAATTATAAAGTATATGAAAAAATTGTGTGCATGCTTGCTTAAAATGCAGATTTCTCCACTTTTATCCAGATTAACACTTTATTTTTGAAAGTTATGTTAGCAGTATCCATATCTGCTAATCATTTTTACATCTAATTTATATTAATATATTGTATGCGTACCGTTAAATATAAAACAATGTAATATTTGAAATAATAAAATATTTAACTTTATTTGTATTTTTTTGTTTATGAAATGACATTTCAGAATAAAATACAAAATTATGTCTAAATTCATAAATAGGGGCTCAGATATTGAAACAGCCATGATTCTTAAATTTTCAAAACGTGTTCGGAAAGTTCTTGAATGTTTAATCCATATAGAATTTGAGAATTGTTTAAAAATGTTGTTATAAAAAGGAAATAAATAAGATTATAATATATTATGGCACAAAATAGAAAAATTGCATTTCATTATAATAGTTTCAGAGATTTGGTTGCTAATAATTCGTTGAAAACTGCTTTAAATAAATACTGTGAAATTTGCATCCAGAATAAAAAAAAAAAAAAACATTTTTCATCCCGGGGAAAACTGAAAAATATAAAGCTTTATAATATTTCATTTGTAGAGTAATATATATACATACATTCGCTATTTTATCTCATGTGAATTAAAAAATATTAAAATATGTGTAACAATTATTGTATTTTCATCTCTTCCTCCTGACAACATCTTTATCGAATTAACACTTTACAACAAAGTTGAAAAGTGTTTATGACTTTGTTCATTCTGTCTGTCTGCCTGTCTGTCTGTCCGTTAGCATGATAACTGCCGTAAAAATGACTTAATCGAAATGAAATTTTAGTATGTTGTTCAGACGGTCTGTAGGACCTATGGGAATATAAATGAATATTATCACCCAATTAGTTTTGGATTGAACCCGGGTTAAAAAAATGAAATACATTGAGCCCTATGGGACCTAATTTTTCAAACAGTTTTTAAGCGGATTTAAAATTCACAAATTGATTTGAAAATTTTAAGTAATATTCAAATTCTTCCATAAAATATATAAAAAAAAGATCAGCGAAGTATATTCAGTAGTTTTTTAAATAAACATTAAAATAATAATAACACCTCTTATATGAAGCGTTCACGTGACCATGATATGAAAAGATCACGTGATCCACTTCAAAATGATATATGGTATCCATCTTGTCTCAAAATCGTGATTTTTAATGTTCTTTTTAATTTATATTGAGTGTTGTATCCGTCCTTAAACCACTTTATTTTTGCTTAAATTCTGTGCATCTACATACTGAAACAACGCAATTACAATATATTTGAGTTTAAATGCTCATCCAAATTTGATTATTTCTACAACGAAGCCTATTTTTCACTTGTGGAAAATGGAAACAGCAAAATATGTAGAATGAGTTTTATGAGAATTGCTGTATTTCTTAATCATTTAGTACAAAATCATTTAGTTCATGGAGTCTCCGTAGCTGTAATGAATGAAATATTCATTGATTTTATAAAGAGAAGGACGATTTTTTTCGATGAAGTTTTACGCATAGAGTTTAATTATTTGTAGCTCCATGGTCTTAATTTTTAAATAAAATAAATTATTATAGTATTGTGATGAATGACATGAATGGGAAATTATTTATGAATGAAATGCTGCTTTTATAGAGAGAGCCAGGCGTGTTATTTTTTCTATGACGTCATTTGAATGAATTTCAGTTGTTTTCGATGAAGTTTTCAAATATAATAAATTATCGTAGTATTATGATAATTCTAAAATTATTACCGAGGAATGTATCACATTTTAGAGATGTTTGAACCAGGCAATTTATATTTCAATGCCGCCATTTGAATGAAGTTCATTTTTTTCGATGAAGGTTTAAGTTTTCAAATATATTAAATTAATGAAGTATTGTGATAAGTTTTAAAATATTACCGAGGAATGTATTGCACTTTAGACATGTTTTAATAAAATTGCATTGAAGTTGGAAAGTGTTTCATAATCAATGCTTTAAGCATGATTAATCTTTCTTGCTTCCATTAACCCGCCCCCCCTCATTTTTTTGAATTTTTTGTGTGATATTATTTCATTTTAATAATGTTGTAATTAGTTGATGAAGATGATATCATAAGAAGATGTAGTCCTATTTCAATATAAAATTCTTACTTTTGAATCACCTAAGCTAGGTGCCCCAATAACCTTAAATTTCTGTAATCTTAATAATTTGGACTTCATTTTATATAAATTAGTCGTACTTGAAAGATGCTGAAACACGACTTTGGTACATAAAATATGATGTAAGTAAAAAAATGAGATTTAAATGAGATTGTATACATACGTTATGTGGATGACATATTATATGCATGCCACGATGACCGGGATCACTTAGATTTTACTTTTTTTCCTTCAAATTTGACATTAACAGAAACTTCCCGTTACATTGATAATTGTATTAAATTTTTGGATTTGACATTATATAAACTTTCTAATGGTAAAGTTGGTTTTAAATTATATAATAAAAGAAAAGCATTTAATTTTAAAATAAATTACATAATTAATTGGCATTCTTGTCTGCATCGAAATGTTTTCAGCAACATTATTATAGATTTTTTAACAAGAAGCAAACGTTTAAATAGCAGTGCTGAAAATCGTTATATAAGTGATCTGGGATATCTAAAGGAAGCAATCGAAATGGGTTACCCTCTACGTTTTCTCAGTGACATTTTATGTAAATTTTACGGCATAACTGTAACTGAGTGTTACGATTTGTATTTGAATGGGAAAGCACTTTCAGTCTGAGATGGAAATGGACAGCGGCTGCATTGCGGAGGTCAGGGTTAATTGTCTGAAAGAAGTCTTTTTGTACAAAGTCTTTTGCTTTTCGGTGAGATGTATGCGTGGCTTGTTTTTCTTGGTATATTGGTATTGGATGTAAGTTATTTTCATAGTATTTAGTGTTTCTGTTTGGATGTGGTATAGCTCGTCGTTATTGTATAGGTGTAGGGACTGTATAGGTTTTTCAAATCTTTTCCTTTTTACATTTATAGTTTAAGTATATGTACTTGGTTGGCGACATTGTATCCGCTTCCGGGATTGTCGTCAAGACATAAAGCTGGCTAAACCGGAAAGTGGAGGTCACAATTCCCCCCGGCGAAATTTTGATACAATTGTCATTCTTCATTTTTCTTTTTCTATTTATTATGTAGTATAGAAATGTACCTGTTTGAGCAGCTTAGCGCCTTTGGGTATATTTTCCGTAAATTGTTTTAGATGAGATAAATGTTATATTTATATGTATATATATATATATATATATATATATATATATATTTATTTGTCTGCAATGTTTTCAATTGGCGAAAAATCGTCCATGTTTTTGCTAAATGTGATAACGGGAATATAACACTTACAAAATAATAACACACAAACCTGCACGTAGATGATAGATATGCTACGATATGCATCAGCTGGATTCTATTAGGGACGCGACGTTGTGAAATGGAATATTCGTGATCTCACAGTTGGGCTCTCTGGGACTTTCCCTAACCTCCTCTCTCAGAGCATTACTGTATCCGATCTCCCATTTCGTAATAGAGGAGACAGAAACGTTTCGTATCGTTTGGTTTCGGAAATTCCAGCGTCTTGAAATGGATAAGTAATATGTAATCGCAATGCAACTCTCATAAAATAATTAACCATGCATCCAACAAGTGACACTTTCTGCTATATTAACACACGAGCAGATACATCCGACGTTGCTCGAGATTAAAAATGCGCAAATTGTAGGAGTGTTAAAAATGAATTGGTGCTTCAAAAATTTTTATTAAAATACCTATTTTAATTCCTCGAAAAACGATAAATAAAAAATATCTGTTCTTGCTATAAAAATTATCCATACTGACAAATCTATGGAATAGGACATCTTGGTTCGGTTTTTAAACCAATTTAAAGGAAAATGAAAATTTAGTAACCATACGCTGAAATGAAAACACTAATGTGGTGGTAAACGCTATACACTGCCATTTTTATCCTATTGCTACGATCGGTTAAACACAATAGAAAATATAAGGATTGAAAGATATTCGACTGAATAAAGCAGATGGCTTAATAAACTGAAAATATCAATCCTATCCGAAAAATAGCAATTATCCCAAAAAACCGTAACTGATATAACGCAATCAAAAATGTTCGTTCATAAAATTTATTATTATATTCATTTCTTTATTATTTAAATTGGATAGATTGAAAGAAAATCGTCTGATGGATAAACACATTTAAATTATTACTTTCCCTGCAATACATGGTAATGTATAAGAAAAGTATTGGAATCATGCCGAAAATTGCAACTCGAGTTTTCGACGGATCTACACGTTTCGAGACCTCTAGAATACGAAAAAAACTATTTTAGGGTGACGTCCGTTTGTGTCTGCGTGTCTGTCTGTCTGTGCAGATTTTGTATTCACTCTAACTAAAAAACTAATGGACCGAATTTCATAAAATTTGGTAGGTAAGTCACTTGTGGCGAATCTGGTGCTGATTAGTTTTGGGTACGATTCGGGATAAAAGAACCCGCCTTTTTTTGCGAAACGACCCGCAAAAAATGAATGCATCCACTCTAACTGAAAAATTAATTGATCAAATTTTACAAAATTTGGCAGATAAGTCACTTGTGGGTCACCCTTGCACTGATTAGATTTTGATAAGATTCGAAAAAAAAGAACCTGCATTTTTTTACGAAATGGCCCGCAAAAATCGCCAAAAATAAAATAAAAAACTACGTATGCTTAAATATATCCATTAAATGCTTGTTTAATACGTAATAATTTTTAACGAAGAAAAGAATAAGACCAACCTCATTACACTAGGACTAGCCGTTCTCGAGATATTTTAGTTTTACCACCTTTTAGTCTCTACACCACCTATGAAAATAAGTCGAGTTACCAAATGAGAACGGAAATTGAATTAAAAGTGAATTAAATTTAATTAAAATGGATAGAACGTGAATATAAGTCTGCAGGGAAAGTCATGTGCTGCCCACATCAGATTTTTCCTATTGCTAAGCAACATAATATCATTTTTTTTCTCTAATAAATTTTCAAAACATACACGCTTGCATAATGTAATTTCTATGGAAGCAATTTTTTTATGGAAACGACAAACCCCGAGCCCACAAATTGGAAACATGGATGAGATTACCAGCAGTGTAGCAAAGAATAACCATGCCAAGTATGAAGAAAATCCTTCAAAAACTGTGGATTGGAATTTTAAGTGGAACAGGCAGACTTTTCATTATATATATATATATATATATACATATCTATACAGTCGAACCTCGATATGTCGAATTTGAAGGGAGGAGAAAAAAAATTCGAGATATCGAAAATTTGAAAAATGTTAAGGAATTCATAAAAGACTATATACATACTAGTCCTATAAAATACTGTTCAATTAAATTCTGATTTTTGCTATATCCTCCAGAAAGAGAAATGAGATATATTATATAACTAGCCGCCTTTGGCGACCAGCCTGTTCGCAACCCTTGAAAATGCTGATCGTGGCAAATTCCAACTGTGGCAAACTCGTTGGCGCGACCTACCATAAAGGTGTAAGGTAACTGGTTGGACGGCCAGGATGTGCCACCCAATTTAGACCGGAACCCAGTGGGGGAGGCATCAACAGGGAACGTACCCTCCTTCCCCTACCACCAACCTCTCGGAAAAACATACGGACCCATATGTTTAACGTGATCGTACTCCGCGTGAACATGTCTGCAGTTTTGGCAGTGGCGGGAATCGAACCCGGGCCTACCGAGTGAAATTCCCGCGCGCTAACCACTGGGGTACTTCGCCCTCCGCGACATTTTCCATAACTTTCTTTTTATTCACCGAATTTAGACCGGAACCCAGTGGGAGAGGCAGCCACGGGGACCGTACCCTCCTTCCCCAACCACCAACCTCTCGGAAGGACTTACAGACCCACATGTTTACTCCGCGTGAACACGGCGGCAATTTTGGAAATCGAACCCGGGCCTACCGCGTGCAATTCCCGCGCGCTAACCACTGGGCTACTTCGCCCTCCGCGACAATCTCCATAACTTTCTTTTTATTCACCCAATTTAGACCGTACCCTCCTTCCCCTACCACCAACCTCTCGGAAGGACTCACGAACCCACATGTTTAACGTGATCGTACTCTGCGTGAACGTAGCGTAAGTTTTGGCAGTGGCGGGAATCGAACCCGGGCCTACTGAGTGAAATTCCCGCGCGCTAACCACTGGGCTGCCGCGCCCTCCGCGACAATCTCCATAACTTTCTATATATTCACCCAATTTAGACGGGAACCCAGTGGGGGAGGCATCCACAGGGGCCGTATCCTCCTTCCCCTACCACCAACCTCTCGGAAGAACTTACGGACCCACATATTTAACGTGATCGTATTCCACGTAAACACGGCGGCAGTTTTGGCAGTGGCGGGAATCGAACTACCGCTAACTTCCCGCGGCCTACCGCTAACTTCCCGCGCGCTAATTTGCAATTTAAAATGACCATATGCTTAATTCCGTCATCCTCATTCCATTGTTTCATTGTTCCATCATTTAAAATATTCATAAAATTAAAATATCCATTTAAAAAAATCCAAAAGTTAAACTATACATTTAAAAAATCCATATCGTTCCATCATTTAAAATATAAATATAATAATTTATATGGAGTAAAGGAGCTCTATTCAGAACCGTGACGTCACCTCCACCTTGACGTCCCCACCCACCACCTTCCCTCCTTCTGCGGGGGAGAAACGCCGGTTAAGAAGCGGCACGCCGACCGGAACGCCTTTGGCCCTAGCCGCCTTTGGCGACCAGCCTGTTCGCAACCCTTGAAAATGCTGATCGTGGCAAATTCCAACCGTGGCAAACTCGTTGGCGTGACCTACCAGAAAGGTGTAAGGTAACTGGTTGGACGGCCAGGATGTGCCACCCAATTTAGACCGGAACCCAGTGGGGGAGGCATCCACAGGGAACGTACCCTCCTTCCCCTACCACCAACCTCTCGGAAAAACATACGGACCCATATGTTTAACGTGATCGGACTCGTGTCAGTGGCGGAAATCGAACCCGGGCCTACCGCGTGCAATTCCCGCGCGCTAACCACTGGGCTACTTCGCCCTCCGCGACAATCTCCATAACTTTCTTTTTATTCACCCAATTTAGACCGTACCCTCCTTCCCCTACCACCAACCTCTCGGAAGGACTCACGAACCCACAGGTTTAACGTGATCGTACTCTGCGTGAACGTGGCGTAAGTTTTGGCAGTGGCGGGAATCGAACCCGGGCCTACTGAGTGCAATTCCCGTGCGCTAACCACTGGGCTGCCGCGCCCTCCGCGACAATCTCCATAACTTTCTATATATTCACCCAATTTAGACGGGAACCCAGTGGGGGAGGCATTCACAGGGGCCGTATCCTCCTTCCCCTACCACCAACCTCTCGGAAGGACTTACGGATCCACATATTTAACGTGATCGTATTCCACGTAAACACGGCGGCAGTTTTGGCAGTGGCGGGAATCGAAACCGGGCCTACCGCTAACTTCCCGCGCGCTAATTTGCAATTTAAAATGACCATATGCTTAATTCCTCTATCCTCATTCCATTGTTTCATTGTTCCATCATTTAAAATATCCATTTAAAATATCCAAAAGTTAAAATATACATTTAAAAAATCCATATCGTTCCATCATTTAAAATATAAATATAATAATTTATATGGAGTAAAGGAGCGCTACCGTGACGTCACCTCCACCTTGACGTCCCCACCCACCACCGTCCCTTCTTCTGCGGTGGAGAAACGCCGGTTAAGAAGCGACACCCCGAGAAATTGAAATTCGGAAACTTTTAAAATCCCGATCCTGTGGGCAATACGGAATATTTCCTGACCAGATTGGACTTGTAAGAATGCCAGATGTTTGACCTTTCTAAAAATGTAAATTATTAGTCGAAATTCTGAGTACTTTTTACTATGCGAGAATTTAAAAACCAAAAATCGTTTTTTTGAGTCAAAAGTGACTTTTGCTTTAAAATCATAAAAAAATATTAGAATTTATCTCTGAGATTTGAAATTGATATATTTTTACTCGAAATTCTCTGCTCTTTCCGATGGTGTGATTTGTTTTTTTCTACAATGTCTGGATCGAGGAGAAAAAAGGGTAAAAAGATCAAAAAACGGTCGAAATCGCATAAAACATTAAATAACAAAAAAAATAATTAAAATTTTAAAAATTGGTTTTCACGTGTCCCCTTCCCACCCCCCAGGGTCTCCGATTGCCAAATTTCGTAGCTCTCCGCGGTCGCGAAACGTATAGTGTATAAGACAGACAGACAGACACACAGACATTGCCTTTTATTATATAGACTAGCCGCCTTTGGCGACCAGCCTGTTCGCTACCCTTGAAAATTCTGACCGTGGCAAACTCGTTGGCGCGACCTACCAGAAAGGTGTAAGGTAACTGCTTGGAAGGCCAGGAAGTGCCACACAATTTAGACCGGAACCCAATGGGGGAGGCATCCAAAGAGACCGTACCCTCCTTCCCCTACCACAAACCTCTCGGAAGGACTTGCAGTCCCACACGTTTAACGTGATCGTACTCCGCGTGAACACGGCTGCAGTTTTGGCAATGGCGGGAATCGAACCCGGGCCTACCGAGTGAAATTCCCGCGCGCTAACCACTGGGCTACCGTGCCATCCGCGACAATCTCCATAACTTTATTTTTATTCGGCAATTTTGGGAATCGAACCCGGGCCTACCAAGTGCAAATCCCGCGCACTAACCACTGGGGTACTTCACCCTCCGCGATATTCTTCATAACTTTCTTTTTATTCACCCAATTTAGACCGGAACCAAGTGGGAGAAGCATCCACAGGGACCGTACCCTTCTTCCCCTACCACCAACCTCTCGGAAGGACTTACAGACCCACATGTTTAACGTGATCGTACTCCGCGTAAACACGGCGGCAATTTTGGGAATCGAACCCGGGCCTACCGAGTGCAATTTCCGCGCGCTAACCATTGGGCTACTTTGCCCTACGCGACAATCTCCATAACTTTCTTTTTATTCATCCAATTTAGACCGTACCCTCCTTCCCCTACCACCAACTTCTCGGAAGGACTCACGGACCCACATGTTTAACGTGATCGTACTCCGCGTAAACACGGCGGCAATTTTGGGAATCGAACCCGGGCCTACTGAGTGCAATTCCCGCGCGCTAACCACTGGGCTTCTTCGCCCCCAGCGACTATCTCCATAACATTCTTTTTATTTACCCAATTTAGAACGGAACCCAGTGGGAGAGGCATCCACAGGGACCGTACCCTCCTTCCCCTACCACCAACCTCTCGGAAGGACTTCCGGACCCACATGTTTATCGTGATCGTACTCCGCGTGAACACGGCGGCAGTTTTGGTAGTGGCGGGAATCGAACCCGGGCCTACCGAGTGCAATTCCTGAGCGCTAACCACTGGGCTGCCTCGCCCTCCGCAACTTTCTTTATATTCACCCAATTTAGACGGGAACCCTGTGAGGGAGGCATCCACAGGGACCGTACCCTCCTTCCCCTACCACCAACCTCTCGGAAGGACTTCCGGACCCACATGTTTATCGTGATCGTACTCCGCGTGAACACGGCGGCAGTTTTGGAAGTGGCGGGAATCGAACCCGGGCCTACCGAGTGCAATTCCTGAGCTCTAACCACTGGGCTGCCTCGCCCTCCGCAACTTTCTTTATATTCACCCAATTTAGACGGGAACCCTGTGAGGGAGGCATCCACAGGGACCGTACCCTCCTTCCCATACCACCAACCTCTCGGAAGGACTTCCGGACCCACATGTTTATCGTGATCGTACTCCGCGTGAACACGGCGGCAGTTTTGGAAGTGGCGGGAATCGAACCCGGGCCTACCGAGTGCAATTCCTGAGCGCTAACCACTGGGCTGCCTCGCCCTCCGCAACTTTCTTTATATTCACCCAATTTAGACGGGAACCCTGTGAAGGAGGCATCCACAGGGACCGTGCCCTCCTTCCCCTACCACCCACCTCTCGGAAGGACTTACGGGCCCACATGTTTAACGTGATCGTATTCCGCGTGAACACTTCGGCAGTTTTGGCAGTGGCGGGAATCGTACCCGGGCCTACCGCTAACTTCCCGCGCGCTAATTTACAATTTAAAATGACCATATGCTCTCTAAGCTCTTAATTCCATCATCCTCATTCCATTGTTCCATCATTTAAAATATCCATAAAATTTAAATATCCATCGTTCCATCATTTAAAATATCCATAAAATTAAAATATCCATCGTTCCATCATTTAAAATATCCATAAAATTAAAATATCCATTTAAAAAATCCATATCGTTCCATCATTTAAAATATAAATATAATAATTTCTACAGTGCATATGTTAAGCTCTTATTTCATTTAAAATCGGAAGCGCGGGAAACGGAAAGTAAAAACTAATTCGGTTTCTTATTGTCCCACCCATCGCTATGCATATACAGAACCGTGACGTCACCTCCACCTTGACGTCCCCACCCACCACCTTCCCTGCTTCAGCGGGGGAGAAACGAAGCGTCACGCCGAGCGGAACGGCGAGAAATTTAAAATCATGACGTCTTTAAAATTGCGATCCTGAAGGCAATTTTCATTATTTCTGGACCAGATTAGACTTGTAAGAATGCCAGATATTTCAGCTTTCTAAAAATGTAAATTATTAGTCGAAATTATGAGTACTTTTTACTATGCGAGAATTTAAAAACCAAAAATCGTTTTTTTGAGCCAAAAGTGACTTTTGTTTTAAAATCTTTAAAAAATATTAGAAATCGAAATGGAGATTTGAAATTGATATATTTTTACTCGCAATTGTCTGCTCTTTCCGATGGTGTGAGTTGTTTTTTTCTACGACGTCTGGATCGTGGAGAAAAAAGGGCAAAAAAAGGTCGAAATCGCATAAAACATTAAATAAATAAAAAAATAATTAGAATTTTGAAAATCGGTTTTCACGTGTCCCCTTCCCTCCCCCCCAGGTCTCCGATTGCCAAATTTCGTAGCTCTCCGACGCGCGGTCGCGAAACGTATAGTGTATAAGACAGACAGACACACACACACACACACACACAGACATTGCCTTTTATTATATAGATAAATATCTTTCCAGGAGTTTCATTGTTTTATATATTAGAGAGGTTTCACATTTTAAAATAAATATGGTAGATAATAATTTTTCAAATTTTTAAATAAAATAAATTATTATAGTATTGTGATGAATGAAACGATTGGAAACATGTTTATGAATGAAATGCTGCTTTTATATAGAGGAGATTTATATTTCGATGACATCATTTGAATAAAGTTCTTTTGTTTTCGATGAAGCTTTCAAATATAATAAATTATTGTAATATTATGATAATTTTAAAAATATTACCGAGGAATGTATCGCATTTTAGAGATGTTTAAACCGGGCAATTTATATTTTAATGCCGTCATTTGAATGAAGTTCGTTTTCTTCGATGAAGTTTTCAAATATAATAAATTAATGTAGTATTGTGATAATTTTAAAAATATTACCGAGGAATGTATCGCATTTTAGAGTTGTTTATATAAAATTACATTGAAGTTGGAAAGTGTTTCATAATCAATGCTTTATGCATGATTCATCTTTCTTGTTATTAATACATTTTTTGTTTATTTTTCTTGAATTTTCATTGATTAACTTTAATTTATTTTAATGATGGTTTTATATGCCGAAAGGACGAGATAAGGACTGTGTATAGAAAATGACGTCACATTATCAAAGCGTAGTGCATCAGAATTGGCGAGTAATCATCTGTTTTGGCTGTATACATGAGGTTAGAATGATACTCTATCAATTTTATTTAATAAAGCTACAATCGTTGAAGCCCATATAGATAAACCCATTTCGAGAAAAGTACTCTCATTCGAGAGATCATTCCTTTCTGTACATTTCTAAACACCACACCACAACGAGAAAATAAATATCATAAAAACACCGCAAAAGCCAGTCCGCAGATATATTTGTCTCAATATGCATCAAGTGGATGCTCAGAAAAATACCCTTGTCAAGAAGATTTATGAGGCATTTTTTGGTGAAAATTATCTTAGATCTGAGATCTTCAGAACTTTCACTTTCTTCTACGATCGTATATTTCGCATTGGAGAAAGGGGAATTCTGGGATATTTTGTCCCGCAGAATAACGGAAACTTAAAAGTAGGGAATGTAAATGATATATTTAGCTAGAGTCAATCTGTCATCAGTAAAATTAAATATGGCATCATTGGAGGACGGAGGATGTTGATATACTTAGAGTGAGTTACGACAATTTGACGTCAAATACATTTTTTCACAATTTAGAACTAATTCAAGCTACAAGTTATTAGACAAACAATTACATAGCTTGTCCAATAGCTTAGTCTATAGCCATTTCAATACCACGTGCAATAATTGCAGTCATTAAATTATTACGAAATATTTATCTTTCTTTCCTTTTCAATTTAGACTGTCCGAACTACCCGAAGGTGTAAGGTATCTGTTTGGAGAGTCGGGGTAGTGCCACACAATTTATATCGAAACCCAATAGGGGCAACATCCACAGGAACTTTACTTACCTTCCCCTACCATCAACTTCTTGGAAGGATTTTCGGGTCCACAGATTTACCGTGCCAGTGCTCCGCGTTGACACGGTGATAGTTTGGGCAGAGCTGGGAATCGAACTCGGATCCTCTGAGTGCGGTACCCGTACCTTAACCACTGGATTATCACACCTTCCGAAATATTTCTGATAAGAAATAAAATATACTGACTATTTTGTACTCACTATATTTATTAAATGTCTTAAGCTACATAACAAAATTCTCATATATGATCCAAACAGTTTCCAATTATGCAGCTCCATCAGGAGTTCTAGGTGGAGTTCAGTTTGAGCTCAGTTTCAGTTCTCAGATATGATCCAAACAGTTTCCAATTATGCAACTCCACCAGGAGTTCTAGGTGGAGTTCAGATTGAGCTTACGAGTATCGCTGATTATGTGGGCTCACTTCGAGTTCGCTTTGGTGCAGGTGGCATAAATGGAGATAGTTAACCGCCACAAGCTCATATTATCAACAATGGGGTTTAAAATTGTCCATGGAATAATAAATTTATTCTTTTATATAGATTCTGTATCAATTGTATGTAACATATTCTTATATCTGATGTGACAAAAATGGTGTGATATGACTGATGTGACAGCAGTGGCAGCTAATGTGAATTATACAACTGATGCGAGTATGATGGATATGGTAATGTTCAACTGGTGTGACTATGAGGATGCGACAATGCGCAACTACTGTGACAATGGTGTGACACGAGTGGAATCAGGAATACAGAAAGACTAAGGTAATGGATATATCTCAGTGGTATAACTATACTTTTTACTCAAGAGGATTTGCAAAGTTGTATTTTTTAAAATAAATCGGGGCAGCTTGCTTTAGTATTTTATATCTCGCTTGCAAGACTTTCTTTCACGGAAAATTCTTTTCCATAGTTTACTAAACGTCTAGACGGGAAAATAAAGCTCATAAAATAATAACACAAAAGCCTTTCCTTGAGATAGATATATCTCGATATATATCAAGTGCACGTTCGAGAAATGGCTCTGTCAAAAGGAAGATTTGTGCTCTTAAAGCTGAGATCTCCCGACTCTGACTACCCCTATCCGATCGCCCATTATGCAATAAAAGAGAAGGGAATATTTGGAACTGTTTGTCCCGGGAAATTCTGGAGTCTTCAAAGATGGGACTGTAACTCCCATTTAATTACTATGCAACTGTAATCAGAAAATTACCTATGGCACCAGTGGGGAATGATAGAATGTGTAGAAAATTGCTACTATGCATTACAGTGAATTTATAATTGACTCATATTATACACACAGTAATACATACCGAGTGATTCAAAAGTTCGGAGCAAAAGTAAAACGCTATAAAAAGGTCGGAGAGACATGCGGTTTGCAAATTAATATTCACCGTGGTGGGGGGATTTTGTGTGGCATGATAAAAGAATTAGTTCAAACTCTCGACACTCGGGGGCTGCGGCAGATAAAGCCATGGAGATGATTTATGCATGGAGGTGATTGCACACATGACTGGCCTGAGAGATCCCCAGATCTCACACCCGTGATTTTAGGTATCCCTCGCAACGAGAAATCACAGGGTGTGAGATCTGGGGATCTTGCAGGCCAGTCAAGTCTGCAATCACCTTCATGCATAAGTCATCTCCATGGCTTTATCTGCCGCAGCCCTCCGAGTGTCGAGAGTTTGAACTAATTTTTTTTTCATGCCACACAAAATCCCCCACCACGGTGAATATTAATCTGAAAACCGCATGTCTCTCCGACCCATAGATATTTTTATAGCGTTTTACTTTTGCTCCGAACTTTTGAATCACCCTCTACATACTGAGTAAAATTTGAAATTGTATCACATCACTTGCTTGACAGGCTTGAAAGTTTGTAAACAAGAACGTCATAGTGACGTATGCAAATGGTTAAAGTTTCACGTAACAATCCCGCACGTGATGTAGATGGCCGGGGTTCCGGAATACATTGGGGGGGGGGGGAGGGGTGACACTGTGAAATCCAGAACCCAATGGGAGTGGAAACCACAGGGATCGTACCATCCTTCCTCTAACCCTATGTTTCTCAATCTTTTTTGTTTGGAGGAATTCTTGAGTGATGTCGTAAACTCTCACGGAACGCCTGCTTAACTGACATATATTAAGTTCGAGCGTGGTGATTTTCAAAATGGACGTGCAAAGAGTTCATAAATATTAATCAGCTCATACTATTGAATAAAATATTTCAAATGTATTTTTGGTATTTCCATTTAATAATGACTGTTATTAAAAAATAACAAACATCTTTGCTTTACATATGGTTTTTGTATCAAACAAATATTGTTTAAAAGTTGTTTCCAAAATAAGTTACATTTTGTTGTTTAATTATACATTCACATTTCCATGTGATGTAATTAAGACAAATATTTCTTAACTGATTTGATATTTATTTATTTATTTTTTCAAAAATTTTATCTGGCAACTCTATGAGTAGTTAAAAAGAGTGCTAGTAATGCTCATCATTGCCAATTAAATATCTTTGCTGCTACAAAAATTCTCCTCCTCAACAAAATATTTTTTTCCCAATTAAAATGATATCTGCTTGAATTTCAAGAATCATATGAATATCTAACCAATATCAATTATGGTATTCAGGTTTAAACATTATTATTATTGATATTTTTGGGATTATTGATTCAGAGATTATCGATATTTTCAAGTTATTATGCCATTGTTTTATTGCGGCAAAAATTGTTGAAACTCATATATTGTACGTTGTAAGAGTAATATTCTACAAATGCACGAGTATATCTTCTAATCTACGAGAATATAAATAGTGCAGATATATTGGCATATATTTTGACATATATTGGCATATATTGGAATCAAGTGCGACTTTTTGGTATGAAGATTACTGGGATTATTGATATTTTCAATTTATTACGTCATCTGTTTTATTTTGGCAAAGATTTTTGAGACTCATAAACTCTCTGGTAGTAATCTAATCTTGAGACTCTGGTAATCTTCTACTAACAGTCGGACATATCTTTTAATCTACGGCATTATAGTACGGGTATATCTTCCCATATAATTTTAGAATTTTCATTTTGGCATATATTGGAATCAATTATTGTCTTCAGGTTTAAAGATTACGGGTTTAATGATATTTTCAATTTATGCATGTAATCTACTAATACAGGCTATATATCTTCTACTATTCACCTATATAAGTAGTACGGGTCCCATACAATTTCAACGCTTTTATTTTGCATATATGAATTCAATTCTATATTTTTTGCAAATTTTCTTACAAATGAGGCCAGGATATTTTATTTTTCAGATCTGCCCGTGAAGATCATTTTGTATAACGAGAACATAGATTCTTAAACTTCTTTTTAGGAGCATTAAATTAAATATTTTAACAGAGTATGTTGATTAAAAATGTCATTTAGTACACTATAGGAATTTTCATATGATTGTGAATTGTAAGTTTCTTTATATTATATACTCCGTACGAAGAACGGGTATGCTGCTGGTACTCACTAAAATATAGAATATATTGTTTATTTTAATCCAAAATATTTTTGGTGCTGCCATCTGTTGTCGTAATTTAATTTATACCGACTATTTATTTTTTATTTTTTAATGAACATTTTTAAATATCTATTCCTTCTAATACGTATTAAATACAACAACAGATCATATATAATAATGCCACAATCACAGAAAGGTACTTTCTCATTCTGTAAATTTGATAAAGGGATCTGAATGTACATCACTGATGACTACAGTTTTGTCTTCAAGTTCCTTTGTCTTCAAGTCCAAGTTCAACTATCTTTCGTGATTGTGGCATTATTATATATGATCTGCTGTTGTATTTAATAGCGTATTAGAAGGAATAGATATTTAAAAATGTTCATCAAAAAATAAAAATAGTCGGTATAAATTAAATTACGACAACAGATGTCAGAACCAAAAATATTTTGGATTAAAATAAAAAATATATTCCATATTTTATTGAGTATCAAATTTAATTTTAATATAATCTGAGCATGGCATTTTATCTTTCAGAAAATATTTCGCAGCTGTTTGAGCAGAATTTCGGCGAAAAACGCAATCTGACAGAAAGTTAACAAAGCGCGGATAGGGCAGAAAATTTACTGACGCTCACCCTTAAGGGCGCTGAAAACTTTCTTAATCGATTTCGATGTCGCATAATCCTATTGGTAGATCCTGTTTTTAGACTTATGGGAGGAGCCATGTATTTTGAGATACTTTAAGAATTATAAAGGAACTTCTTAGTAATTACGAAGAAATAGCAATAAATATCTAAGTTGTAGAGAGATATTATTTATTTCTACGAGATTCCAATAAACTAATAACAGCAGCATTTGAATCGCTTATTTTTAAAGGGGCCTTATTCGAAATTTTAATGATTTTAACCTACTAACGTAAATCTATATAAATAAAAATGAAAATCTGTCTGTCTGTCTGTCTGTCTGTTTGTCACACCATCACGGGAGAACGGCTGAACTGAATTTGATGAAATTTTGTGGGTAGCCCAGAAATAGCCCCACTTAAAATTATATCCGTGTTTTGAGTTTCTATGACCAGTGGTTCTCGAGATATTAGTAAAAAACGAAATTTTCGTTTTTCTCATCATCACGGAAAAACGGCTGAACCGAATTTAATGAAATTTGGTGAATAGCCTTGAAATATCCCCCCATAACTTTTGTCCAAGTTTCGAGTTTCTAAGACCTGGGGTTGTCGAGATATTAATGAAAAACGGAACTTTTTCCTAGGAGTTCTACTCCCTAACTCCGTGGTTTATCCAAACGAAAAGCTTGAAAATCGTTTGAAAGTGAATTAAAATTTAATCTCTGAGTTTGATGGGAGATTTTTTGCGTTAATTAGTCACTTTCTGAAAACATGAATTGTTTGAAACATGATTTAAAGGGGAAATCTATCTCCATGGTTCATGGTTTATTTAAAACAAGCTTTTACGGAACAATGAGAAGTATAGAGAAATCAAAATCGTTATTTAATTTCGCAGTTTATGTTATAAGACATGACATATTTAACATGTTATAAGATTCTATCTTATATCATGTTACTCAGAAACGCAATTAAATTAAATCTGTCTGTTAATTTTAATAATTATTTTTTCGATTTGAATAATAAATAAATGGATATAAAAATATATTTTAGAAAAGAACGATTTGATTTTTCTTATAGCATTTTTGACTGGATAATATCAATTACGGTTTTCAGGTTTAAAAATTGTTATTATTTATATTTTCGGGGATTATTGATTCAAGGATTATTGATATTTTCAAGTTATTATGCAATTATTTTATTATGACAAAAATTGTTTAAACTCATATATTGTATGTTGTACGAATCTTCTACAAATACACGTGTATATCTTTTAATCTACGAGAATATAAGTAGTACAGGTATATTGACATATGTTTTGATATATATTGGCATATATTGGAATCAATTACGACCTTCTGGTATAAAGAGTACGGATATTATTGAAGTTTTCAATTTATTACGTCATCTCTTTTATTTTGGCAAATATTTTTGAGACGCATATTGTAATACGGGTAATCTTCTACTAACACATTGGCATATTTTCTGATCTGCGACAATATAATTAGTACGGGGTTGCATATATTCATTCAATTCCTATTTTTTCTTCTGTGAATTTGCTTACAAAAGGGGGCAGGATGTTTTATTCTTCAGATCTGATCGTGAAGATAATTTTGCATAGTGAGAACATATATTCTTAAACTTCTCTTTAGGAGCAATAAATTTAATATTTTAACAGAATTTGCACATGATTGCGAACTTTAAGTTTCTTTAAATTATACACTCCGTACGAATAACGGGTGTGCTGTTAGTGGTTAATAAATTTTAACACTTTAGGAGGATATATCATGTTGCTCGGCATCGCAATTAAATTAAATGTGTTTGTTAATGTTTTTATTATTTTTTTTCGATTTAAATAATAAATAAATGGATAAATGGATATAAAAGTATATCTTATGAATGGACGGTTTGATTTTTCTTTTAATTATATTAATTGCTGACTGCGTACATCAATTTCATTTATTTTGGCAAAGAGTTTTCAAGCTTATATCGTATTTAGCTACTAAACTCATATATTGTGTTTAGCCAATAAATTCATATAGCCGATTGTTGAAACAGAAAAAGAGTAGAGCGGGTATATCTTCTAATACAATTGTAGTGTTTTCATTTAGTATATTGAAACGGGATAAGAATGTTTCATTCAGATCTGCAAATTCAAAGCTACGAATTTGGAGGGATATCGCTAATTTGACAACTTTTCTTAAACTTTGCCAAATTGACGGAAATGTCGCCAAATTGATATAAGCGACACACAAACAGCTGCCATAAACCTTCGGGTTGGTCGTGTGGCTTGGGTCTTCTACATATCAATGAAATTTTTTTTTGTTTTGTTAGAAGAGAGTACTGAAATGATGTTTGGTTAGCATTTATCTGTCAGACCAACCATCCTACTTATTAATACATTTAGCGAATTTTTAAAATGTCACCAAATTGATAAAAATGTTTTCAAATCTATAAAAATATCTTGAAATTGATAAAATTGCGCTACATAAATGATATTAATTGTTTTATTGTTTTTTGTTAGGGGATAGTATTGTGATGATATTTCGTCAATTTGTCGCAAAGTGGAACTGTCAGTTCTACAGTCCCACTTGGCGATAAATTTGGCGATTTTTTAAAATGTCGCTAATTTAACGAAACTGTCGCCAAATGTTCCATAGAAATATAACTATTAAGACGATATTTTTTCTACCAATTTATTTGAAGCAAATGATATCATGTCGCTTAGCAACGGATTTAAATCCAATGTGTTTATGCGGCAGACGATTTTTATTAAATCCTTTCCGATTTGAATAATGAAGATATGTATATAAAATAAATTTCATTGCCATTTCATTTTGGACTGGATAATATCAATTATACTCTTCAGGTTTAAACATTATTATTATTGATATTTTCCGGAATTATTGATTCAGGGATTATTGATATTTTTAAGTTATTACGCCATTGTTTTATTGCGGCAAAAATTGCTGACACACGCATATTGTACGTTGTACGAGTAATCTTCTAGGAATGCACGGGTATATCTTCTAACCTACGAGAATATAAGTAGTACAGGTATATTGGCATATATTTTGACATATATTGGCATATATATTGGAATCAAGTACAGTCTTCTGGTATGAAGATTAAGGGGATACTTTATATATTCAATTTATTACGTCGTCTGTTGTATTTTACCAAAAAACATTTGTGACTCATATTGCAAAACGGGTAGTCTTCTGCTAATAATCGGACATTATAAGTAGTACGTGTATATCTTCCCATATAATTTTAGCACTTTAATTTTGACATATATTGGAATAAATGACTGTCTTCAGATTTAAAGATTACGGGTTTATTGGTATTTTCAATTTATACATGTAATCTACTAATACAGGTTATATTTTCTAATATTCGCGTATATAATTAGTACGGGTCCCATACAATTTTAACGCTTTTATTTTGCATATATTGATTCAATTCCATATTTTTGTTATATTTGCTTACATAAGGGATCCAAGATGTTTTATTCTTCAGATATGTCCATGAAGATAATTTTATATAGCGAGAACAGAGATTCTTAAACTTATTTTTAGGAGCATTATATTAAATATTTTAACAGAATATTTTGATTAAACATGTCATTTAGTATACTATAAGAATTTGGGCATGATTATGAATTTCAAGTTTCTTTATATTATATACTCCGTACGAAGAACGGGTATGCTGCTAGTCTCTATATATAAAATTGAAAATCTGTCTGTCTGTCTGTCTGTCTGTCTGTCTGTCTGTCTGTCTGTCTGTCTGTCTGTTTGTCCCATCATCACGAGAGAACGGCCGAACCGAATTTGATGAAATTTTGTGAATAGCCGGGAAATAGCCTCACTTAAAATTTAGTCTATGTTTGGAGTTTCTACGACCAGTGGTTCTCGAGATATTAGTAAAAAACGAAACTTTCGTTTGTCTCATCATCACGAGAGAACGGCTGAACCGAATTTAATGAAATTTTGTGGGTAGCCTTGAAATAGTCCCCCATAAATTTTGTCTAAGTTTCGGGTTTCTAAAACTAGGGGTTGTCGAAATATTAATGAAAAACGGAAATTATTCCTAGGACTTCTACTCCCTAACTCCGTGGTTTATCCAAACGGAAAGGATGAAAATCGTTTGTTTAAAACGTCAAAAAGATATAAAACTTCATTTCTGAGTTTGGTGGAGATTTTTTGCGCTAATTAGTCCCTATCTGAAAGCATGAATTGTTTGAAACATGAATTTAAATGGAAAAATCTACCTCTATGGCTTATATTTTTCACAAGCTTTTACTCAACGATGAAAAGTATAAAGAAATCAAAATGGTTATTTATTTTCGCATTTTATGAGGAAGATTTTATCTTATATCATGTTGCTCGGCAACGCAATAAAATTAAATGTGTTTGTTAATTATTATTTTTTTTTTTGATTTGAATAATAAATAAATGGTTATAAAAATATATTTTAGAAAACAATGGTTTGATTTTTCTTTTAATTATATTAATTGCGAACTGCGTACATCACTTTCATTTATTTTGGAAAAGAGGTTTCAAGCTTATATAGTGTGTTTAGCTAATAAACTCATATATTCTGTCTACCCAATAAATTCATTTATCCGATTGTTGAAACAGAAAAAGAGTAGAATGGGTATATCTTCTAATAATATTTTAGTGCTTTCATTTATTATATACAAACTGGAACACGATATTTTATTCAGATCTGCAAATTTAGAGCTACGAATTTGGCTGGATATCGCTAACATGGCAAATTTCTTAAACGTTGCCAAATTGATTGAAATGTCTCAAAATTGATAAAAATGATGTAAATCAATGAAATTTATTTTGTTTTGCTAGAAGAAAGTACTGAACTGGTGTTTCGTTAGCATTTGTCTGCAGTCCAACCGTCTTACTTACTAACACATTTAGCGAATTTTTAAAATATCACCAAATTGATAAAAATGTTTGTAAATCCATAAAAATATCTTGAAATTGATAAAATTGCGCTAAATAAATGAAATTGTGTTTTTCAGGGGATAATATTTTGATGATGGTTCATCAATTTATCGCCAAGTGGGACTGTCATTTCTACAGTGCCACTTGGCCGCCAAACCAAAATGCCGCCAAACCTTCATTAGAGATCGCTTTATTCAGACGATATTTTGACCACCAAACTATTTGAATTAAATCATAGCATGTCGCTTAGCAACGGATTTCAATTCAGTGTGTTTATGAGGAAGAAGATTTTTATTAAATATTTTCCGATTTTAATAATGAAGATATGTATATAAAATAAATTTCTTTGCCATCGTATTTTTGACTGGATAATATCAATTACGATCTTCAGATTTAAACATTATTATTATTGATGTTTTCGGGGATTATTGATTCAGAGATTATTGATATTTTCAATTTCTTATGCCATTGTTTTATTGCGGCAAAAATGGTTGAAACGCATATATTGTACGTTGTACGAGTAATCTTCTACAAATGCACGGCTATATCTTCTAATCTATGAGAATATAAATAGTACAGGTATATTGGCATATATTTTGACATTTATTGGCATATATTGGAATCAAGTACGGCCTTCTGGTATGAGGATTTCGGGGATTATTGATATTTTTAATTTATTAATCAATCTGTTTTATTTTGGCAAATATTTTTAAGACTCATATTATAATACGGGTAATATTTTAGTAACACTAGGACATATCTTCTAATCTAAGATATTATAAGTGGTATGGGTATATCTTCCCATATAATTTTAGCACTTTTATTTCGGCACATATTGGAATCAATTACTGACTTCTGGTTTAAAGATTACGGATTTATTGATATTTTCAATTTATACATGTAATCTAATACAGGTTATATCTTCTAATATTCGCGTATAGAAGTAGTACGGGTCCCATACAATTTTAACGCTCTTATTTTGCATATATTGATTCAATTCCATATTTTTTGTAAATTTGTTTACAAAAGACGCCAGGATGTTTTATTCTTCAGATCTGCCCGTGAAGATAATTTTGAATAGCGAGAACACACATTCCTTAACTTCTTTTTAGGAGCATTATGTTAAATATTTTAGCAGAATATTTTGATTAAAGATGCCATTTAGTATACTATAGGAATTTGCACATGATTGTGAATTTTTAGTTTCTTTATATTATATACTCCGTACGAAGAACGGGTATGCTGCTAGTTTATTTTATAAAAAGAACTCATATAACAGGTGAATCAATCATTCTATACTTTTTCGGAAATTTTCTACCCGATTTTTTTTCATATCAGGTACGTAAAACAGCAAATGCAGACATCTGTAGGGTCTTGCAACACATCTCATATGAACATAGACTTTTTACTTTCCTTATATACATAATGTATAAGGAAAGAATTGTGACGGGGTCGAAAATTCGAATTCGAGTTTTCGACAGGGACAGCACGTTTCAAGTATCCCTGATCACGAATCAATCATTTTTGAAGTGATGTCTGTGTGTGTGTGTGTGTGTGTAAAAGTATGTGTGTGTGTGAAAGTGTATGTGAGTGTGTGGGCGTGTGTGTGTCAGTGAGACTGTGGAGACGATAACTGACAAACGAATGGACCGATTCGAACAAAATTTGGTACAAAAATCACAATCCGTAAATGCTGGAAGCTTATAGTTTTTATACGCAATCGAATGTTCAGAACACCCCCTAAATTTTCGAGTGAAATTTTGAAAAAGTCGTCAAAAAATCAAAACCGCTAATAAAGTTATGCAAGTAGACATTTCTTATGTAATTTTCCATTAAAAAACGATTGTAATAAATTTTAGAACTCTAGCATGAACCGTTCTCAAGATATTGCACATTTTTCAAAAAAATTATCAAAAAGTATAAAATAAAAAAAAATATTTTCTATTGAGAAGCATGTTCACTTTTCATATGTAATACCATGCGATAAATTGGGTGACATTATTCTCGTGGATCTAAGTAGTTCCATTCATGAATAAAGATACTTTGAGTAATGCATTTGTATCTGAACGCCAATATTCATTTATCTGCTGTAAGAATAACTTATTTCCTCGTCCATAACGTTTGACGAGATTTTGGCGACGAATTTGGTGGAATATCGCCAACTTGGCGACTTTTTAAATGTTGCTAAATTAACGAAAAACTCGCCAAATGAATAAAAATGACGCTAAATCAATGATAACTCATTGATGATGACGACATGGAAAATGACGACTCATTGTCGAAAATTCAATATCTTGGAAAGAATATAAATAACAACTGTAAAAATTATCTATTTCTTTTACTGTAAAAGTAGTAAATTCATTGCATTATATAAGGAAAGTCATGTGCTGCCTACATCAGATTTTTTATAACGAAATCTTAGCGCGACTGCCGATTTTACTACTACAGATAACGACACAGACGTTGGAAACAACGAGTATTCGTTACATTATTGTTTATTTGAAACTTTCAAGATCCTTTTTTCTAATTACTCTTCTTCATAATGATAATAGCATATAATAAATAATATTATCATCTTTTATTTTGAAAAGGGCATAACATCATGAACACTTGCTAAGACCCAACTCCACCAATATAGAAAACTGATTAAAAAGTTATGAACACAAGTAATCAACTAAATAAGGATTAACATTTTATACATTTCGGATTTTAAATAATTCACCAAACTATCGAGTGAATTATTTTTTTATTATTTACCCAATTTTACTATTTTTGGACTTTCAGCTCTTTTCAAAATCAGACAGAATGTCAGAATAATTAGATGCAATTAGTAAATATGTTTGATCTGTTTGAAATATCTCTACTTTAAACAAGAAAGATCGATCATGTATAAATCATTGATTATGAAACACTTTCCAACTGAAATGCAATTTGATTTAAACATCTCTAGAATGCGATACATTATTCGGTGATATTTTTTTAATTATCACAATACTACGATAATTTATTTTACTTGGAAATTTAAAACTCATCAAAAAAGGCAATGCCATAAAATTGTCTGCTTCTTTGCAAGATCAATGGATATTTCATTGATATCACTTATATTCCAGACTCCAGAGCTAAATAATTTTGCGTGAAAAATTCAGCAATACTTATACAACTCACCTCACAACCGCTTGATTTGTTTGCATTCTGCAAGCTGTAAAAATTAGGCTTCGTTGTAGGAATAATCAAATTTTAGCAATTTTAGGACGGATGCAACACTAAATATAAATTTAAACAATCTTTAAACATCACGATTTTTACCCTTCTAAAAAAATGGATACCATATTTTATTTCATGTCACGTGATCTCTTCATATAATATGGGTGTAATTATTATTTCAAATTTTATTTTAAAAACTAACTAGCATATTTGCTAAATTTTTACACATTTTACATGATATCTTAAATATTTTCTAAAAAGTTCGAGGCAATTTGGGAACTTTAACTCAGCTTAAAAATGTTTGAAAAATTATGTCCCACAGGGTTGAAGGTATTTCATTTTTTAAACCCGCGTTCAATCTGGAACTAATTAGGTGACATCATTTATTTTCACTCCCATATGCCCCATAAATCGTCTCAACAACATCCTAAAATTTCATTTTGATAATGTCATTGTTACGGCAGTTATCGTGCTACCGAACAGACAGACAGACGAAATGAGCAAAGTCAAAAGCATTTTACAACTATGTTGGAAAGTGTTAAAAACACAAACATTGCCACAATCTCAAGAATCAAGCTCCACATTATCGAAGATACAAAAATGTGTCTCCAAGACATCACTAAAGCAACTTCTGATTTCTACAAAATGCGATATAGGAAGAAACTTGCCTTGAATTATCCCAATATATTCTATCGTATGCATCCAATACACAAAAATGATTATTAGAAGAGTGTTCTGCATTTCTGGTCTGGAGGAATAGAGAAGACAAAAGGAAATAGATACAAGAGGGGGACAAGTACGATGCAGGAAGAATATGATGCAATGGAGTAATAAAGGATTAATCAGAAAATGAACTGTACTAGATTCAAGCAGCAGATTATTCAAAGAACTGAACACTTTTCCCATTTATGAAAGAGATGTATTACTATATTACATAGAGAATGGTTATTGACGAATAGTAATAACACACACATTATATATATACACACACACACATATATATATATATATATATATACAGGATGTCTCAAAAACATTGCCGTCGGCTTTTATTCCTTAAACATTGATCTTATACATATACAATTACAAAGTTGCGTAAAAAAAGGTACAGAATTTTATGAAATCGATTAAAAATTTCAAGGGAATTAAATTGTAAGGAATACAAAATTTAAATTTTTATACGGCCTCCGTACCAAAACATTTCCAATGAGTAAAATATGCCCCATACACGAATAAGGTGATGTACAAAATTTCAGCATTTTATCATAAAAAGCCCCAGAGATATGAAAAGACAAAAATGCTGGCTTAAATCACTTTTCAATGCATCGACATGGGTCCTCAGAGGGGAAAAATCATATCTGCAGATCGCGTTTCAGGGGTCATACACAAATTACGAAAGGCCAACGGCCCTACCGTGCGTCAAAAAACGGTTCTCGTTCGATCACCGAAGTTAAGCAACATCGGGCGCGGCTAGTACTTGGGTGGATGACCCCCTGGTAACACTGCGTGCTGCTGGCACATTTCGGGTGCGGTAGCCCGGTGGTTTGCGCGCTGGATTTGCACGCTGCCACAACTGCCGCCGTGTTCATGAGGAGTACGATCACGTTAAACATGTGGGTCAGTAAGTCCTTCCGAGAGGTTGGTGGTAGGGGAAGGAGGCTACGGTCCCTGTGGATGCCTTACCCACTGGGTTCCGGTCTAAATTGGGTGGCACTACCCGGCCGTCTAAACTGTTACCTTACACCTTTCTGGTAGGTCGGACGGTCTGGGTCTCAAAAACATCAACAACAAATTACGAAAGAAAACAATGATTACATAAATAAATAAAAATTTTGCTATTTATTAGTACAAGTATCTACACTGTGTAGAAATAATAACTTTGTACAAAGATTACAAAGCTTGTTCAAAATGTTTTCCATCCATACCAAAGATCCATTAAAGATAAAAGGCAGATAATATTTGCCTATAATGCATTTCTGCGTTGCGTCATTTTCACTCTTGTTGTAAACATTTACATTTTAATGTGTGATTAATCCCTCACCAACTTTGTTTAAACATATCTCTCCGACTTTTTATGATAAAATTCTGAAATTTTGTACATCACCTTATTAGTGTATGGGGCACATTTTACTCATTGGAAATGTTTTTGTACGGGGGCCCGTATAGAAATTTAAATTTTATATTTCTTCAAATTTACTCCTCTGAAAATTTTTATCGATTTCATAAAATTCTGTACCCTTTTTACGCAACTCTTTGTAATTTATTATATATGTCTAAAATCAATATTTAAGGAATAAAAGCCGAGGTCAATGTTTTTGAGACACCCTGTATATATATTAGGGGGCTCCGCTGCCTGCTCGCCGAGCTTTAACCAATCCCCGTAACTCGCGTCGCGTGTCGGGATTCTTAGCCTCCAACTCGCTCGCGCCATTTTCAGCCAACCTAATATTTAACTCAAAAACCGGTTTATTCCATCATGGTTCCTATTTTTTATCTATAATAATACCAAATTTCATATTTTGTATTCTATAGTTTTTGCGGTACAAGACAGAAACTCGAGAGACGCACCGGTACAGAAGAATGTTTTTCAAGTCAGAAGTACATAAACTCGTAACAAAATCGAAATATAACAAGAAAGATCAATCATGCTTAAAGCATTGATTATGAAACACTTTCCAAATTCAATGCAATTTTATTTAAAAAAGTCGAAAATGCAATACATTCCTCGGTAATATTTTAAAACTTATCACGATACTACATTGATTTATTATATTTGAAAACTTAATTGAAAAAAATGAACTTCATTCAAAAGACGGCATTGAAATATAAATTGCGTGGTTTAAATATCTCTAAAATGCAATACATTCCACGGTAATATTTTTAAATCTATCATAATAGTACGATAATTTATTATATTTGAAAACTTCATCGAAAACAACTGAAATTAATTCAAATGACTCCATGGCGTGGTTTAAATATCTCTAAAATGCAATACATTCCACGGTAATATTTTTAAATCTATCATAATAGTACGATAATTTATTATATTTGAAAACTTCATCGAAAACAACTGAAATTAATTCAAATGACGTCATAGAAAAAATAACACCCCTGGATCTCTCTATAAAAGCAGGATTTCATTCATAACTTTCTCCATTTCATTCATCACAATACTATAATAATTTATTTTATTTAAAAATTAAGACCATGGAGCTACAATTCATAAACTTTATGCTTAAAACTTCATCGAAAAAAATCGTCCTTCTGTTTATAAAATCAATTAATATTTCATTCATATCAGCCATGCAGACTCCATGGACTGAATTATTTTGTGTTAAAGAAATACAGTAATTCTAATACAACTCATTCTACATATTTTGCTGTTTACATTTTACATAGGTGAAAAATAGGCTTAATTGTAGAAATAATCAAATTTGAATGAGGATTTAAACTCAAATATATTGTCATTGTGTTGTTTTAGTATGTAGATGCACAGAATTTAAGCAGAAATAAAGTAGTTTTAGGATGGATACAACACTCAATATGAATTAAAAAGAACTTTAAAAAATCACGAATTTGAAACAAGATGGATGCCATATCTCATTTTGAAGTGGGTCATGTGATCGTTTCATATCATGGTCACGTGATCGTTTCATATAAGATGTGTAATTATTATTTTAATTTTTATTTAAAAAAACTACTGAATATATTTAGCTGAATTTTTTTTTATATATTTTATGGAACAATTTGACTATTACCTAAAATTTTCGAAGCAATTTGTGAATTTTAAATCCGCTTAAAAAATGTTAGAAAAATTAGGTCCCATAGGGCTCAATGTATTTCATTTTTTCAACCCGGGTTCAATCCAAAACTAATTGTGTGATATTATTCATTTATATTCCCATAGGTCCTACAGACCGTCTGAACAACATACTAAAATTTCATTTTGATTAAGTCATTTTTACGGCAGTTATCGTGCTAACGGACAGACAGACAGACAGACAGACAGACAGACAGACAGACAGAATGAACAAAGTCATAAACACTTTTCAACTTTGTTGTAAAGTGTTAATAAAAAAGGGGCTCCATCCTGCAAAAATTCAACATTGTAAGTATATGCCTGTAAAAATATTCGTGGGTTTGGCATTGTTAGTCCGCCCAGGACGTGAACTCGCAGCTCAAACATTTTGACTCTGGCATTAAATTTTTCTTAAACTAAAGTTTAAATCGAAAATGGTTTATTTCAGCGTATTTCTCTAATCTTTCTCAACAAGTGCACCAAATTTTATATTTTTATATGCTATAGTTTCTGCGGTATAAAGCAGAAAACTCGAGGAAAGATAAATTTTTCAAACAACGGCGGTGGCGGCAGCTACTTTTGTTTAATATTTCCATACAACAGAACAGCAAACATTTTTTTCATGTCAATTATGCGCTAACTTAAACCAAGCTCTGTGCACATGCAACTTTTATCAGTTGATGGTGCATGCTCAAGTAAGATGCGCACATCGTAGTTTCATAAATACAGCATTATATGGCTTAATCCAGTTTCTTACAATCCTTATGAAAAGTGGTGCTTTTATTGTTGAACAGAAACAATTATGGCACAAAAGCGCCAAGTTGACCTTTCTTTGAAGTGTAGGACAACCTGAATAACGAAATCATAACAGTTGCAGATATACGTTTCCAGAACACTGAATGTTTTACAATGCATAATCGTCAGACTGTTGCGAAGGGACTAAAAGACGTTCGACGACAAATAGTACAAATTCATCAAAGAGTATCTGCACGACGTAACAGAACGATACCTGCAAAGCAACTTTCTGCAGAGTTGACAGTCGACACAAAAGCAACTGTTTCCAAACAGTTTATGGAGCACTGAATGTTCTATAATGTGTAATTGCCAGACTGTAAAGAAGGGTCCAAAGCACTGGAGACGTTTGACAACAAGTATAAAGTGTTCAAAGAGTAACTGCATGATGTAACAGAATGACATCTGCAAAGCACATTTCTGCAGAGCTGACAGTTGACACAAAAGCAACTGTTTCCAGACATTTTACAGGATGCTAAGGGAAACTGGTCTGTATGACCAACCTTCAACAATTTGTCTTTTTCACCCTTGTGCACAGGCGTGTTGCAATGAAGTTAGAAGTGTTGAAACGAGACTCTGAATCAAGAAGGAAATGTGTTCTTTTCTGGTGAGTCCAAAGCATTCCCAATACCCCTCCTTCTGGTGAGTATTCCCAGTACTATATATCCATATAGTAGTAGTCTGTATAGCAACCATAGACGTAACTATGTCTATGTTAACAACACGAAAGGGGGGACTAATTAGATGGTGGTGGAGTCCTGTTTTGAGCAGACATAATGTGGAATGGCCGCACAGAGCTTTAGATCATCAATGGGGAGGCTCTGTAACTAGTAAAAGATACAGAAACAACATAATGGAACTTCATGCTAAGCGTTTTGGAGGTACCGCCAGTCCAAATGCGTATTCGTGGCCACTAACGCGTGCACGCACAGCTCTTCAGCTGGTCTGTGACCTTTTCAGTGAAGATATTCAGTGAATGTTGAAGTTTTTCCCTTTGAGTAAGCATGGGATGAACTAGGGAGAGAAACTTCATCCCGTCAGCTTCCATCAAGGATTATTCTGGAACTGAAAACATCTACTTCAGTAGTGGGACTGTTTGTCTACACAGTTCACAGATAACTTGGAGCTTGTTTGGTAGCAAATGACAACACCTTTTAGTGATGTTCATACACCAGCGCTGTTTCAGTTTTAAAGAATAATAAATTCACGTTTTAGCATCTTATTTTTAAAAATGCATAATTCCTGTATATAATTCTGGTATGTGTAGATTGAGAATTCTATTCTTTCTTATATAAAACTGCATTACACATAGATATGTGGCTGCTTTTAAGTATTGTAGTAGATATATATATCTATTTCTGAATATATAAAGTAAATTACTACAGAAATTTTTAAATGAGGTGCAGCATTCAAATATTTGTTTCAGATGAACAAACTTCACATATTTTAGTATACAGAAACCTATTTCAAAACTACTCTAAAATAACTGACTGATTGCACAAGAATCCAATGTCAAAATAAATCTTGATATGTGTTATCACAAGATATCCTTTTGTACGTATGCATTACACAAATAAGAAATTACGAACACAATACTCTGCGTTTTTTGTTTCGCAAATGGGAGAGACAGAAAGGAAACAATATGGGGATGGGGTAAGATATATTGAATCTTGGTCTAGGAATTCAAAATTATTTCAAAACTACTCTGAAGTAACTGCTGATTGCACAAGAACACAATGAAAAAAAAATTGATCTGGGCAGCACATGACTTTCCCTGCAAATTCATATTCATGTTCTCTTTATTTCTTCAATAATTCATTAAATTCAGTTTAATTGCACACGATAACAGCCATAATTATTTTAAATTACACTGAATTTGCATTTTTAATTCACTTTTCATCTTTATTTGGTAACTGAACTTATTTTCAAAGGTGGAATAGCGAAAATGCAAAAAACCAAAATATCTCAGAAACGGCTGGCTGATCCTAGAGTAATGGGGTTGGTCTTATTTTTTTATAGTCAGAAATTGCGTATAAAATAAACATTTAATTGACATATTTGAGCATTCGGAGACTTTTATTTTTATATTTAACGAATTTTGCTGACCAGTTAGCAAAACAAAGGCAGGTTATTTTTTTCCTAATCGTACCAAAATCTATTCAAAACCAGATTAACTAACAAAATATTTATCTACCAAATTTTGTGTAATTTGGTCTATTAGTTTTTCAGCTAGAGTGGATTGATACAGGTAATTTTTGCGGGCCATTTCGCAAAAAAAGGCCGGTTCTTTTATCCGGAATCGTACCAAAAATTAATTCGCACCAGGGTCAACCACAAGGGACTTATCTACCAAATTTTATGAAATTCGGTCTATTAGTTTTTCAGTTAGAATGGATACCAAATCTGCACGGACAGACAAACACACACAGAAGTCACGCTGAAAATAGTTTTTTCGTGCTTTAAAGGTCCCAAAACGTGTAGATTCGTCAAAAACTCGAGTTGCGATTTCAATGCTTTCACTATACATTACCATGTATGGCAGGGAAAGTAAAAATCTTGATATGTGCTATCACAGGATATTTTCTTGTACATATGCATTACACAAATAAGAAATTACGAACACAATGCTCTGTGTTTTCTGTTTAGTAAATGGAAGAGATAGAAAGGAAACACTAAGGGGATGGGGCGAGATACGGAAGATGGGATCTTGGTCTAGGAATAATAAGGATTTACCACAGAATAAACTGCAGAAGTATTGCATAGCATCTGCAGATGAATTATAAAAGGAATAAGTTTTATGGCCGGGAAAAAAAAATTAATAGGAATATGTCTAAGTTCAGGCTGCGGATGGGGTGCTTTTTATTTCTGTATAGATAATTATGTGTCACAGCAGTGACATGGGGCAAGGGCACTGCAAGATACTATATTGCAGAATTGACTTCAAGCTATATTCCCTATATCTATAACAATATCTCTAAAATTACAGTGGTTAGAAGAATTTGTGATAACTCTTTGGAAAGGTCTATGGTAAGAATATTAGACCAGAATATGAATCAGATATATAGACCAGAATATTATTCTAAAGACTCGTAGTTGTATCTTTAAAAGCGAGAAAGATACATCCTTTAGGATTTCTGAAAAGTGTAGTTATTTTTCAGTCTTTTTTCTTTCCTCTTTCTCCTCCTTCCATTTCAGACAATGTTTAGATATGGAAAATTCATCCGATTTTGATAAAATTTCCAGGCATGTTCACAAATAGGGAAAATGTTTTTAAATTTGAATTTTTAGGTCAAAGTTTTCCTTTATTTTAAGCTAAAAATAGTAAAAAGTCATATTTTTGACAAAAATACAGCTATTTTATCGCAAAGGGACAAGATTTTTACAAAAAGTTTTCTCTCGCTTTTCTAATGAATATACATGTTTACGTTATATGTATTACTAAATGGTCAATTAAAACATTGAGGTAGGAAAATGTGCAGGAAATGTTCCTTAACTTAGCCCTTTAATTAAGGCAAATTTAATCATTGAAACTTGACGAAAAATTGAAGGTATTCTCTTTCTACTTCCCCAATGCAATATAAGGTAATGTATAGAGGAAGTATTAGAATTGTGAGGAAAATTGGAAATCGAGTATTTAACAGATTTACACGTTTTCTATATTGTTTCTGTGAAGGGGATGATTTACTGCAAAAGAGATTTCAGCGGTGACTTGAATGTATATATTCGTTATTTGTTTCAGAAAACTTGATTTGTATATTTCTTATAAGATGCGATAACTTATTTTAAAACCTTCTTTTACAACCTTTGATTGCAGAAGAATTTCATGTCAAAAGGAACTTGATATAATATTAATAAGATTTTCATTTCATTAATGTGTAGCAAATTCGTCAATTAAAATTATTTCGTAGTTTTAAATTAACCTATATTTTGAGCATTTCAAGTTTGCTGTTTTCACCCAGCTTGGAACCTGCTGCGAGCAATTCAGTTTAAAAGCTTTTAATAATTAGAAAATAAATTTTTATGGTATAAAATATTTGATTTAGGTTCCAATTAAAAACCTAAGTTATAATTTTGTTTTTCTATATTTCAATAAACATATTTATTTATTCTTATGCATAAGAAAAATAGAGCACACATTTATTACTATAGAAACACACACTTGTAACTATAGTAGCGCATTTGTTACTATAGTATTTATTACTATAGTTTGTAACTATAGTCATCACGAAAACTACATTTTGATTATAAATGCAAGTTTTATAAATAGGTAAAACAGTGCCATGTTGTTAGCATTGCATTAATATCACTCAAGCTGAAATGTTGGTGTTTTGGGTAATTTAATTGTCTGAAACAAAATTACTTCTGAATGCAAAATGCTAGATTCTCTTTTTTATGTATTCTTTTCCTAGTAATATCTTATACTACCCTGTTTTTTTTCTGTATTACATACGGTGGAAGAACTCACGAATGCTTAGTGTTATTATAACAATTATCGATATTTTTGGTCTTATTTTCTTCGTCAATTACGTGACGAAAATCAGATTTAGGAAGTTTTGGGAAAGAGGTGTAACTTTGAAGCAAATTAAACACATGTGTATCCATATATTGTAGGTATTTACAAGCAGATGTTTGTTCGAGAGCTTTTCAAGCATAGTATTTCAAGCACGCAGTCGCAAAGATAACGTCTATTTTGACAAATTTGTTGCTACGGTCGCCAAATTTGAATCAAATGATGCGGACTTTCATATACACTCACGGACAATGAAAGTTGCGCACCAAGAAGAAAACATGGTACAACCGCGAAATGATGTAAATAGCTAGAGGGCGGGCTGGTATGCAAATGATCCCAGTCTGGTGTGATTGCGCATGACCTTACACCCGTGGGTAGCTCTGCAAGCATGAGCCAGCTGCCTAGTAAAACGGCGTGTAATCAACGCCTCATTAATACGATAAGCTTCGACCAACGCAAGCACGAGTACGGAGTGAAAAGAATGGTGGGTAGACACTAGGAACGTCAATATACGCAACTGACGGACTTCGAGAAAGGCCTGATCATCGGTCTGAAAACCGCAGAGTGGTCAGCGCATCGGATAGCCCTTCACGTGGATTGTTCGGACTATATCGTCCGACGGTGTTGGGAGCACTGGTCACAGGGAGCCACCCAGACACGGAAGACCGGTCCTGGACAGACCAGGCATACCATCAGTAGAGAGGAACTAATGATCGTGCGGCAGGCACAGATAGAGCCCACGACTACCCGATCCACGATACAGGCACACGTAGCGGCTCCTGTGTGCTCACTAACCATATCTAGATGCCTGAATAAAGCAAATCTGCGATCCCAGCGTCCCTTACGTGTGCTGCCGTTAACACGGGAAGATCAGCGGCTCCGGTTGGAGTGATGTCGGGATAGAGCAACGTGGGAAGCCACAGATTGGTAATGTGTGGTGTTTAGCGATGTATGCCGCTTCGTTTTGGAGACCAATGATTAGCGCATCCGAGTGTGAAGGTCCCCTGCACATCGCCATAATTCCAACTTCGTTATCGAGTGCCGCACCAGCCCCACTGCAGGCATCATGGGCTGGGGAGCCATAGCTTACGACAGCTGATCCGCTCTAGCAGTGGTACCTGGAACATTGACGGGCCAGCGGCACGTGGATGAGATTCTACGGTTCCATGTGCTCCCATTTGTTGCTGGGATTCCAGGTGCGCAATCCCAGCAAGATAATGCCTGGTTGCATACGGCTCGAGTCGCCCAGGCTTGCCTGAGTCATGTCCAGACACTTTCATAGCCTGCCCACTCCCCAGACCTGTCTCCTATCGAGCATGTGTCGGACCAGTTGAAACGCCAGCTGCCCCGTTGCCGCAATCTTCGTGATTTAGAAAGTAATGTCCAACAGGTGTGGACTCATCTGCCGCAGGACAACATCAGGCGTCTGTTCGATACTATGCCGGACCGTATTGCTGCTTGTATCGCAGCACGAGGCGGTGCGACATGTTATTATGAATCACTGGACTGTGTACCACAGCTCCTTCTATACGTGTCCTGTTGCGCTGTTTTTGTGATCATGTATATCATTCATCTGTATCCTTCTATCAATAAAATTTCAGCTCTATCCTATACTCCCTTCTTGGTGCGCAACTTTTATTGTCAGTGAGTGTAATAGCAATGATTGCTTATAAATGCTATTTTCCCCCGGGAACAAGCAATATACCTTGCAGGATTATAAGAAATCTAGTAGCAATGTGATTTAGGTTTAATGATTTCAATATTATGTGTAAAAATAAACAAGAAAGATTAATCACGCATAAAGCATTGATTATGAAATACTTTCCAACTGAAATGTTATTTTATTTAAACATCTCTACAATGCGACGCATTCAGAACTGATATATTTTAAATTATCACTGTACCACAATAATTTATTAAACTTGGAAACTTAAAGCTTCATCAAAAAAGGTAATGCTAAAATCGCCTGCTTCTCTATGTAAAATCAATAAATATTTCATTCATATCACTCATATTCCAGACCCCAGGGCTAAATACTTTTACGTGATAAAAATCCAGCAAATATTATACAACTCATCTTACAATCGCTTGATTTGTTTACATTCACCCATACGTTGAAATTTGGCTTCGTTGTAGAAATAATCGAAGTTTAGTGATCATTTAAAATCGAAAATATTGCAAGGCGTAGGTACGGAATTTAGATACACAGATAATATGTAAAAATAAAGCGGGTTTAGGACGGATGCAACACTAAATATAAATATTAACGTTCCTTAAAAATCACGATTTTCACACAGCGAAAAAAAAAATGGATGCCGAATTTTATTTTGCAATGCGTCACGTGATCTTTTCATATAATAATGGCTGTAATTATTATTTCTATTTTTATTTAAAAACTACTTAACATATTCTGATGAAATTGTTTTTACATATTTTACGTGATAATTTGAATATTTTCTAAAATCTTCAAAGCAATTTGTGAATTTAACCTCTACTTGAAAGAAATGTTTGAATAATTAGATCCCATACGGTTCAATGTATTTCATTTTTTCAACCCAGCAAAACTAATTGGGTGATATTATTCTTTTACGTTCCCATATGTCCCACAGACTAAACATTTCAAACATACCAACAACATACACAACAACATACCAAAATTTCATTTTCATGAAGTCATTTTTACGGCAGTTATCGTGCGAACGGACAGACAGACAGACAGACAAACAGACAGAATGAACAAAGTCATAAATACTTTACAACTATTTTGGAAAGTGTTAAAAATGAAAGTTAGTGGATCTAACAAGAAGGGCGAGAGTTTACTGTTATAAAAATTTCCATTTTAAATAATTTATCAAATAAATGTTGCTATCTAGGTTAAATTTTGAAACTTAAAATTAGCCTTTTGAAATTAATGTTAAAGTAGAGAAATTAATTGAAAATGAGAATTGGTAGGGAGGCGCCTTATAATCCTAAAAAATCTTATGCGAAAGTATTCTAACAAACATATCAAGCAAATGTTATTTTTAGAATCTTGCTTTGGAACTAGAACCAAACGATTACAAAAGCTACATGATATATAAATGAAGATAATAGAACCCAATCTTCAATAGCTAGACGGAAACGTTGAAATGAACTCAGACAGAAACCACCAAACTTGCATTTGCAAATATATCATCAAATATGAATTGGAACGCCAGTGTCTTTTGATATCAAATCAGAATGCTATATATGGAAGAAAACTACGTTCATATCTGGTTGAACAAAATTCTATTTGTCCATCTTGCGCATACTTTGACAATAAGACGGAAACTATAGGACGGTGCTTTGCTCTTTCTGCAAGAAGAGTCTGGAAGACTGAAAATAATCACCGAAAGGGAAAGGGACAAGATATGACATTGGAACTCGCTGAATTGGTCTCTTGGTAAGTAATAAAGGATTCATCAACAAATTATCCGAGGAAGTGATTATTCACTAAGATATAAGACGCAGATATTACGAAGATAATGATTGGATAGGAATTTCTGGATTCGGGAAGACATATTGAGTAAATATTTCTGTTTATTGTTATGGATATAAGCAATAAACTTGATAAATGTTATGATTTGGAAAAAAGTCAGAAATTGAAAGCAGTGAAATAACTAACAATATAATAACTGGAATATTTGGATTAGTTTTCTGAACTAAATTAGAGGTTTTAAATAATTTAGTCCATTTAATCAGCATCTTTAGTTTCACTACTGAACTACTCCATCGACACTTGCTCAAACGTTTTATATTTAAAGATATCCCTTTACCTTTGCTCAACACCTATATTCTTGTTTGTTCAACATTTAAAAAGATATTTTCTCAACATATTCACACAGTATCTCTTGTTGAACATGTATTGCTTTGTGTGCTCAAAATTCAATGCTTTTTATTTTGTTCGACAATTCAATTTTTGTTAGCTTAAAATTTTTATCAGCGTTGTTCAACATCTCTCTAGCTTTAGAGAATTTCAAGCGTTCATAAATTGGTTGAAAAAGAAAATAAAGTCTAAAGTGGACAGCACATGATTTTCTTTACAGATTCAATTTTTTTTTCTTTTTTTCATAATTCATTAAATTAAGTTTAATTGCACAAAGTAACACGGATAATTATTTGAAATTACACTGAATTTGCAGTTTTAATTACATTTTTATTTTCGTTTGGCGACTGGAAGTATTTTCAAAGGCGAAGTGACTAATGTGACAAACTGAAATATATCTAGAACGGTTAGTCCTAGAGTAATGGAGTTGATCTTAATCTTTCTGTCTTTAAATCTTACGTTTAAAACAAGGTAGGCACTAGTACTGGTGCTGGAGTATGCTGTCCAGATGATGGTACAAAACTATTTAACTATTTCACCCTCTTGGCAGATACGTTACTGTCTTTCAGGCTGAGGTCTTTGCTATTCTAATGTGCTGTAGAATTTGCTCTGACAGAAATTACAGGCGCAACCAAATCTTTATCTGCTCTGATAGTCAGGCTGCTCTTATGGCTGTAAGAAAGTCTACTATGGCGTCATCCCTTGTCTGGGAGTGCTATATTGTACTTTGTAAGATTGCTAGCAACAATCAAGTCATAGTTTAATGGGTGCCTGGACATTTAGGCATTCCAGGTAATGAAATGGCTGATGAGTTGGCTAGAAACGGTTCAAGCACACCTTTTGTTGGTCCCGTGCCAGCTTTGAGTGTTCCTAATGAACTGACCTGAAGAATTGTCTACGACATCTTCAGAAAGCTTCAGTGCGAGAACTGACGTAATACTAAGAGCCAAAGGCAGGCGGAAGAACTAAACTGTAAGTGCTCTAGTATGCGTCAAAAGGAATTATTCAAGCTCAGTAGAACTGGCATCAGAAGGGCTGTCGTGCTAATTACTGGGTACTGCATCCTTAAAAGGCACCTAAATATTATGGGTGTCATTAAGGATTCGCTGTGTAGAGGCTGCAATTATAGAGAAGAAACCGTCGCACACATACTTTGTGAATGTGAGGTGTTCTCCGCCCATAGGTTCGAACACTTGGGTCTACATGTGATCGAGCCCTGGAAGTTGCATGACATTCCTGCCAAGTGCCTGCTGATTTTTACTTCGGCTACTGCTCTCTTTTCTTAGGGACTTTTTCTTTTATAGGATAGTACAATAGACCTCTGCTCGCTGTGCTGGGATTTTTTGGAGCCACTCACCTTCATGTCATTCACTCATACGTATAAAACAAGCATTTATTTGATACATTGGAGAATGTATAGCATTTTACTTTAGATTTTGACGATTTTTGCTAGCCATGGCATGAAGCAATGCAGGTTCTTTTTTTCCGAATCATACCAAAATCTAATTAGTACTAGGGTAATCCACGAGTGGTTTATCTACCAAATTTTGTGACATTTCGTTTATTAGTTTTTGAAAAAATACATTTCATAGACAGACACACACGTACACACAGACATCACGTTAGAAATTGTTTTTTCGGGTTCAAGAGTGCTCGAAATGTGTAGATCCACTCGGAAACTCGAGTTGCTATTTTCGACACGATTCCGATACTTTCCCGATACATTACCATTTATTGTAGTGAAAGTAACAATAGAAGTCAAGATGCAATCATTCAAAAATATGTAACTACTCCCGTCTAGGCTCGAACCAAGAGCCTTTGAACTGGTGCCTTGACCAGGTGGAACACAGGGGGAAATATGATATCTGATTAAACATTGGTATTGCTCAAAATTTAAACGAAAATGTACTGGGATGCGATATTGTCTCCTGTGGTTTAATTACTGGTAAGACCTAAAGACGCTAGCTCGAAGTTTACAGATTCCACCCCTGTTAGAGGCTTTTGTATATTTTCCGAATAATTGCCTTGACTTTGCTTATCTAAAGTTTTGTTCGAAATCTTGAGCTGTATTTTCTCCACATATCCAGCTTCTCTCTCACATATCTAATCAACTTTTCTTTGCCAACATTTCTTTAGATTTTTCGTCAACATTTTTAATTATTACCGCTGGTGTTGAGTGATCGAAGCTGCTTCGCTGTTTCTCTCATGGCTGAGTTTTCGCCAGCTTAAAAATACATAGGCTTAAAAAATACATAGGCTTAAAAAAAGTTTCTGCCCAGTTTGTTGGTTGAGCCTGAAAATGCAGAAGTATGATGTGATTTTACCAACATATCACGAGTAGTTTATTTTTTAATTGTCTAATAAATTAATCAAGATATAGATCATCCTCATACCGGTGTAAAATTATTAGCAAAAGCATAGCTATTCGGTAAATTGAGCGAGTTAAAATCTGACATTTTTCGTGATTTTGCTCATGATACAATATTACTTTCCTTACATACATAATGTATAAGGAAAGTATTGTGACGGGGTCGAAAATTCGAATTCGAGTTTTCGACGGGAGAGCACGTTTCAAGCATCCCGGATCACGAATCGAACATTTTTGAGGTGATGTCTGTGTGTGTGAAAGTATGTGTGTGTGTGTGTCAGTGAGTCTGTGGAGACGATAACTGACGAACAAATGGACCGATTCGAACGAAATTTCGTACAAAACTCACAATCCGTAAACACCGGAAGCCTATTGTTTTTATACGCAATCGAATGCTCAGAACCCTCCTAAATTTTCGAGTGAAATTTTGAAAAATATCGTCAAAAAATCAAAGCCGCTGATAAAGTTACGCAAACAGACATTTATTATGTAATTTTTCATTAGAAAGCGATTGACATAAATTTTAGAACGCTAACGTAAACCGTTCTCGAGATATTGCACATTTTTCAAAAAAATTATCAAAAAGTTAGATAAAATAATAAAAAAAATTTTTCCTATTGTGAAACATGTTCATTTTTCATATGTAATACCATGCGATAAATTTGGTGACATCATTCTCGTGGATCTAGCTCGTTCCATTCATGAAAAAAGTACTTTGAGTAATACTTTTGTATTTGAACGCCAATAGTCATTTATCTGCTGTAAGAATAACTTATCTCTCTGTCCATAACGCTTGGCGAGATTTTGGTGACGAATTTGGCGGAATGTCGCCAACTTGGCGACATTTTTAATTGTTGTCAAATTAACAAAAATCTCGCCAAATTGATAAAAAGGACGCTAAATCAATGAAAATGACGACTAATTGAACAAAATTCATGATCTTGGAAATAATATAAGTATCTACTATAAGAATAACATTTTTTAAACTGTAAAAGTAGTAAATTCATTGCATTATATAAGGAAAGTCATGTGTTGCCCACATCAGATTTTTTTTTGTAAATGATGCGATCTTTGAAAATAGGTTTATGGTAGATATCTCTTAGAACTGTGATTCAAGATTAATATACGACCAGTAGACTGGCGGCCAGAAAAACAGGTAGCGCCATCTATTGCAATTTAGTGGAAAATACATTTTATTTTTCACAACAGTGGCTGTGTTACATATATTACTCCAGACACAACAAAAGCATCAAATTGTGATTCCGTTATAGTCTTGTGTATGCTATTATGCCACATGTGCGTGATATACTTTGCAGTTAGATCATGACTAATTTGGTGACAACTGAAAAATAAACCTTAGTTTAAAAGTTCCTCAGTTTAAAAACCTGTGAGTTTAATTAAATACATTAAACGATCTTGGGATCAAATTAAAGCCTTCTTTATTCAGATAAAAAAACAAAGGCAAGAAAGCGTCTATCTAATTGTCTTTGTTGGTGCTGATGCGCTGCCTTTTTATCATTAAAAAATATATTAGTCTTTGTCTCCAAAATATGTTGATACTTCTAATAAACTGTGTTTACTTTTGACTTCAAACTATTGCTGTAGAAAGTATGGCGTGTTACAAACGGTATATTATAAGTACAAGTTTTCGTGGTGGATTGAACAAAATATTATATGACACATTTAAATGGCAAAATTCAAGACTTTAGTAGCAAAATGACTATCACCATTAGATACCAAAGAATCTGTCTTAGAAAAATCTGTTAATGTGTATTTACTGGTTTCCAAACAGAACATTACAGAACAAGAAATTAACCGAAATGTTGAAATAATGCATTCGAGACTATTTTTTGTTTTTTTTAGACTTAGCTCTCCGAATTTGTGGGAAAAAAGGAAATATATATTGCCGAAATTCTCCTTTATTCCGTAATGGATGACCAAGGAAAAAGCAAAACTCCGCGATTATATTGCATATATTCCTTTGGTACTGGGAACCGAGGTAAACATCTTAAGAGGTCCTTTTCTATATAAGGCTCATTTTATATATTATCAGACAATTTTCCAATAAACTGTTATGGATTTTATATAATATTTTAGATAATTTCTCATTTTAACATTTTGAAAGAACTATCTGCGTAATATCGCAGTTTGATAATTAAATCTTGGAAAAAAAATGAGCTTTATAAAATGTGATCAAAAGAGTGTTTTACGTTATTTGATAGGTAGAATTTTACACAAGACCTTATCGAGATGAACCAAAATTCTGGATTAAGCAAATAGTGTACCATCCCTGGAAGTAAAGGCACGGAGTTACAACTTCATGTTGGGAAAACGCCAACCTCGTTTAAGGCATTAATTCAGGATGTACTGGGGTAGGATAAATCCCATTGCGTTGTATGTATTTCTAAGGCAAAAGGCTGGCATTGAAGTAAAAAGTATTTATTAAAACTGCGAATTTTCCAGAAAAAATTATCAGTGTAATGGAAATTAGATCTCAAATAAAATAAAATATTCCCACGGATTCAAATTTATTTTAATTTTCAATTTATTTTTGTCTCTACATATTCTGTACGTTGTTCTACTACTAAGGAAACACACAAGTTAGAAAATATACAAGCAGGGAAATGTAAATAATTTGGTCTCGAACTAGTTTAAAGAGGGTATATATTGATTCTGTACAGATCCATATAATTCAGGACGTATGGGAAAGTCCGTATCAAGGGAAATTTCTTGTGAACGAAGAGGGTTATTCTTATTTTTACTTTCCTTATATACATAATGTATAAGGAAAATATTGTGACGGGGTCGAAAATTCGAATTCGAGTTTTCGGCGGGAGAGCACGTTTCAAGCATCCCTGTTCACGAGTCGAACATTTTTGAGGTGATGTCTGTGTGTGTGTGAAAGTATGTGTGTGTGTGTGTGTGTGTGTGTGTGTGTGTGTGTGTCAGGGAGTCTGTGGAGACGATATCTCACGAACGAATGGAGCGATTCGAATGAAATTTGGTACAAAAATCACAATCCGTGAATACTGGAAGCCTATTGTTTTCAAACGCAATCAATGTTCAGAATCCCCCTAAATTTTCGAGTGAAATGTTGAAAAAAACATCAAAAAATCAAAACATTTAATAAAGTTACACAAATAGACAATTATGTAATTTTTCTTTAGAAAACGATTGACATAAACTTTAGAATGCTAACATGAACCGTTCTCGAGGTATTACACAGTTTTGAAATAAATTTATCAAAAAATCCCCTAAATTAAAAAAAATATTAACTGTTGAGAAACATGTTCACTTTTCATATGTAATATCATGCGATAAATTGGGTGACATCATTCTCGTGGGTCTAGCTCGTTCCATTCATGAGAAAAGATACTTTAAGTAATACTTTTGTATTTGAACGCTAATAGTCATTTATCTACTATAGGAATAACTTATTTCTCCATCCATAACTCTTGGCGAGATTTTGGCGACGAATTTGGCGAAATATCGCTAACTTATCGACTTTTTAAATGTTTCCAAATTAACGAAAATCTCGCCAAATAGATAAAAATGACGCTAAATCAATGAAAATGTTGACTCATTGGCGAAAATTCAATATCCTGGAAATAATATAAGTATGTACTATAATAATAACCTATTTTTTTTTTTTTTTTGCTGTAAAAGTAGTGAATTCATTGCATTATATAAGGAAAGTCATGTGCTGCCCACATCAATTTTTTTTTAATAATGCTGTATAAGACACCCCTATGACCTTACACGACACGATAACGTTGGGGACTGACCCCTCTCCTCTTCTTATAAGGGAGGAGCTATCTCGCTCCCTTTTAGAGATAAGGAAAAAACTAATTACAAAGTTGTAGTGTGTTACCAAATTAGTATACAAATGTGTTTTTCTGACACAAAAATCTGCAAATAATTATGCAAAAGTATATTTTCAAACGCGTGCAATTCCAACTGCCAATTCGTCTGGCAACTGAAACAATTTAAAACATTTAGTTTGATGCTAATTGTTTTATTTGACAAACGATTTGTAGGTAAAAATCATCCTATTCGAAGCCAAAAAAAAAAAAAAAAAGTAAACTAATCTGAAGTTAAAAGAACATTTCATCTGCAGCATTGTATCGTTATGCTATGTGTTTGTCACATCGATCTATTTCTATTGCTTTCTTTATATACATAATGTATAAGGAAAGTATTGTGACGGGATCGAAAATTCGAATTAGAGTTTTCGACGGGAGAGCACGTTTCAAGCATCCCTGATCACAAATCGAACATTTATGATGTGATGTCTGTGTGTGTGTGTGTGTGTTAGTGAGTCTGTGGAGACGATAACTGACGAACGAATGGACCGATACGAGCAAAATTTGGTACAAAAACCACAATCCGTAAACACTGGAAGCCTATTGTTTTTATATGCAATCAAATGCTCAAAACCCTCCTAAATTTTCGAATGAAATTTTGAAAAAATCGTCAAAAAATCAAAACCGCTAATAAAGTTACACAAATAGGCATTTCTTATGTAATTTTTCATTAGTAAACGATTGACATAAATTTTAGAACGCTAACATGAACCGTTCTCGAGATATTGTACATTTTTCAAAAACATTATCAAAAAGTCATATAAAATTAAAAAATATATATATCCATCATTCTCGTGAATCTAGCTCGTTCCATTCATGAAAAAAGATAATTTAAGTAATACTTTTGTATTTGAACGCCATTAGTCATTTATCTGCTGTAAGAATAACATATTTCTTCGTCCATAACGCTTGGCGAGATTTTGGCGACGAATTTGGCGGAATGTCGCCAACTTGGCGACTTTTTGAAATGTTGAAATTAGCGAAAATCTCGCCAAATGGATAATAATGACGCTATATCAATGAAAATGACAACTAATTGTCGAAAATTCACTATCTTGGGAAGAATATTAGTATCTACTATAAGGAAAACCTATTTTTTTTACTGTAAAAGTAGTAAATTCATTACATTATATAAGGAAAGTCATGTGTTGCCCACATCAGATTTTTTTTACTGTAAAAGTAGTGAATTCATTGCATTATATAAGGAAAGTCATGTGTTGCCCACATCAGATTTTTTACATTTGTATCCAATATGCAGAAATTTCTTTTAAAAAAATTTAAAGTTTTTTACGTTTAGAATTTGGTGCGACAAAAATGAGGGACATTTATACATGGCTCAATTTATAATGCACAATGAATGAAAATAAAGAAATATACAAAACAATTCTATGCTATTCCTGACGATAGGAGACACGTGGTGTGATGACCTCCCCCCCCCTCACCATTATGTCACTTGATTTGTTTGTTAAATTGAGGAGTTAAATAGTAATTATGTTAACTAATGGACCAGGGGGAACTCTGCGCAGGCAATTTAAAAAATCCGATGTGGGCAGCACATGACTTTTATCGCAGACTCAAATTCATTTTTCCTTTATTTCTTTAATGCATTAAATTTAGTTTAATTGCACAAAATAACACTAAATTTGCATTTTTAATTCAATTTTTGTTTTTATTTGGTAATTGGACATTTTTTCGAAAGCACTGTAACAAAAATGCAAGAAATCTCAAATACTACATCATTCAATAAGTCTCCGGTCTAACTAAGAAAAATAATTTTTTTTTTTAGAAATTTGACTTTATTCATCAACATACTCTCCTTCAAGAGTGATACATTCATTCCAACGCTCCTCTATCTTTTCGATGCTTTTTTTGTAGAACGATTTGTCTTTCCTCTCAAAATAGGCCCCAGTTTCTGCAATCACTTCTTCATTTGAGCCAAAATTCTTTCCCTGGAGCATCTTTTTGATGTCTGCAAAAAGCCAGTAGCCGCTGGGGGACAGATCTGGAGAGTACGGTGGGTGAGGAAGCAATTCGAAGCGTAATTCATATAATTTAACCATCGTTTTCATCGACTTGTGACACGGGGCATGTCTTGTTGTTTTTGGTCCGGTGTGAGCAAACGCGGCGCGCACTTCGAAAGCAACTCACGCATGCTCAAATTTTCGTGTAAAATTGTAAACACACTACCTTCTGATATCTCTAAGGTGTCAGCTATCTCACGCAACTTCACTTTACCGTCTTTCAAAACTATTTTGTGGACTTTTTTTATGTTTTCCGGAACAACTGTTGATTTTGGGCGACCAGAGCTTTCAGCATCAACGGTGTTTGTACGACCGCGTTTAAATTCAGTATACCAGTCAATAATAGTTGATTTCCCTGGTGCAGAGTCTCCATAACGCTTATCAAGCCACTGTTTGGCTTCAACAGTATTTTTCCCCATCAGGAAACAATGTTTAATCAACACACGAAATTCTTTTTTATCCATTGTTTTGAAAATTACAAAACTGGGGTCACTAAAACCACTGTAACCTGTAAACTAATTGTCAGAATGTCATAAAATTTTGACACGCATCGTTTGAAGGTTGGTAGTATCCAGAAATCATATGGGTCTGTCAACAGTGTTGCCATATATACGTCAGACCGGAGACGTATTGAGTGAAGTGTTATCTTGTAAACGGTTAGTCCTAAACTAATGGAGTTGGTCTTATTCTTTCCTCGTCAAAAATTACGTATAAAACAAGCATCTAATTGATGTAGTTGAGCGTTTGTAGTTTTTTTAGAGTTTGGCGATTTTTGCTTGCCATTTCGTAAAAAAATTAAGGTTGTTCTTTTCCGAATCGTACCAAAATCTAATCAGCACCAGAGTATCTCACAAGAAACTTATCTACCAGATGTTGTGAAATTTGGTCAATTAATATATCAAATAGAGTGGATACATGAGATTTTGACGACCATTTAGCAAAGGAAGGCGGGCTCTTTTCTTTCGAATCATACCAAAAACTAATCAGCACCAGGGTCACACACAAGTGATTTACCAAATTCTATGAAATTCAATCCATTAATTTTTTTAGTCAGAGTGGATACATACATTGCACATACAGACACATACACACACACATACAGAGGTCAGGCTAAAAATAGTTTTTTCGCATTCTAGAGGTCCCAAAACGTGTAGATCAACCGAAAACTCGAGTTGCGATTTTCGGCATGAACACTTTCCCTATATGTTACCATGTATTGCAGGGAAAGTAAAAATCTGATGTGTGTAGCACATGACTTTCCCTGCAGACTTATATTCACGTTCTCTTTATTTTAATTACATTTAATTCACTTTTAATTCAATTTTCGTTCTCATTTGATAACTGGACTTCTTTTCAAAGGTGGCGTAGAGAAAATACGAAAAAACCAAAATATCTCAAGAACGGCTAGTCCTAGTGTAATGGGGTTGGTCTTATTCTTTTCTTTGTTAAAAATTACGTATTAAACAAGCATTTAATGCATATATTTGAGCATACATAGTTTTTTATTTCAGATTTTGACGATTTTTGTGGACCATTTTACAAAAAAAAAGACAGGTTCTTTTTTTCCGAATTATACCAAAATCTAATCAGCACCAGGGTGTCCCAAAAGTGACTTACCTACCGAATTTTGTAGAATTCGGTCCATTAGTTTTTCAGCTAGAGTGGATACCAGCTTTTGCGGGCCATTTCGCAAAAAAAAAAAGGCGGGTTCTTTTATTGCGAATCGCACCCAAAACTAATCAGCACCAGATTCGCCCACAAGTGACTTACCTACCAAATTTTATGAAATTCGGCCAATTACTTTTTTAGTTAGAGTGTATACAAAATCTGCACAGACAGACAGACGGACAGACACACAGACAAACACACAGACGTCAAGCTAAAAATAGTTTTTTCGTATTCTAGAGGTCTCGAAACGTGTAGATCAGCCGAAAACTCGAGTTGCGATTTTCAGCATGATTCCAACACTTTCCCTATACATTGCAGAGAAAGTAAAAGTGAGTTTATTGATTGGATATATATTTTACTATGATAAAAGACAACACGCAATCACTATTTGTGTAGCCATAACACAAAAGGATGTATTAGAATATCCATAGTTGTAAATAAATTAAAAATGAATTCATTGTCCAGCTTCGTTTTCAGTATGTGATGTCACATCCAAAGCAAAGCTCCAGAATTCGCCATTATCTATATATATAAAGAAGAAAATTATGTATGTATGCATGTATGTATGTATGTATGTATGATACAACATTACTGGAGAACGGCTGAACCGAATATGATGAAATTTGGTGGGTAGTCTTGAAATAGCCGCACTTAAAATTTAGTCCATGTTTCGAGTTTCTAACACCAGGGGTCGTCGCGATATTAATAAAAAGCGGAACTTTCGTTTGTCGCATCATCATGGGCGAACTGCTGCACCGAATTTAATGCAATTTTGTAGGTAGCTTTGAAATAGCCCCCATAAATTTAGTACAAGTTTCGAGTTTCTAAGACCAGGGGTTGTCGAGATATTAATGGAAAACGAAACTTTTTCCTTGGAGTTCTACTCTCTTTACTCCATGATTCCCATCGAAGAAGGTTGGATATCGTTGGTTTAAAAGTGAAAGTTAATTAAATCTCTGAGTTTTGTGGGAGTTTATTGAACGTATTAGTCAGTCACTTTTGAAAATCGTAAGTTTGAAATATGAATTTAAATGGAAACTCTATCACCATGGTTTATTTTTCACAGGCTTACGCCGCGGAAGCAGCTATGACCTATATAATGCAATGATTTTTTTTTCCCTACATAATGCAATGATTTTTTTTCTTACATAATGCAATGATTTTTTTTCTTACATAATGCAATGATTTTTTTTCTTACATAATGCAATGATTTTTTTTTCTTACATAATGCAATGAATTTACTTCTTTTACATTGAAAACACAATGTATAAGATTCACGGCCCTATATTTTCCGGTGTAATTTTTATCATAATTTTGCATCGTAAATCCCGAGCAACGCCGAGTAATCGCTGCTAGTTGTAAATAAGTTATAAATGTGTCCAATGTATGGCTTCACTTTCAATATCCGAGGTCACTCAACTTAGAACTGAAGAATACTGCTCTTTATAGATGTGCATGGAGAATTAATTCGGAGAAACAGCAACACTCGGAGAAATTACAGAACCCGCCTATAAGAGGCATTCGCAAAATTTGGAATACACTCCCACTGCAGATACCAGTATCCATGGACACAATACATGGGTACTTTTATCTACAATGTGAGTGTTTTCGGAATTTTGGGAACGGTCCCTATAAGCAGACTTTGTATTTATGAACTTCACCTTTGCAGCTTCGTGTGGCCTGAGCTGAATTGCAATCGAATTTTATGCCTGGCACTGTAATTCTCAACTCCCATGGAAATTCGCAAACATTGTGACTTATAGCAAGTTTCTTACTGCCATTGCAGATATCGTTTATTTCATGATGATAAGTGCACAAGAAGCGTGAAATCGGTTCATGGATACTGGCATCCGCAATGGGAGTGTCTTCCAAACGAAACATATATCTGTTTATTTACAAGACTGCATATTTACGTTTCTGTTTTATTTACAGCAAAGTCACACTATTAGATATCACATGCTATCGGTACTTTCCATCACTTTCAGCACTGAATTCTACATGGCGATTACTATTTTTTAACACTTTACAACAAAGTTGACAAGTGTTTATGACTTTGTTCATTCATTCTGTCTGTCTGTCTGTCCGTTAGCACGATAACTGCCGTAAAAATGACTTAATCAAAATGAAATTTTAGTATGTTGTTCAGACGGTCTGTGGGACCAATGGGAATATAAATTAATAATATCACCTAATGAGTTTTGGATTGAATCCGGGTTGAAAAAATGAAATACATTGAACCCTATGGATCCTAATTTTTCTAACATTTTTTAAGCGGATTTAAAATTCACAAATTGCTTCGAAAATTTTAGGTAATATTCAAATTGTTCCATAAAATATATAAAAAAAATTCAGCGAAATATATTTAGTAGTTTTTTTAAATAAAAATTAAAATAATAATTGCACCTCTTATATGAAGCGATCACGTGACCATTATATGAACAGATTACGTGACTCACTTCAAAATAAAATATGGCATCCATCTTGTGTCAAAATCGTGATTTTTAAAGTTCTTTTTAATTCATATTGAGTGTTGTATCCGTCCTAAAATCGCATTATTTTTGCTTAAATTCTGTGCATCTACATACTGAAACAACGCAATTACAATATATTTGAGTTAAATGATCATCCAAATTTGATTATTTCTACAACGAAGCCTATTTTTCACTTGTGGAAAATGGAAACAGCAAAATATGTAGAATGAGTTTTATAAGAATTGCTGCATTTCTTTAAAGCAACATTATTTAGCTCATGGAGTCTGTATAGCTGATATGAATGAAACATTCATTGATTTTACAGAGAGAAGGACGAGTTTTTCGAAGTTTTAAGCATAGATTTTAATTACTTGTACCTCCATGGTCTTAATTTTTAAATAAAATAAATTATTATAGTATTGTGATAAACGAAATGAATGGGAGAAAGTTATGAATAGAGATCCAGGTATGTTATATTTCAATGGCGTCATTTGAATAAATTTCAGTTGTTTTTGATGAAGTTTTCAAATATAATAAATTATTGTAGTATTATGATAATTTTAAAAACATTACCTAGGAAGGTATCGCATTTCAGAGATGTTTAAACCAGGAAATTTACATTTCAATGCCTTCATTTGAATGAAGTTCATGTTTTTCGATGAAGTTTTAAGTTTTCAAATATAATAAATTAATGTAGTATTGTTATAATTTTTAAAATATTACCGAGGAATGTATCGCATTTTAGAGATGTTTAAATGAAATTGCATTGAAGTTGAAAAGTGTTTCATAATCAATGCTTTATGCATGATTGATCTTTCTTGTTAACTTCTGTTGACGCTATTTTAATTTAAATATCTTCTACGTGCTTTGAAGACTCTTAAGACACTATTTTAATGAAGTACTACTAGTGGAGTCTCTCAGTTTCACTTACTAGATATTTCTACAGAATTCTTTAACTAGGAATAATGTTAGCTTACACGTGTCCTTAAGATACCTTAGACTCTTAAGATTCTATTTAAACGAAGTACTAGTAGTGGAGTCCATTTCTATTTCATTTACTACATATTTCTACAGAATCCTTTAAATAGGAACACTTAATTCATAATTATCCTGCACTCTGGAGGATACTTGAAACCTTTAGAGTAAAATGTCAGTGATTTCATCTTCAGAAAAAAACCGATCAACAATATCAGATAATCTTGGCTCTCTTCTGCTTATCCCTTTTCCCTCGAAAACGGCCTTTTGTAAATAAATGCCCTTTGTGGTATCTTACAGACTTGGGATTCTCTCTCCATCAACATGTTCTCTCCTTTTATTTTTTATTTATCCCCAGAAAAACTGTGTTCAATTCACTTCTTTCGAAGCGAAATTTCGAGCTTTTTATGTTTCTGTGGCAGTTTATTTATTGCCATGTTTTTAAGCGGCCAATCGTATATTTCTCCAACCAAGATGATCCTTCTTCTCATCTTCCACTTTCATTGGCTGCGGTGAATTCTGGAATGGAGTGACGCACTAACTAAAAGTGCAAGATTTTAATGGATCGCTGGGGATATTTCCGATGTGGTGTCATATTTGCCAGTATTTATACTCTGTATAATTGAGGGGAGATGTCATTGAATTTGGTGCACTGACAAATAGCATTTTATTTTTGAGACTGCTGTGTTTACTAAAAATATCTCATATGTATTTATACGAATATTCTATGGTTTGCATTTACTTTTATAGAAAGGATTTACGCATGTTTTCCTCAAAATGTTGAAATTTGAAACAAGAAAGCCCGCAGAAACGTATGTTGATAAAATTATACCATGATGGGAATTAAATTTTTATACTTGTGTCAAAATTTAAGTTTTGTTAATTAATTTAAAAATAATGTAATTACAATTTAAAAAATTAAATAAAATTCACTTTTGTTTGTTGCGTTCACTTTTTACACTATAAAATGTGAATTATTGTTACTTTCCTTATATACATAATGTATAAGGAAAGTATTGTGACCGGGTCAAAAATTCGAATTCGAGTTTTCGATGTAATTTTAAAAAATTACGAAAATCCATTTATTAATCATATGGATTCCATTGTTTGTTTGAAAGATAATTTTCCAATCTTTCGATTGTGTCAAGATGGAATCTCTGCGGAAATAGTTTAGGTTTCTAAGCATTCGATTTGTGGGTATATCGCCAAAAGTCGTTGTAAATCTTGCTAAAGTATAAAATAAATAAGAACCTAATTCGAAATTAAAAAGGAAATAACTTCGAGGTATACCTATTCGGGTCCTGAAGTACCTGTGTACCGAATTTCATGGCGGCACGACGCTTAGATTTCTCGCTATAGACTGCATACACACACAGATATTTTCTTTGATTATGTAAGAAATCTTGTTTTGAGGTCATATTAGGGTGAAATGTTTCATATGTAAATAGTAGGAGCCGTGGGTTTCCAATATAAAACACTTCATTTAATACTTAAACGAATTACCTGGCATCATCCGAGTTCCAAATAAGCGCCTGCTACGTAAATAATACAAATAACACCACTCAATTTCCGCGCTTTGTTTTTTCTATGCGGATCCATGTCAATTGTACAATACCATTTAACAGCAATTGTATAATTACGTCACTGCTCTCCATAGCAGAAAGACAAGTCTACCGTTATGACTTCACTTGCCAATTTCTGGGCTAAAATATGAGGGGAATTGAGTTGATTTCTTTATTTTGTGGCTAGGCTGATCTTCTAAGACAGTTTTTCATTGTTATGATCTACATATGTTTGAAAAAAAAATAAGGAAAATTTTAGATTCAGACTACTAATATAGGTAATATAAAATTTAAACTTAAGTTTATAAAACTGTGGATTGATTTCCTAATTTAGAGGTTATTTGCAATCAAATTTATCATCATCTAAACTTAAAATTTTAGGCTATTTGAAATTCATATTTCACTTACGAGTCACTTACTTTAAAATTTTAGTAGTGAAGCTATATAAAATTTGCTGGGGTGTGGCTGAACTCAACTTTCTTATACCAGCATTCATTTTTTTTTATTCAAATTTTACAAGAAAAAAATTTGAAAAATCGATATCGTGGGTCCAAATGATTACAACTATAGTATGTTACCCTTCACTTTAAAGGGCTTGAAAAAATCTTCCGATTCGGGGGAAACTCCGCCCCACCCCCGCAAGGGGAGTTAATGACGTCATGAACAAAAAAAAATGTGTATCGCTGCTATTTTTCACAGCAATGATTGAAACTACTAGGTCTCTTGATCATTGAACCATAAGTAAACCCTCTTTTGCTTCATTATATCAAATTTTGTCCTCTGCTGCCACGTAAACAAAATATAAAATTTAGAATAAAATTCAAAGTTTTAGCTTAAATTAAAATTTTTTTTTATCTAGTTCTAGTTTTCTTGATAATAAAGCCTGATAAAACTTTCGTGAAAATCCATTAATATTTGTGGCTGCAGTCGCGTACGCAAGAAATCGATCACGGACGTCAGACAGACAGACGGACATCACTCTAAAAATAGTCAAAACTTGTTCAGAAGGTCTTAAAACATATATTGTCATTAAAATCTTGTAATAGAAAATTTTCGGGTAAACAATACTTTCTCAATGAATACTACGTATGAGAAAGTAGAAATCTGATGTGAACAGCTTATGACTTTCCCTACATAATGCAATGATTTCACTTCTTATAAAAAAGCCAGAGCACAGATAAATGATGGCTGTTGTTGTTGAGACCCAGACCGTCCGACCTACTAGAAAGGTGTAAGGTATCTGTTTGGACGGTCGGGAAGTGCCACCCAATTTAGACCGGAACCCAGTGGGGGAGGCATCCACAGGGACCGTACCCTCCTCCCCCTACCACCAACCTCTCGGAAGGACTTACGGATCCACATGTTTAACGTGATCGTACTCCGCGTGAACACGGCGGCAGTTTTGGCAGTGGCGGGAATCGAACCCGGGCCTACCGAGGGCAACTCCCGCTTGCTAACCACTGTGCTACCGCGCTCGAGATAAATGATGGTCGAAAGCCCTGACCATCCGACTCGTCCGAGGCCTTAGAGCAGTTATTTGGATGGCCGGGAGATAAATGATGGTGTACAAGGTCCACACAGTAATATTTTTGACATTGATTAACACCATGTAAATTGAAATTATGCACTTCTAGTTACTTATTAGTCAAAATGCAATGATTTATTCATGCTCACGCGCGAAATCCTCATAGAAATGCAATTGGCATTTAATGAATATCCCCTCGAAATAAATTACTATTGTGAATTCTTGGATGTTAAAATACAACACTTTTACAAAAAGTGTCTTCTCTCGTGAATGGAACGAACTAAATCCACGAGAATGACGTTAATAGATTTGTTGCATACTATTTAACATGGAGTGTGAACCTTTTTGGGGATACTTCGTTTTTTATTTTATGTAATGTTTTTGATAAATTTATTTAAATAATGTAATATGTTTCGATAACGGTGCACGAAAGCTTTCAAAAGTTTGTATAATTCATTTCATAATGGAGAATTACGTTTGAAATTATAATTTTCTTTTACATCAAAAATTCATTCGGAAATTGGGGTGTAGGTGTTTTCCGCATTCGATTGCATTCAAAATTATTATTTATTTATTTACCAACATCCAGGTATTTGATAATTCAATCATTCGCCTATATATCAGCCAGAATCGAGAACCACTAGGCAGTCACAAAGCGTTGCCCCGATGCACCATTGAGGGCGGAACACAGTAAGAACAACACAACATCCATGGCTGGGAACACCGCGTGCTGTTGGCACATTTCGGGTGCGGTAGCCCGGTGGTTTGCGCGCTAGATTTGCAAGCTGTCACAACTGCCGCCGTGTTCATGCGGAGTACGATCACGTTGAACATTTGGGTCCGTAAGTCCTTCCGAGAGGTTGGTGGTAGGGGAAGGAGGGTACGATCCCTGTGGATGCCTCCCCCACTGGGTTCCGGTCTAAATTGGGTGACACTTAACGGCCGTCCAAACAGTTACCTTACACCTTTCTGGTAGGTCGGACGGTCTGGGTCTCAGCAACAACAACAACACCCATGGCGTTGGGAGGAATCGAACAAACAATCCGGCATTCAAGCGAACACAAGGAAAAGTTTGCCTTGAACTCTCAGCCACCGTGTCAGGGAGTTTAAAATCAATAGGGTAATGTAATTGTAATAATCGTACCAAATTATTTTCGAAACGTATTATTCGTTCGGGAGATATCGCGTTTATAGACATAGGGACATACACACTAACATACAAAGCGATACACAATAGCATACATACAGACACACGCTAATACTCATACAGACACATATACATACAGACACATACAAATATACATACAGACACACACTAACACACACACACAGGGATCTTCTCTAAAACATTCTATTCGAATTCAAGGATGCTTGAAACGTGCTCTTCAGCCAAAATCCCGAATTTGAATTTTTGACCCTATTATAATATTTTCTCTATATATTATGCTATGTATGTTGGGAAGTAATAGCATTTCAGGGATTGTGTTTCCTGTATAGAATTAAAATTTCACATGAAGAAAATATAAATTTAAATTTTTAGGCTATATAAAATTGAAATTTTAGATTCCATAAAATTCAAAATTTTAAAGAGAGATTGTATAAACTTCAAGTTGTGTTATGCGATTTTCAAGTTATGTCCTGCGACTAGGTTTAATTTTTACGTATCTCAATACTTTTTCGTCAAAATACGATTGCCCTGAATTCCCGTATCATATAAAAGTACATTGTATAAACAACCTGATATTGTTGTTCCCTCTATGTCTCGGAGAGGGAAAAGTGTGGAAATAGAAGTGTTTCTGTTTCCACACTTTTCTCTTTCCTCGGCAAAACAATCGATACCGCCCGTTACAACCCGGGTCTAATTACAATCACGCCTTTCAAAGAAGCAAGGAGCCTGTGGAGAGTCGTACAGCACGTAAAAATTCTTTTATGCACAGGAAAGGATAGAAATGTATTCGATTCCTCGTTTTGATAGACTCTAAGACGACGTCGCTGCAGGTTGGTATCCGCATTAGTGCGTGCCCTGGTGGATGTGTTAGGAATTAATGTCGAGTTACGCCCCGGTCGGTTTTTATGAGCCCCGGCTGCGGCCCAATATGGTTTGCGGACAAAGGTAATGAGGTTCGTGATACTCGAGGGACAGTTCATTGCAATATTGCATGAGGGGTGGTGGGGTAAATGGTGGCCTTCCAAGTATATGTGGTATGGCATACACAAGCTAGCGAAAAATCCACAAGTTGATTTTGGATAAACATTGCTTTTTTGTTTTATAAAACTGGTAATGTTTATATCAATTAAATAAAAAAAATCTGATGTGGGCAACACATGACTTTCCTTATATAATGCAATCAATTTACTACTTTTAAAGTAAATAAAAATAGGTTTTTCTTATAGTAGATATTTATATTCTTTCTAAGATATTGAATTTTCGACAATTAGTCGTCATTTTTATCCATTTGGCGGGATTTTCGTTAATTTGGCAATATTTGAAAAAGTCGCCAAGTTGGCGACATTCCACCAAATATGTCGCTAAAATCTCGCCAAACGTTATGGACGGAGAAATAAGTTATTCTTATAGCAGATAAATGACTATTGGCGTTCAAATACAAAAGTATTAATCAAAGTATCTTTTCTCATGAATGGAACGAGCTAGATCCACGACAATGATGTCACCAAATTTATAGAATGAGCATATGAAAAGTGAGCATGTTTCTCAACAGTTAATATTTTTTTTAATTTATGGGATTTTTGATAAATTTATTTGAAAAATGTGCAATATCTCGAGAACGGTTTATCCTAGCGTTCTAAAGTTTAAGTCAATCGTTTTCTAAGAAAAAATTACATAAGAAATGTCTATTTACGTAACTTTATTAAAGGTTTTGATTTTTTGATGATTTTTTCAAAATTTCACTCGAAAATGTAGGGGAGTTCTGAACATTCGATTGTGTTTTAAAGCAATAGACTTCCAGTATTCACGGATTGTGATTTTTGTGCCAACTTTCATTCGAATCGGTCCATTCGTTCGTGAGATATCTTCTCCACAGGCTCACTGGCACACACACACACACACACACACACACACACACAGACTTCACTTCAAAAATGTTCGATTCGTGATCAGGGATGATAAAACGTACTCTCCCGTCGAAAACTCGAATTCGAATTTCCAACCCCGTCACAATACTTTCGTTAAACATTATGCATATAAGGAAAGTAATAATTAATGAAAACACGCTGAATTTGACGTATAGTAAAATGGAACAATAATGAAACAGTCTGAACACTTTAAACAGCAATGAAGTATGCCAGTTCGTCAGTAATTGTTGTGAAATAACGTAAAAGTTTATCCTACCGTGTGGTAATGCCAGCAGAACTTATTGGGAATTGAAATCCAGTTTAAACTTCGCACAGTATTTTAAAAAGTTGATAAAACAAACTTTTGGCCCCATTTAAAAAATTTAACAAGAAAGGTAAATTATGCTTAAAGCATTGATTATTAAACACTTTCCAACTTCAATGCAATTTTATTTAAAGATCTCTAAAATGCAATACATTCCTAAGTAATATTTTAAAACTTATCACAATACTACATTAATTTATTATATTTGAAAACTTAAACCTTCATCGAAAAAAATGAACTTCATTCAAAAGACGGCATTGAAATATAAATTGCCTGGTTTAAACATCTCTAAAATACGATATATTCTTCGGTAATATTTTTACAAGAAAGATCAATCATGCTTAAAGCATTGATTATGAAACACTTTCCAACTTCAATGCAATTTTATTTAAAAAAGTCGAAAATGCAATACATTCCTCGGTAATATTTTAAAACTTATCACAATAATACATTAATTTATTATAATTGAAAACTTAAACCTTCATTGAAAAAAATGAACTTCATTCAAATGACGGCATTGAAATATAAATTGCCTGGTTAAAATATCTCTAAAATGCGATACATTCCACGGTAATATTTTTAAAACTATCATAATACTACGACAATTTATTATATTTGAAAACTTCATCAAAAACAACTGAAATTAATTCAAATGACGTCATAGAAAAAATAACACGCCTGGATCTCTCTATAAAAACAGAATTTCATTCATAACTTTCTCCCATTTATATCATTTATCACAATACTATAATAATTTATTTTATTTAAACATTTTATTTAAGACCATGGAGCAACAAATACTTAAACTCTATGCTTAAAACTTCATCGAAAAAAATCGTCCTTCTCTTTATAAAATCAATTAATATTTCATTCATATCAGCCACGCAGACTCCATGGACTAAATTATTTTGTGTTAAAAAAATACAGGAATTCTAATACAACTCATTCTACATATTTTGCTGTTTATATTTTACATAGGTGAAAAATAGGCTTAGTTGTAGAAATAATCAAATTTAAACTCAAATATATTGTCATTGCTTTGTTTCAGTATATAGATGCACAGAATTTAAGCAAAAATAAAGTAGTTTTAGGACGGATACAACACCCATTATGAATTAAAAAGAACTTAAAAAATCACGATTTTGAAACAAGATGGATGCCATATATCATTTTGAAGTGGGTCATGTGATCGTTTCATATCGTGGTCACGTGATCGTTTCTTATAAAAGGTGTAATTAGTATTTTAATATTTATTTAAAAAACTACTGAATATATTTCGCTGAATTTTTTTTATATATTTTATGGAACAATTTGAATATTACCTAAAATTTTCGAAGCAATTTGTGAATTTTAAATCCGCTTAAAAAATGTTTGAAAAATTAGGTCCCATAGGGCTCAATGTATTGCATTTTTTCAACCCGGGTTCAATCCAAAACTAATTGGGTGATATTATTCATTTATATTCCCATAGGTCCTACAGACCGTCTGAACAACATACTAAAATTTCATTTTGATTAAGTCATTTTTACGGCAGTTATCGTGCTAACGGAAAGACAGACAGACAGACAGAATGAACAAAGTCATAAACACTTTTCAACTTTGTTGTAAAGTGTTAAAAATAGCAAAGGAGCCTTCATATGCTAGCAATCGTTATATGCACTTAATTTTCGATGAAATCGTGAAGTATTTTTATGCTATTTTGTACATTCCTTTTGTAAAGTCAGACAAATTTCTGGAAAAACCTGAAGTGCCACCTCCAGAACCTGAAGTGAAAATCCTTAGGGAACACCCACACCCATAGCAAAAATTTGATGTTGCATCCATATCAATTATCACCTGAAAATTCTATCTTTAGCCGATACTAAGATATAGCTGTTTCCAGGAATTTTTTTTTTAAACATTGATAAAACAAAACTTTATAAAAAAGCTTGTGGTCCCATTTAAAAAAAAAATAAGTAAGAATTTTATGAAAGAGTCTTCCTACGGTGGCAATTGTTGTTGAGACCCAGACCGTCCGACCTACCAGAAAGGTGTAAGGTAACCGTTTGGACGGCCGGGAAGTGCTACCCAATTTAGACCGGAACCCAGTGGGGGAGGCATCCACAGGGACCGTACCCTCCTTCCCCTACCACCAACCTCTCGGAAAGACTTACGGACCCACATGTTTAACGTGATCGTACTCCGCATGAGCACGGCGGCAGTTGTGGCAGCGTGCAAATCCAGCGCGCAAACCACCGGGCTGCCGCGCCCGAAAAGTGCCAACAGCACGCGGTGTTCCCAGGTGGTCACCCACCCAACTACTAACCGCGCCCGATGCTGCCTGACTTTGTATTTTCTTTGTAGTCTTTTGCATATTCCTTCCCTAAAGTCAGAAGCATTTTTGGAGAAACTGAAAGTGACAATCCCAGAACCGGAAGTAAAAATCTTTAGTGAACCCCCAACCCCTTACAAAATTTGTTGTTGTATCCATATCAGTTATCATCTGAAATTTTTATCTGGAACAGAAATAGCTGTTTCAATGAAATTTTTTTAACCGGAAGTGTAAATCCATAGTGGCAAGACTACCCGCTTCCCTCTATCATTTCCTCTGGAATTTGATACTAAATTAATTTCAGTCATTATGTATAGCCGATTCTGAGAAGTAGATGTTCTTTTGGTATAAAACATAGATGGAAAATTTGCTTCACATCAATTTTCAACCGTAAAATTTAGACCATGTCCCTTAATGTAAAGATATTTTCAACGAGTATGGGCCGACATTTTAGATACATAGTAAAAGCACTTTCAGAAATAATTTAAAAATTTTATACATGAAATATGTCATCTATCTGCATATATAAAGTATATGTTCCTAGGGTTTTCATATATAGTTCCTAAAGTTCCTGCATGTGTAATGTCTTCTATAATCCCAATAACTACGTAAGGAAAGATCCGTGAGTGTTTACGTTACGTTTATCTATAGCAAAGTGTTAATACCCAATCGAATAAAAGTTATTCCCTAGCGGGTAATTTAAAAAGTTAGAGTAACAAATTCGGCAACAAAGCGAGATAGACGAAAATAGACGACTGTAAAGTTGTAGATCATTACCTAATTAGTAGAAATCAATATCAAGAATGCACGAAACGCATATAAGGCGAGCAATAAATACTCGTTATACTTCACAGATTGGACAACGTGTGTGCTCCCAGGAGGTGTGAAAGTATATCAATTTGCTTAACACTTTTTCATGTGCAACTTTTCATTTTACAGATGGGTACTATGTCACGGGCATTATTTACATACAGGGGCTGATCCAACCGAAATGGAGTCCAGGGAATGGTGTTAATTCGGGTCTCAATTACCGTCATGACATGTTAAACACATGCAAAACATCAATACATAACAAATTTAGGGCTTCAGAATCATAGTCCCGAAGGTCCTTTTGCACATACAGAAAAGTTCCAAACTTTTTAGTTTAAATAATAAATGTGTAATATTTAAAATTATTAAAATATTTTATAATTTAAAATAACAACAAATATTACCAGTTTTAAATTAATTAAAATATTATTCCCACTTAAATTTTTTATCACATGCAAAATTGAGGGCCCCCCCCCCTCGAAATGTTTAGGTCCAGGGCCGTGGCTCCGGAGGCCCGAGCGTTAACTAGGCCCTGTTTACCTATTCTCGTGAATCGTTCGACAACGTTTAACAATATTGCAGCGTGGCTGCAAAAAGCTTTTAGGTTGGGAGCAAGGCTTTAGAATATGCTTATTTCAGACCAATATGTATTTTAGCGAAGGAGATAAACTTTAAGGTTGTATAAACGATCCTTATAGAAAGAAAGTAGTTGACACTATGTTAACAAAATTTGTCTAAAAAAATTCGAAGTATAAAGGTCAGAGATTACACCTTGACTATAAGTGCGTTTCAGGAAGAAAACAAATTTCAGGGGTGATCACTAGGGGACTAATTCCGGCCATTAGTCATTTAGAAATGTATGAGGAGGATTTAGAGAAAATTTCATATATGCTATAGGTTAGAAAAATATAATACAATAGTATACGGTTGGTCGTGGAAAATATGGGAAGGTATGCACCTCGAAGTTGTAGAATATACACTAACATTGTATATTCTGAAAATTCCTTGGAAAAATATTCAGACGTTTCAGAGTTATGCTGCGCGCTATGTCGAAAGATTACATTCTCAGTAAAACGAAAAGTTATTTCTTCATCTCTCTTTTACTTTTGGAGTCTGCGACATTTTAAGTTATGACTCTAGTAATTAAAGGAAATTTTTGCCACAGATTATTGCAAAAGGTGTAGAAACACACACACTCTCTCTCTTTATATATAATATATATATATATAAAAGGTTTTTCGAGTTACAGCTTCTCACTTTTCTTTCATTGAACCTTCAAACCTTTTTATTTTATATATATATATATATATATATATATGTAATTTTGAAAAATTTGATTTTTGAAGGTTTAACAGTCCCATGATCTCCTTTAAGACAAATTATTTCGTAATGAATTTATAATCACTATAAAATATTGCTACGTGACACATCTGCTATAACAGAATATTTTGCATGCACTCCCTGGTGTAACTTTGTGAGAACACAAACTGTTATACATAATCCCTTTAAAGTAGAGAAATTAATATATATATACTACATAACTATGACGTTAAATTTATACAGAACCAGATGTGGTTCATGAAATACAAGAAAATGTACTCGGTGTTGCCCGGATTTAAAGCAAGGATTAATTGAATTAATTCTTTCAATTTTTCAAAAGGCGTAGTCGCTCTACGCGAGCAGCTGCGCCACACCCGTTAAGAGGGTATAATACGCCCTAAATAAGCGTTTAATTATATTTCGCTGCACGATCACGGCGCAGTTCACATCGACTGCTACTTCTCAATAGGATTGTGCGTCATAAATAAGCATTTTGCCCTCTCCGCGAGCTCAATAAGCCCTAAATAAGTTTTGATATGCTCTAAATAAACACGGGGAGCTTTTGCAACTATATTAAAAATTAACAGTACGTTTACTAAATTAATATACTTGCAATAAAAAAAATCCCTTGGTGCCTCATATTTGCCATTTATCATTCGGTTTGCTTCTTGCCTCGTTTCGAGAGGGGCTATGTCTGATAATGCAAGTGACGTCACCTGCTGAATTAAAAAAACGCAGTCATCACATCGCAATCCCCGTCTTTATGCTTCTGTTGTGAAGGGGAGATTTTTTGATCTGACCTTTAGCGAAATATCAGTGTTTGTTAAAAATTAGTTTTATTTAACTTTATATTATACCCTTAAATTATAATTAATGATCAGATGGCTTTAGGAAAAATTATTTTGTTTTGAAGCAGTGCGTAATATTTATGTAAGGAGTTGATGTTAAACTATAAAGATCAGATTGTGAGTCAATTTTTTTACGTCGCAATTTTAAAATCGGAGACTTCTGCAAAACACGAAAAGTATATATTTTTAAAAAAAGTCACACAATTTCGTCTGGGATTACGTTAGTTTGTTTGAAAGAGAATTCTTTGATCTTTATGGTGGTGTTAAGATGCAAAATCTGTGGTAATATTTTCGTGTGCCATGGAACCGATTTGTGGAAAACATGGCGCAAAATGACGCTTCAAGATTTAATAATAGAAAATCAAATTTGAATTAAAATAAATTCTGGATGAGGTGATTTCTCTCCCGAACAAAGGTATTCCTGTACTAAACTGTATAGTTTTACAACGTTTACCTTTTCCACGACACACACACACACTGATATATCTTCTTTTATTATTATAGAAGATATACAGAAATTGGAATTGGATAGGATCCAAAGTGATACTAGGAAAGTCAAACAGGAACAAGTGAGCCAGAAACAATAGCAAATCTCTTTATCAGTCGCGAAAAGATAGACGAAATGCAAAACAATGTCTTATTTGGTCGTCTCTTATTTCAGCAAGAACATTTGTGAAACAACAAACAGCACTACTATTGAAAAGAGTCAAATTCATTCATGAGTAACGTCATACATTTGTACCATGAAGGAAGTCATATTAAAAACTTTGTAATCCTTACAATTCTTTTATACTAATATTTCCAGTATAATAAAGATTTTCATTTAGCACTTTGTTAAATTTTACTTCAAAGTATTTTTTGGATTTTTTTTGCAAATAAAACTTCAAATTCTATAGAACTTATTTTCTGTAAATAAGTTTTTTTTGCAATTTTTAAGTTCCATGGAATTATCGAGTTTTTTTTTGCAATTTACTTAAAAACTTGATAATTCTATAGAAATTATTTTAAGCAATATGTTTTGTGTTTTCTTGCATTAAAACCACTAAAAAATTAGATTAATTTAAAATTTTTTAATACTTTCATAGATATACAAGGTTCTTATGAAAGTCTTTAAGCATCTCAATAGTATTTGTAGTGTACAAATTAGGTTTATCGTTAATAAAGTGATCATGCCCAATTAAATAGAAATGATTGAAGTGCACCTAGCGGGAAATTAAAAAAGTTAAGATAATGAACTCTGTGTGATAATAGACTATTGATAGACTTTCCGACAAATATGAATTGTTTTCTATATATATTTTTCTTTCATTCCTGGCGTCGATTCTTTCTAATTGATAATCTTCTACAACTTTGCAATAGATTTTTTTTTCTATCTCGCATTGTTGTCGAGTTTGAAATCATAACAGTTTGAATTCACCACTAGGGTGCTGCAATCACTTTTATTCGATCGAGAATGGACATTTTACCTTAAGTGTACACTCATAAAACCTTTCCTACAAAGTTAATGAGTTGTTTAATGACTTTTCTAGGGATCTGAATAATTTTCTTTTAGGTAAATCCCGTGACTTTGAGTACAATCAATAATAAACTGGCTCACAACGTAAAATGCATCGCTTTTACGTTGTAAACCTGTCTTTCGCTTATTTGGGCGTTTAGGTCTAGACTGTTTGCACTGATGAATAAATTCAGTTAATTTCCGAAACGTACGTATTATTTTTCATCCCAATTTACGCTGCATTTTGCGTTGTAAAACAGTTTAGTACTTTTTGTTTCGTTTTATCAACATAGATTATGCACTATTTAGTTTTGAAGAAGTCGAAATGCATAGAAATTGTGTGATCTCGGCGAGCTCAAGTTCTAAGTAAATAAGGTAGACACTTTAGGCGTGATCAAATTTCATTATGGACGAGCGAAGTAAAGTTCCGAACTAATTCCATTCCGAATGAAGCGATATCAGCATTTACCTGAATTTTGTGATCCTTTTACTTATAAAATATAATAGAAGAGAACTGAAGGTGAAAATGCACATACATACATCAAATTGCACCCAAATATTTAGAATTTTTTTTCAGCAATATTATTTAAACATCTCGAAAATGCTATACATTCATTCAGCGGTGATATTTTCAAAATTATCACAATAATACAATCATTTATTACATTTGAAAACTTAACTTCATAAAAAAAAAAAGAACTTTATTCAAATGACGTCATTGAAATATAAATTGCCTGGCTCTCTATGTAAAAGCTGTAAATATTTAATTCATACACTTTTATTCCATTCCTTTCATTCATCACAATACTACAATAATTTATTTTATTTAAAAGCATAAAACCATGGAGGTAAACGTAATTTAACCCTATGATTAAAACTTCATCGGAAAAGTCTGCTATAAAATCGTCTGTTCTCTATGTAAAATCAAAAAATGTTTCATTCATATCAGCTATATTTCAGACTCAAAGAGCTAAATAATTTTGTGTTAAAGAAATTCAGCAATTTGTATACAACTCATCCTACATCTTTATGTGTTTACGTCGTTATGTCTTATTTCGTTATATCTTTCGTCGTTATGTCTGTGTTACATCGTTATGTCTTTATGTGTTTCCATTCGTTTCATTCATCACAATACTATAATAATTCATTTTATTAAAAAACATAAGACCATGGAGGTACAAGTAATTAAACTCTATGCTTAAAACTTCATCGATAAAATCGACTTCTTCTGTGTGTAATAATCAATGAATGTTTCATTCATATCAGCTATATTGCAGACTCCATGAGTTAAATAATTTTGCGTAAAAAAAATGCAGCAATTTTTATACAACTCATTCTACATATTTTGGTGTTTAGATTCTCCATAAATGAAAATTAGGCTTCGTTGTAGAAATAATCAAAGTTTGATGATCATTTAAACTCAAATATATTGTAATTGCGTTGTTTCAGAATGTAGATGCACAGAAATTTAGTAAAAATAAAGCTGTTTTAGAACGCATACAACACTAAATATAAATTAGAAAGAACTTTAAAAATCACGATTTCGACACAAGATGGATGCCATATTTTAGTTTGAAGTGAGTCAGGTGATTTCTAGATAATATGGGTGTAATTACTATTTTAATTTTCATTTAAAAAGCTACTGAATATATTTTCCTGAAATTTTTTTATATATTTTATGGGATAATTTGAATATTTCCTAAAACTTTTGAAGCAATTTTTGAATTTTAACATCGCTTAAAAATGTTTGAAAAATTAAGTCCCATAGGGTTCAATGTATTTCATTTTTTTAACCCGGGTTCACTCCAAAACTAATTGGGTGATATTATTCATTTATATTCCCATAGGTCCCAGAGACTGTTTGAACAATATACTAAAATTTCAGCTTGATAAAATAATTTTTACGGCAGTTATCGTGCTGACAGACAGACATAAAGAATGAACAAAGTCATAAACATGTTTTAACTATGTTGTAAAGTGTTAAAAACGAACTGCAAGAGGGTGAAGCGTCCATTTTTAAATCACGTATGTTCACTATGCTTTGTACAAATAGCAAGTAAACAACAACTTTTAAACAGCTAATCAAAGCGTGTACATTTGCACGCATTGTGATGTGCTCCTGTATATTCAATACATTTTAGCATTTTAAAGGTATTATGTATTTTATATCATTGTTTTCTGTATTCTAAATTGTTTAATTCAATATTCAAATTCAAAAAACTTATATGATCTTTGTATAAGGATTCTCAATTATTGAAATTAATTCTTTATATTTCAAATTTCATATTTTTTTTTATAAAATTAAGTTTTAATTTGAAATCTTTCACAGCTTGCATAATTCCGTGAGTCCATTTATAGCCCTGATTTTTGCTAATCATCTTTTTGAAATAACTTTTTAAGCTCAGCAACGTAATTTTCATTATTTTCATAAGCCGGCTGGCTCTACAAGCAAAGTACGTTCAGCTACGTGGGTCGCATGCTTTTATTACAAGCATTAAAAACATGAAACTTTTAGTATCTGTCTTTATTTACATTAACAGCACATTTAAATTGTTATGTATGCGCATATTTTACTTATTTTAACACTCGCAGAGCCAAAAGAACTCCTGGTGGAAATTTTGAAAATATTTTTGTTTCAATAAAAAATTGCTATGCGTATTCTTCAAATTATGTCTCTATGTTTCGTTGCTTTGGTTTTTAGAGATTTCTCAAAATAAATAACTTAAATTATAAACATTCTGTAAGTCAAAGCAAAGAGAAGATAATCAGATTATAGAAACATCAACCACGCTAATTATTAAATATTGGAACAGCCCGTTGTCTAATAAAATATGCATTACAATTTTGCTGAAACAAAATGGTTTTTACGCCTAATTTTTCAGAGGGTGTAAAAATGTTATATTTCGCCTTTTATTCTTGAGGAACAACATAATCTTTGGAGCGCTTTCACAAATTACAGTACAGAAAACGACCCTTTTACGCTTGAGTTCATTCTTCCGACCCGGTGAATTTTTAAGCACCTAATGATTTTCATGCTGCTGCAGCTCTGGTTTGTTTTAATTAGCAACAAGTCGTTAAAACCGAAAATCGATATTTTCGGCGAAGAAAACTTGACAATGCTTTTCGCCAACACTCTTGGTTTTCATTTTCCCTACAATAAAGTGTATATGAAAAGGAAAATATTGTAACGGGGTCAAAAGTCTGACTCTTGGATTTTGAGAGATATTTACATTTTTGAGCATCCCTGAATACGAATAATTCATTTATGTCTATGCGTGTTGTCCAACTTCGAGTGCCAATGTTTTTCTTTTCATTTTCCCTACAAAAAATTGTATATGCAAAGGGAAATATTGTGATGGGTGTCAAAGCCTAACTCTCGGATTCTGAGGGATATTTACATTTTTGAGCATCGCTGAATATGATTATGTCTGTGCGTCCAGTTCGTCTTCGAGTGCCGATGCTTTTGACCAACGTTCGTGGTTTTCCCTTTCCCTACAGTAAATTTTATATGCAAAGGGAAATATTGTTATGGTGGTCAAAGTCTATAAACTTTCGGATTCTGTGGGATATTTACATTTTTAAGCATCGCTGAATATGAATTAATCATTTATATCTGTGCGTCCTGTCCGTCTTCGAGTGTCAATGATTTTCTTTTCATTATTTCTTCAATTAATTGTATATGCAAAGGGAAATATTGGGATGGGGGGGGGGGGGGTCAAAATGGAACTCTCGGATTTTGAGGAATATTTATATTTTTGAGTATCCCTGAATGTAAATTAATCATTTATGTCTGTGCGTCTTGTCCATCTTCTAGTGTCTAGTGCCAATGCTTTTCACAAACGTTCGTAGTTTTCACTTTCCCTACAATAAATTGCATATGCAAAGGGAAACATAATGATGGAGGTCAAAGTCTAACTCTCGGATTTTGAGGGATATTTACATTTTTGAGCATACCTGAATACGAATTAATCATTTATGTCTGTGTGTCCTGTCCGTTTTCAAGTGTCATTGCTTTTCTCCAACGTTTGTGGTTTTCACTTTCTCTACAATTCATTGTATATGCAAAGGGAAATATTGTGATGAGGGTTAAAAGTCTGACTTTCAGATTCCGAGGGACATTTACATTTTTGAACATCCCTGAATACGAATTAATCATTTCTTCAATGATGTATGTGCGTCCTGTCCGTATTCGAGTGTCACTGCTTTTCAAAAACTTTCGTGTTTTTTTTTTCACTTTCCCTACAATAAATTTTATATACAAAGGGAAATGTTGTGATGGGGTCGAAAGTCTGCTTCTGGGTTTCTGAGGGATATTTGCATTTTTGCGTATATCTAAATACGAATCAATCATTTTTTTAATGATGTCTGTGCGTCCTGTCCATCTTCGAGTCTGTGAAAACAAATCATGCGAATCAAATTAAATATGGAGCGATTATGTCAATACGCGAGTATCAGAGAATAATTTGAAGATTGTCTATAAATTCTTCGCTGAAATATATTTATAGATAATTGAATTTATAGGTTATTGGTTGGAATATTCTCAATCTTTTGCATCATTTTTTTATTTCAAAATTAGAAAAGCGTTATATAAACATTTTACGAAAGTATGGTAAAGATTAGTAACTTTGGTGGTAGTGGTGGTGGTGGGGGGGGGGGGAATTTTTTATTTGGAAGCGAATAACATCATTTATAGGCTGCTAACATGCACCATTTTTAATATATTGGTCATACTTTTTTTATATAATAAAAAATTTTTATATAATAATTTTTATATAATAAATTTTTTATATAATAAATAATGAAAATAGTAATAAAAACTAAATGTATCCATTAATATCAAATAAGATAATTACTTTTAATCTAAAATCGAAGCATAACATTGTTTACTTATGTCTCGAGCTGTTTTTGCGATATCGAATACTTTTAGACATTGAGATCTATATCACTAGAACAAATTGAGCAAATCGAGTAATATTTGGTACGATTGTTCCAATCAATAAACGTTAGAGGTTTGGTGATTTTCGAGGAGTCTAGTACAGGGCGTGATCAAAATTCAATATATATATATATGTGTGTGTGTGTGTGTTCGCGCGCGTGTGTCTGTGTGTGTGTTGATGATCGCGAACAACTGGTTACATTATTGCGTCATAAAATTTGTTATTGCTCATCCTGGAGTACAGAAAAACATTTCCATAGGTTCCCAGAGAGGATATGTAGGAACTTTCTCTAAACCAGTGTCGTATGACCTGTGAAAATTATTTGTATATAAAAGGTTTTAAATCAAAGAGAAATAGGAAGTGTAATACAATATCGCTGTTAATCACCTCAATTTCAATTTTTCATGAGAATATAAATATTAAAGCATATATTATACATATATTATACGTAGGTTGTATGTATAACACATCTATATAAATAAAATTGAAAATCTGTCTGTATGTATGTGTGTGTGTCTTATCACCACGAGAGAACAGATGCATCGACTTTTATGAAATTTCTTGGGTTGCCATGAAATACCTCCACTTAAAATGTTGTCCAGGTTTCAAGCAGTTATAACTAGGGGTTGTCGAGATATTAATACAACCTAAAATCCCATAGAGATAGCATTGTGAAAATGATGTTTTTTTTCGCAAATTTATTTAAAAAAAAATTATATTTATGTTGTTAAGCAACGGAATTAAACTCAATGAATTTATACAGCAGATTTATTTGAACAGAAGAATGATATGATGTTTCTAAGTAACGAAATAAAATCCAAAGAGTTTATACAGCAGATTTATTTGAACAAAAAAATGATATCATGCTGCTAAGTAACTAAATTAAACCCAACGTGTTTATAGAGTAAATTTATATGAAAATATATTATGTTGCTGAGCAATGGAACTAAACGCAATGCGTTTATACATTAGACGATTTTTATCAAATCTTTTCCGATTTAAATAATTAAGAAATGCATATAAATTACTTTTACAGATACCTCCGCAAACCCAATTAAGTCCGAACGGGAAAATTTTTAAATTTCAGTTCGGACAGTTTACGAGAATATTTACTGCATAATTATAAGGGATATCATTCAATTAATCATTTTCATAACCATTCTGCCTCTTTTGCAACTCTGCTTTAGAAGTCAGTATATTTATGCCTCTTTCTGGGATAAGCGAGGACGGCTAAAAGTGCTCGTAAACTGTACTTACCGAATTTTCAAAATTCCCTAGAAATTTTAAATCTAACCAAGTAACATTTAATATTTTTATTGAATTTATATTTTAGTAATGTTTCAATAAGCACATTATTAATAGAAGTATGGGAGAACTCTATAATTTAGGACATAAAGGTTTGCAGCGAGAAAGTGAAATTACCAACAAGGCAGTGCCATGGTTTTATCCCAGATCCAAAGCGTGGTGGGTCAGTATCATAGCGTTGAGCTAAAGTTATCGCCAGCTCAAGGCATTTAATACTTCCATTTAATTGTGAATGTTCACTTCAGGTTTAAAAGTATTTCATAAATTATACCATATACAGTAAACTTCTATTAATTTGGGATCTAATGGATAGGCAATCCTAATGATTTGGCACGCCTCTTTTCAACGACATTCGGGATTATTTGATTGCACTGGGATATTTACGGTAATAGAGTAACCGATTTAAAATGCAAACTTCTATTCACTGAAGCTAATATTCTAATTTTTAAATGAATGTAGCATGTTTCTCACATATTGTGCAGTATAATATACTGTAACATTTTAGGGAAATAAATATCCCATTTATTTTCTGTTATTTTATTTTAAACTAATTCTTCTCACCATTTTAGTTTAACATCTGACAAACCAGAAAACACGGTAATCCGGAAAGTGCCGCATTATCAGAAGTTTACTGTATGTAAACACTTTTTGTACCGTTTTAGGGAAACAAATATCCAATTTATTGTCCGTTATTACTTTCCTTATATACATAATGTATAAGGAAAGTATTGTGACGGGGTCGAAAATTCGAATTCGAGTTTTCGACGGGAGAGCACGTTTCAAGCACCCCTGATTACGAATCAAACATTTCTGAAGTGATGTCTGTGTGTGTGTGTGTGTGTGTGTGTGTGTGTGTGTATGTGTGTGTCAGTGAGTCTGTGGAGACGATAACTGACGAACGAATGAACCGATTCGAGCGAAATTTGGTACAAAAATCGCAATCCGTAAACACTGGAAGTCTATTGTTTTTATACGCAATCGAATGTTCAGAAGACCCTAAATTTTCGAGTAAAATTTTGAAAAAATCGTCAAGGAATCAAAACTGCTAATAAAGTTACGCAAATAGACATTTCTTATGTAATTTTTCATTAGAAAACGATTGACATAAATTTTAGAACGCTAACATGAACCGTTCTCGAAATATTGCACATTTTTAAATAAATTATCAAAAAGTTATATAAAGTAAGAAAAAATATTTCCTATTGAGAAACATGTTCACTTTTCATATGTAATACAATGCGATATTTTGGTGAAATTCTCGTGGATCTAGCTTGTTCCATTCATGAAAAAATATACTTTGAGTAATACTTTTGTATTTGAACGCCAATAGTCATTTATCTGCTGTAAGACTAACTTATTTCTCCGTCCATAGCGCTTGGCGAGATTTTGGCGACGAATTAGGCGGAATGTCGCCAACTTGGCGACATTTTAATTGTTTCCAAATTAACAAAAATCTCGCTAAATTGATAAAAATGACGCTAAATCAATGAAAATGACGGCTCATTGAAGAAAATTCAATATCTTGGAAAGAATATAAGTATCTACTATAAGAGTAACATTTTTTTAAACTGTAAAAGTAGTACATTCATTGCATCATATAAGGAAAGTCATGTGTTGCCCACATCAGATTCTTTTACTTTAAATTAATTCTTCTCATATTTTACGCCATTCCAGTTTAACATCCGTCAATCCTGAGAACTTGGTAATCCGGTAAACTTAGTAAACTTGGTAAACATAGTTATCAGAAGTTTCCTGTATGTAAGCACTCTCCCCATATTATAGAGTAAAAATCTTAAAACAAAGAGATAAGAAAATTCTTTAAAATGTACGACGGCCAGAACTTGAAATTCCCTTTTCCAACTTTCCGAGGGATTTTTAAATACTTAATGCCTTCTAGTGCTACTGTAAACCAGTCAGACGCAATTTGCAACAGGTCGTTAGACTTTCGTATCGATTGTTTTCAGATGGGAGAAATAACTTTTGTTTTCCGCTCATGCTGAGGATTTATTTAACGCCAGCTTTAAATAATGTATAACTCCAAACAAATCAAATTGGTGATGCTTAACAGAAGGGGTAAAAAAAAAAAAAAAAAAAAAAAACAGAAATTATGTAAACTTAAAGTTTAAGAACTGCCGTAAAATATTCTTTTCATAGATTAGTTGCTTCGCAGTTTTCTTTTCATAGGTGTCCGATCCTGCTCTATATAATAATATGAAAATATCTGATGTGGGCAGCACAAGACTTTCCTTATATAATGAAATAAATTTGCTACTTTTACAGCAGAAAAAATAGATTATTTTTATAGTAGTTATTTACATTCTTTCCAAGATATTAAACTTTCGTCAATGGGTCATCATTTTCCATGTCGTCATCATCAATGAGTCGTCATTGATTTAGTGTCATTTTTATCCATTTGGCGAGTTTTTCGTTAATTTTGCAACATTTAAAAAAGTCGGCAAGTTGGCGACATTCCACCAAATTCGTCGCCAAAATCTCTCCAAGCGTTATGAACGAAGAAATGAGTTATTCTTACAGCAGATAAATGACTATTGGCGTTCAAATACAAAAGTATTACTCAAAGTATCTTTTTTCATGAATGGAACGAGCTTGATCCACGAGAATGATGTCACCAAATGTATCGCATGGTATTACATATGAAAAGTGAACATGTTTCTCAATAGGAAATATTTTTTTATTTTATATGATTTTTTTATAATTGTTATGAAAAATGTACAATATCTCGATAACGGTTCATGCTAGCGTTCTAAAATTTAAATCAATCGTGTTCTAATAAAAAATTACATAAGAAATGTCTATTTGTGTAACTTTATTAGAGGTTTTGATTTTTTGATGATTTTTTCAAAATTTCACTCGAAAATTTAGGGGGGTTCTGAACATTCTATTGCGTATAAAAAATAGGCTTCCAGTGTTTACGGATTGTGATTTTTGTACCGAATTTCGTTCGAATCTGTCCATTCGTTCGTCAGTTATCGTCTCCACAGTTTCACTGACACACACACACACACACACAGACATCACTTCAAAAATGTTTGATTCGTGATCAGGAATGCTTGAAACATGCTCTCCCGTCGAAAACTCGAATTCGAATTTTCGACCCCGTCACAACATTTTCCTTATACATTATTGTATATAAGGAAAGTAAAAGGTAAAAACTTGTTACACACAGAATACAAACATAATAAACAATAACCAATGGTTACGCTATTTACATACCATGAAGTGATTTACGCCAAATGTAAACATAAACCCTGCAAAAAGGAAAAATCACACCCGTCTCCCCGCTCGGTATCATGTTATAAACGAGCGTTGGAAGACCCGCCAAGAGGTCGTGACAATATTGTGGAAAAGCTTAAGCCACTTCGGATCAAGTTTTTCTCTTTTTCCGCCAGAATTGGTTTTCTAACGCAACTTTAAAAACCAAGATCGCACTTTGTCTGAACGTGACCTGGGTGGACGCCCTAACCTCCGTTTAATGTCTCGAATCTTTTATTTTCTTCAACTGCCCCCCCCCCCATCCTGAGCCCCCCTCTTGATGAATCTTCTTCTGTGGAATTGTTTGTCAGCTGTTAGATCCTCTTGTCGTATGTGTGGATGGAGGAGAGAAAATATGGGAGAGGAAAACTCTTAATAAATACACGCCACGTTCGAAAATAATGCGTGATAAATCTAGTGCGAATTAAAGTGTGTGGAGGAGGAGGGGCGAGACGGGCTTGTTTAGAACAATTTTTGATTGTTACTGTAGTTGTAAAATTTGACGAGTGTAGTGTGATGTCCACTTCAACTATCAAAGAAAAAAAATGCTGTTGCTGTACCTCAATTTCCACAGTTAGGAAAAACGCAACGCGTTAGACAAGGATTTATATTTATCTTGTTGAAAATGTAATACTTTCTAGTATAGTATCATGATAAAACGCTTCAAAGGATAAATAGTCAGTTGAAGCGAATATCGTAGATATACTGAGGAATAGATAGAGTCTTCCTATCTTTTCCAATACTAGAAATTCGGGAGTAACATCTCACTCCGAACCCTCCACCTTGACCTCGCAGTTTTGACGAGAAAGTATCAAAATTTTCTCTGATTGCCTACTTATTTCGATATTCTGCTTGTCAACTGTTAATCACTTTATGTCCGCGCCTTCTTTACGAACGCTAATGGGATTTGAACACTGACCATTCATGCGGATCATAAATTTCGATATCCTTTCTTAATTACTTCTCGGAAGTAGATGTCATCTGAAAAAAAGCTACTGTTTAGACCCAACCCATCCTAGAAAGATATTTGGATCGTTTTGGAAGCCAGTGTCAAGCATCTATTTATTATATCTACGGCGAATATATATATGGTATGGGTAGTTGGGGGCATCATATATGGTGAGGAAGTACTCAGGGGCGATATATGGTAAGGAAACCGGTGGTGGTGGGGAAAATATGTGGAGAGAGGTGTAGTAAGGGGTGCGAATTTATGAGAATAGCGGAGCGAGATCGGACTTATTTGTCTAAAACAAAATAAAGTGCTAAATAAGCTGTTCACTGCTGATAACTTAATTGTCAAGCCAATACTAGGTTCAATAGTTTCACTAAAGCAATTAAGAAATCTTAGAAATCAAAAGACTTTAAGAAACTCTGTCGTAAGTCAAATGAAACACTCACATACATGACCAGGGGATTTTATAAATATTTTCTGTCTCTTGCAATCTCAAAGCAAACATAGCAAAATAATAACATCAACTTCGGCTAAAAGAAGAAAGTAACAACATTTCAGCTTTATTTTTAAAGTCTCAGTTTCTTGGAGCAACTTCATTTCAGAAGGTAAAGGGAATAAAGCAATTAAAATCACACTTCCTTCAACCACCACTGTTCGAAACAGAAAAGGGGGAGATAAACCGAATCATTTTATCAGCTGAGAAGGTAAAATGTTCTTTGAATACGTAGACAGAAATAAATCTGACTTTTCCGTTACTTCTTTTTTAACACTTTACAACAAAGTTGAAAAGTGTTTATGACTTTGTTCATTCATTCTGTCTGTCTGTCTGTCTGTCTGTCCGTTAGCACGATAACTGCCGTAAAAATTAGCAAAATGACTTAATCAAAATGAAATTTTAGTATGTTGTTCAGACGGTCTGTAGGACCTATGGGAATATAAATGAATAATATCACCCAATTAGTTTTGGATTGAACCCGGGTTGAAAAAATGAAATACATTGAGCCCTATGCGACCTAATTTTTAAAACATTTTTAACGGATTTAAAATTCACAAATTGCTTCGAAAATTTTAGGTAATATTCAAATTGTTCCATAAAATATATAAAAAAAATTCAGCGAAATATATTCAGTAGTTTTTTAAATAAAAATTAAAATAATAATAAGATCTCTTATATGAAGCGATCACGTGACCATGATATGAAAAGATCACGTGATCCACTTCAATATGATATATGGCATCCATCTTGTCAGAAAATCGTGATTTTTAAAGTTCTTTTTAATTCATATTGAGTGTTGTATCCGTCCTAAAACCACTTTATTTTTGCTTAAATTCTGTGCATCTACATACTGAAACAACGCAATTACAATATATTTGAGTTTAAATTATCATCCAAATTTGATTATTTCTACAACGAAGCCTATTTTTCACCTATGTAAAATGTAAACAGCAAAATATGTAGAATGAGTTGTATTAGAATTGCTGTATTTCTTTAACAAAAAATCATTTAGTTCATGGCGTCTGCATAGCTGATATGAATGAAACATTAATTGATTTTACAAAGAGAAGGACGATTTTTTTTCGATGAAGTTTTACGCATAGAGTTTAATTACTTGTAGCTCCATGGTCCTAATTTTTAAATAAAATAAATTATTATAGTATTGTGATGAATGACATGAGTGGGAAATTATTTATGAATGAAATGTTGCTTTTATAGAGAGAGCCAGGCGTGTTATTTTTTTCTATGACGTCATTTGAATGAATTTCAGTTGTTTTCGATGAAGTTTTCAAATATAATAAATTATCGTAGTATTATAATAATTCTAAAATTATTACCGAGGAATGTATCACATTTTAAAGATATTTAAACCAGGCAATTTATATTTCAATGCCGTCATTTGAATGAAGTTCATTTTTTTCGATGAAGGTTTAAGTTTTCAAATATAATAAATTGTTGTAGTATTGTGATAAGTTTTAAAATATTACCGAGGAATGTATTGCATTTTAGACATGTTTAAATACAATTTCATTGAAGTTGGAAAGTGTTTCATAATCAATGCTTTAAGCATTATTGATCTTTCTTGTTTTTTCTGTGATAGAATACACAAGGAGTTACAGGCTGATGCTGAAGAGGTGTAGTTTATTGACCAAAGGCAATGAGCTACAGAGGAGAAAAACTGTTTGACGTTGTGTGGAAATTATTCTACCTGAATGGGAAGGAGGGGGGGGGGGAAAGAAAGAATAAGAATGAATGCCTATGAATGAATTGTAGATGAAATAAATAAATTATCAACGGTTAACTTCGTCAACTTTTTATTAATTGTGTTCGGTAAATTTTTTGATACAAAGATTTTCTTTATTATATTGTATGCTTGTGACATACACCGCATGTCCGTTTTGTAATTATGTATCTTTGCGATAAGTGGACATAATAACTCAAAATTGAATTAAGGTACTATGACATTTTATATTGCAAAACTAAATAAAAAATCTGATGTGGGCAGCACACGACTCCTTTTTATCTATTTGGCGAGTTAATTTAGCAACATTTAAAAAAGTCGCCAAGTTGGCGACATTCCACCAAATTCGTCGCCAAAATCAATCTCGTCAAGCGTTATGGACGGAGAAATAAGTTATTTTTACAGCAGATTAATGACTATTGGCGTTCAAATACAAAAGTATTACTCAAAGTATCTTTTTTCATGAATGGAACGAGCTGGATCCACGAAAATGATATCACCAAATTTATCGCATGGTATTACATATGAAAAGTGAACAGGTTTCTCAATAGGAAATATTTTTTTTTTATTTTATATGATTTTTTGATCATTTTTTTAAAATGTGCAATATTTCAAGAACGGTTCATGCTAGCGTTCTAAAATTTATGTCAATCGTTTTCGAATGAAAAATTACATAAGAAATGTGTATTTACAATACTTTATTAAAGGCTTTGATTTTTTGACGATTTTTTCAAAATTTCACTCGAATATTTAGAGGGGTTCTGAACATTCGATTGCGTATAAAAACAATAAGCTTTCAGTATTCAAGGATTGTAATTTCTGTACCAAATTTCGTTCGAATCGGTCCATTCGTTCGTCAGTTATCGTCTCCACAGGCTCACTGACACACACACTCACACGCACGCACGCACGCACACACACACACACACACACACACACACACACACACACACACACACACACACACACACACACACACACTCAGACATCACTTCAAAAAATTTCGATTCGTGATCAGGGATGCTTGAAACGTGCTCTCCCGTTGAAAACTCGAATTCGAATTTTCGACCCCGTCACAATACTTTCCTTATACATTATTGTATATAAGGAAAGTAATAAAGATTGTGCTAAAAATAAAATTCAATTAAGTTTTTTGTAATCTGCATAGTTAAAATATTCAAAGTCCAAGATTACATTATTTTATTCCGAGATATTGTGACTAATCATCTATAAACAAATACATCACTGGAAGAAATGGTATGATTTGATTTGTGGAAAAATTGTACTTTACTCTATCACAAAATTTCCTGTAAGAAAATCACTTTAAAGAAAACAAAAACGCTTGAAAAGAAGAAACAAAATTTCATAAAAAGATAATATGAGATTAATAAAATGTTATATGATAATATTATCACTGAAAGGCAATTCAATAAATTTCAAATATTATAATTTAAAGATAATGTGATAGATAATATTCAATATTTAAAAAAAAAAATGCATTTTAAAAACATTTAGAAAAAAAAATAGCTTATATAGCTTATATAAGTAATCTCATAAAAGGGGTATAATTTGCATTATTTAAGAAACACAATAAAATTATTAAGAAAAGTAAAAATAAAATAAAAACGCATAAAAATATATAATTTTCATTATTTAAAAAAATATTTTTTTAAATAAAGCAAATTTTTAAACGAAAGCTCACAAAAAGTAAAATTTGCATTAAAGAAAAAAAATTAATTATAACAAATGAAACATAAAAATGTACCTAAATGAAAGCTCATAATCATGGATTTAAATTGATACATATATATCACCCAATAAAATTTTACAAAAATTTGGTACATTTACACACTTAACTTATTCTGATGGTAAATACAAAATATTAAATCGAAAATCGCAAAATGTCAAATCAGCGGTTGCAGTTAAATTAAACCAAGACTTTACCACAACATCAGATGATTCAGAAGATTTCATCAATATTTTCTTTTTCCCCCGCAATCTCGGCGAAAATAAGCCTAAATAATAAAATCGTCTTCTATTAAAAGAAAAAGAAAAGCAACAACAAAATAAAGTTTTCCCCTTCATTTTCGAAATCGTAGTTTCTTGAAACAACTTCATTTTATATACGGAAAGAAACTCCCTCCAAGCCGAAATAGAAAAACTGGAGGAAGGGACAAATTAAACGACGTTTTATTTCGTAAACCAAGTCGTTTTATCAGCTGAGAAGGTAAAATAAAGGTAAAGGGGATAAAACACGAATAAATATGACTTTTGCATTCAGTTTTTTCATTACGGGGTGGAACATAGTAGTTTATTGACCAACAAAAACGATCCGTTTCGATGAAAGGAAAAACTACTCAATGTGGTGCAGCAATTATTTCACACATCGATCGGCGATTTCACAAGAATGGGGGTGAAAAAATAGAAAAGGAATAAAGGTAAATGTTTACGAAGGAATCGAAGACGGAATTAATAAGTCAGTGCATTTCAACGTTTGTGAGATCGCTGCTCGGAAAATTATGTTTTTTATATGACGAAGGCTTGGTCCCAACCAAGTTACCCGTAAATACCTTTCAAATAAAAAAAATTATAATACAAGTATTATTCCATATAAAATGGATTATTGTATTATTAAATTGATTTTATTGATGTTGGTTTGAAAAAAATTCTGATGACAGCAGCACATGACTTTTCTTATATAATGCAATACATTTACTACTTTTACAGTAAAAGAAAATAGATTATTCTTATAGTAGATACTTATATTCTTTTCAAGATATTGAATTATCAATTAGTCGTCATTTTCATTGATTCAGCGTCATTTTTATCCATTTGGCGAGATTTTCGTTAATTTGGCAACATTTAAAAATGTCGCCAAGTTAGTAATATTCCGCCAAATTCGTCGCCAAAATCTCGCCAAGCGTTATGGACGGAGAAATAAGTTATTCTTATAGCAGATAAATGACGATTGGCGTTCAAATACAAAAGTATTATTCGAAGTTTCTTTCCTCATGAATGGAACGAGCTAGATCCACGAGAACGATGTCACCAAATTTATCGCATGATATTACATATGAAAAGTGAAGATATTTCTCAACAGTTAATATTTTTTTTAATTTATGGGATTTTTTGATAAATTTATTTAAAAAACGTGCAATATTTAATTTATTTAAAAAAATATTTAAATTAGATAAATTTATTTAAAAAACGGTTCATGCTAGCTTTCTAAAGTTTATGTCAATCGTTTTCTAAGGAAAAATTACGTAAGAAATATCTATTTGTGTAACTTTATGAAAGGTTTTGATTTCTTGTTGATTTTTTCAAAATTTCACTCGAAAATTTAGGAAGGTTCGAAACATTCGATTGTATTTGAAAACAATGGGCTTCCAGTATTCACAAATTGTAATTTTTGTACCAAATTTCATTTAAATCGCTCTATTCGCTCGTGAGATATCGTCTCCACAGTTTCACTGACACATACTGACACACACACACACACACACACACACCACCTCAAAACTGTTCGATTCATGATCAGGGATGCTTGAAACGTGCTCTCCCGTCGAAAACTCGAATACGAATTTTCGACCCCGTCACAATACTTTCCTTATACACTTTCCTTATATACAAAGTAAAAACCACGCTATTGAGGGAGAAAAATATTTATCCATTATAATTTACTCTAGAAATTAGCTGACCAGTCTCTAACTCCTATTAAAATTTAAATGTGGCTTGATCACTGACTTTTGCTACACAGATGATATTTAGGCGTTCTGGTTCTGAGCTTTTCGACACATTCACAAATATTATTCCCCTTAGAATAGTTCCACAGTGAAATATTTATTCATAAAATTGCTTAGAAAACTTAAACGACAACTTCCAGGAAAATTTCTCACAGCCGGGTATAATTGATGCCAGGTTCTGGTACTCGGCGCTGCCCAGGTGTTGAGAAACACTGTAATAAGTTATCTTGGATATGAGGAATTTCGAGTATGGATGACGTAGCCTCAATGAATTTAGAACTTTTTCAATATATGGTAATACTTTTATACTATTATATATACAATGTGCTTTAACTGTTATATCTATATAAATAAAATTGAAAATCTGTCTGACTGTCTGTCTCATCATCACAGGAGAACGGCTGAACCGATTTTCATGAAATTTTGTGGGTAGCCTTGGAACGGCCCCACTTAAAATGTAGTCCGTTTCGAGTTTCTAGGACCAGGAGTTGTTTAGATATTAAATAAAAACACACAGATAAACCTCCCATAGACATAGCATTATGCAGAAAATATTTTTTTCCGTAAATTTATTTGAAGAAAATGATATCCTGTCGCTTAGCAACGAATTTAAATCCAATGTGTTTATGCGACAGACAATTTTTATTAAATATTTTCCGATTTAAATAATAAAGAAATGTATATAAAATAAAGTTTATGGAAATTGCATTTTTGACTGAATTATATGAAATACGACCTTCATGTTTAAATGTTACTGAAATTATTGATATTTCCAATTTATCACGTCATTTGTTTTATTTTGGCAAAAACGGTTGAAACTCTATTCCATTAGTCTATTATTTTTTAATCTACGAGATTATAAGTAATACGACATGTAATTTTTGCACTTTCATTTTGTCATATATTGGAATCAATTACGGCCCTCAAGTTTAAAGATTGCGGGTATAATCGATATTTTCACTGTATTATGTCAACTGTTTTATTTTGTCAAAGATTTTTAAAATTCATATACTGTAGCGCAGATAATTTTCTTCTAATACACGGATATATCTTCTAATATTCCGGAATATAAGTAGTATGGGTATATCTTCACATACAATTTTAGAACTTTTATTTTGGCATATATTGATTCAATTTTATATTTATTGTAAATTTGTTTACAAACAGAACCAGAATGTTTTATTCATCAGATCTGCCTGTGAAGATAATTTTTGAGTAGCGGAAAGAGATTTAAAAAAAAAATTAGGAGCATTAATTTAAATATTTTAATAGAATGTTTTGATTAGCAATGTCATTTAGAAAAGTATAAGAATTTGCACATTTTGATTGTGAATTTTATGTTTCTTTATATTATATATACTGTGCGAAGAATAGCTATGTAGTACTGTTAATCTTCTACTAAAACACGGGTATATTTTCTAAAATGTAAGTACCGTATGTATATAGGTATACCCATAATGTAAGTATTATGGGTATACCTTTCCATATAGTTTTAGCACTTTCATTTTGGCATATATTGGCATCAATAATGGCGTTTGAGTTAAAAGATTACGATGATTATTAATATTTTCAATTAATTACGTTATCTGTTTTATTTTGGCAAATATTTTTGAAACTCATATATTGTAGTATGGGTAATCTTCCATTAATACACGGGTATATCTTCTAATCTACGAGAATATAAGAATTAGGGGTACACGAGTTTAGCGCTTTCATTTTGGTATATATTGGAATCGATTACTGTCTTCAGATTTAAAGATTACGGAGATTGTTGATATTTTCAATTTATTTACGTTATGTTATTTTTTGGTAAATAGTTTTAAAACTCGTATATTTTAGACGGGAAATTTTCTACTAATACACGGCTCTATATCTTCTAATATTCGAGAATATAAGTAGTATATCTTCCCACACAATTTTAGTGCTTGATTTAATTTCATATTTTTTGTAAATTTGTTTACAAACGGAACTAGGATTTTTCTATCTTCATATCTGCCTGCGAAGATAATTTTGTATAGCAAGAACACATATTAAACTTCTTTTAAGGAGTATTAATTTAAATACTTCAATATAATGCTTTGAATAATAATGTCATCTATATATATAAAGAAGAAAAGTATGTATGTAAGATCCAACATCACGGGAGAACGGCTGAACCGAATTTGATGAAATTTGGTGGGTAGTCTTGAAATAATCCCACTTAAAATGTTGTCTATATTTCGGGTTTCTAACTCCAGGGGTTGTCGTGAGATTAATCAAAAACAAAACTTTCGTTTGTCTCATCATCACAGGAGAACAGCTGCACTGAATGGAATAAAATTTTGGGAGTAGCTTTGAAATAGCATCCCATAAAATTAGTCTAAGTTTCGGGTTTCTAAGACTAGGGGTTGTCGAGATATTAATGGAAAACGAAACTATTTCCTAGGAGTTCTACTCTCTAACGCCATGATTCCCAACGAAAAAGGTTGGATGGAAATCGTTGGTTTAAAACGTGAAAGTCAATTAAATATCTGAGATTTATGGGAGTTTATTGAAAGTATTAGTCCTTTTGAAAATCGCAGGTTTGAAATATGAATTTAAATGGAAACTCTATCACCATGGTTTATTTTTCACAGGCTTACTCAACAACGAAAAGTATTAAGAAATCAAAATTGTTATTTAATTATCAGCATTTTATGAGAAAGATTCTTTCTTATATCATGATATATAATAATAATTATTATTTTTTTAATGTGAATAATAAATAAATGAATATAAAAATATCTATCTATCTATCTGTTTATATACAGGGTGTCCCAAAAACATTGACCTCGGCTTTTATTTCTTAAATATTGATCTTAGACATATATATGTATTTCTTCAAATTTCTTCAATATTGATCTTAGACATATATATTATATTTATTCAAATTTAATCCTCTGAAAATTTTTATCGATTTCATAAAATTCTGTACCTTTTTTAGCGCAACTTTATAATTTATTATATGTGCTAAGATCGATATTTAAGGAATAAAAGCCGAGGTCAATGTTTTTGGGACACCCTATATATAAAGAAGAAAAGTATATATGTATGATCCAATGGATCTGATTGGCCAAAGAGTGACCGCGTTTAGACAATGCGTTTAATAAGTAGAAACGATTGTGATTGGCCAAAGAGTGGCTGTGCTTAAGCAATGCGTAAATAAGTACTTCCTTTTATGGTAAGTTTATCATTTGAAATTAAAAAAAAAACTCCATTTCAAGCATTCATTTTGTACATATTAACTGCACATCAATTGTGGACACGTAACAATCACATTTTGAGATGCTGCCCGCCAGGGCCACCCGCCTGGAGGGCCTAGCTGCGAAGAGCGTGCTGTAGGCACGCCGGAAGTAGCTATGACTTATATAATGCAATGATTTTTTTTCTTACATAATGCAATGAATTTACTTCTTTCACAGTGAAAAAACAATGTATAAGATTCACGGTCCTATATGTTTGGGCGTAATTTTTATCAGAGTTCTGCATCGTAAATCCCGAGCAACGTCGGGTAATCGCTGCTAGATTAGAATATTATAAGAATTTGCACGTGATTGTGAATTTAAAAATTTTTTATATTATATATTCCGTACGAAGAACGGGCATGCTGCTGGTATACAATATATTTATTACATGCAATATATTCAATTATTATCATGTCAAGGAAAGTTATGGGTCAAGCCAATAAGTCGAGATATATTAGGGTTATGATATATTTTTAAGCAGGTATGTGCTATCTGTCACATGGTAAACCCATGATCCAATATTTCGGGGGTGCGATCTAGAGTTCACGTATTTATTTTGGGGGGTCGGCCATTTCGTTGGCCAGCTGCACTTGGAATAGAAAACAGGATGTTGGGAGTTTTCTTTGGATATCGTATTTTTACCGAAATATTCAACGTTTGTCCGATTCGGACGGATCATAGGGCTGGCGGCCCGTTTGAATTATCGGCCGAAAGGATATCAGTTTCGCAGGGGCTTGAGAAAGGGTTTTTAGCCTTTGGGGGTTTAAAAAGCCAATGATGTTGCTTTGGGTGTCAAGGGGTTAAGACCCAGAAACCAATGAGATGGTTTTGTGCGCCTCAGAGGCGTGTTTTAAAATCTTGCAGAGATAGAGTTTTCAAAATTTAAAAAAGGAGCGAGGAGAAGAAACTAGGTGTTGAGTGAGACTGCTTCCCATCATGGTCCTCTGAAAAGAGAGATGCTGCTCGACGGCAAGTGATGTTGGTGAGTTACACATTTAAGGGCCTGTGCCTGATTTGTATCTTTTGTCTCACTTTCCATCTCCAATTAAATATCTACTAGTTAACTCTAATTAAATTACCTACTATATAAAGTCAAGGAAGCTTCATGATAGGTTACCATCTGTTCCCATTTAGTCTGTGAGACTTTATACACTTTTGTATTGTTTATCTTAAATTGGTATACATCCCATTTTGAATATGGGAAGTTGTATTTTAAATATTTTAAATCAATAATGTGTAAATATTTATATAGTGTAAATAAATTAATGTTTGTATATACACACGGTTTTTTTTCTTTACTGCACTCTAACCGGGCGTGTTCTAAAAGAGGAAGTTACCTCAGGAAATTATCTAAACGATTAACCAGCCACACGATTACAGATAGGCATGTATCCGTTACACCTGTGAGAAGGAGATTGCACGCACATGGCTTTTAAGCGCGGAAGACAACCATTGTCTGCAAGACATAGAACAGCCCGTCTTCAATGGTGTGAGGAACACGTCAGTTGGATCATAGACGATTGAAGCAATGTCATATTCACCGATGAGTCCTGATTCGTTCGCCGTCAGACGATCAATAGATTTTTGTGTGGAGAGAGGCTGGTACACGGTATCAAGCGATTGACATCGTCCAGCGGCCATTCATTTTCTGGTGGTGGTATCCTTGTATGGGCTGGTATTACCTTTGGCTAACGTACTCACCTCCTCCATTTCTTCCTCAACGATACTGTGAATGGCCAAAGATATCGCGACGAAATCCGTAATCCCTATGTTCGCCCTTATGTGGGTGCAATAAGTTCAGAGTTTGGTATTATGGATGACAATGCTCGGCTAGATAGAGCATACACATGACATCATCATTATCATCATCCATCGTGCCTAGTGGTATATAAGGCCTTCAGCTTACGTCGCCACCTTGGTCAATCCTGGACCGCAGTCCTTGCTTCTGACCAGATCACCCATCCCTTCAGATTTCTCTCTTGTTCTATTAGTCTCCTCCAAGTTAGCTTGGGTGGACTCAGAGATCTTTTCCCCTCGGGAACCCAAGTAAGTGCCAAAGCAGGGATGTTATGCTGTGACATTCTTAAGACATGTCCAATCCATTTCCATCTACGGTTTTCTATTTTCATCTCTATTGCTTTCTGTCCAGTATTCTTGTAGAGTTCGGTGTTAGTAATAACATAAAGCCAAAATACACCCCGAATTTTCCTCAGACATCTAATCTGTCAGGCATTCAACTTGTTGCATTGGCCCTTTGTTAATTTCAATGTTTCGGCTCCATGCAATAAAGCGCTTTTTACTAAGGAATTAAAACGGTTGATTTGGGTTTTTAAATTAAGGTTAGTACCTCTCCATACTTTATTTAGATTTCTAAAACACTTCTGAGCTTCTGTAATTCTTATTTTGATTTCTTCATCTGTTCCTTTCTTCTTGTTCACTAGTACTCCAAGGTAAGTAAAGCTATTTACATCTTCAGTGGGTTCATCATCTAGTTTTACATTTTCAGAAGTTTTTTCATTAATTCTTAAAACTTTTGTTTTACTTTTATTGATTCATTAACCAGTAGCTTTGGAAAACTTGTTAAGGCGATTAGTTTTCTGTTGTAGATCAGAAAATCTAGAGACCAAATGAAAAATGTCATCTGCAAAATCTAAATCGTCCAAAACTAATGTGAATTTCCATCTAATGTCTCTTTTCTTGTCTGATGGTGTTTTTCAAGCTCCAGACAAAAACTATATTAAATAATAAATCTGACATCACACATCCCTATTTTATACTTCATTTAATTTGGAAGGGTTCTGTCAGTTTTCCATTTACTTCACAGAGCCGCTCTGCTGTTTCGATATAACTTCCTAATAATGTTAATAATTTTTTGTGGGATTCCATAATTATCAAGTATTTTCTATAACACATCAATATGGTATCAAATGCTTTTTTAAAATCAATGAAAAATGAAATTTAAATATAGAGGTGCATTATGTTCAATGTTTTGCTCAATGATGTACACATGACATCAGAAATGTTTAATTTGAGTTCATGGAGTTTAGAAACGTGCTCCTCTTTCGAATTCGAATGTTTGACCAGTCACAATACTTTCCTTATACATTTTACTATATATAAAAGGAAAGTAATAAGCATAGCCCACAGTTTTTTCTAAGGTATGTTGAAGCTCCTTCGCCAGTGATGAAGACTAATAAACACGAAGACAGAAACACAAAATGTTGTTTGGGTCCATTTTGTGTTTTACTTTAGGTTTGTTGTTCGTTTCAGCGCTAATGAGAGAATTTATACGTATCCACGAAACAGCTGTATATTGAATTTATTTTAAGTTGTGCACAATTACGTTGTATATTTTTACTTTCTTATACTATTTAATATAATATAAAGTATTGTGTTCTTGGTCGATTTTTTGTATACACGATATTACAAACATTAATGGGTTTTCATACAATTTTATATCCGGTTTTGTTATCAAAAAATTTGGAACTGAATAGAATTTTTTACTTTCCCTGCAATACATGGTAATGTATAGGGAAAGTATTGGAATCATGCCGAAAATCGCAACTCAAGTTTTCGGCGGATCTACGTGTTTCGAGACCTCTAGAATACGAAAAAATATTTTTAGCGTGACATCTGTGTGTGTGTCTGTCTGTCTGTGCTGATTTTGTATCCACTCTAATTAAAAACTAATTGACGGAATTTCATAAAATTTGGTAGGTAAGTCACTTGTTTCAATCCGGTTCTGATTAGTTTTGGGTACGATTCGGGATAAAAGAACCCGCTTTTTTTTTGCAAAATGGCCCGCAAAAATCTGTATCCAATCTAGCTGAAAAACTAATGGACCGAATATCACAAAATTGGGTAGATAAGTCGCTTGTTGGGTACTCTGGTGCTGATTAGATTTTGGTACGATTCAGAAAAAAACCCTGACTTTTTTGCGACATGGCCCGCAAGAATTGTCAAAATCTAAAATAAAAGACTACGCATGCTCAAATATAGCAATCAAATGCTTGCTTCATATGTAACTTTTGAAGATTAAAATAATAAGACCAATCCCATTACACCATTCTTGAGATAGCCGCTCTTGAGATAGTTTAGCGGTTTCGCATTTTCGCTACGCCACCTTTGAAAATCAGTCCAGTTACCAAATGAGAACGAAAATCGGATTATTGCAAATTCAGTGTAATTGAAAATAATTATGGGTGTTATTTTGTGAAATTAAACTGTATTTAACGAATTATTGGAGAAATAAAGAGAACGTGAATATGAGCCTGCAGGGAAAGTCATATGCTGCCCAACATCAGAATTTTACTTTCCCTGTAATACATGGTAATGTATAGGGAAAGTATTGGAATCATGTCGAAAACCGCAACTCGAGTGTTCGACGGATCTACACGTTTCAAGACCTCTAGACTACGAAAAAACCATTTTTAGCGTGACGTCTGTGTGTGTGTCTGTGTGTCTGTCTGTCTGTGTGTCTGTCTGTCTGTGCAGATTTTGTATCCACTCTAATTCAAAAACTAATCGACCGAATTTCATAAAATTTTACAGGTAAGTGACTTGTGGGATACCCTAGTGCTAATTATATTTTGGTACAATTAAAAGAAAAAGAACATGCTTTTTTTTTGCGAAATGACCCGCAAAATATATCTGTATCTACTCTAGCTAAAAAACTAACATGCCAAATTTCACAAAATTTGGTAGATAAGTCACTTGTGGGATACCCTGGTCATGATTAGATTTTGGTACAATTCGAGATAAACCTGCCTATTTTTTGGGAGCTGGCCCGCAAAAAATGTCAAAATCTTAAATTAAAGATTACTTATGCTCAAATATATCAAATGAATGCTTGTTTTATACGTAATATTTGACGATGAATGAATAAGATCAACCCCATTACTCTAGGACTAGCCGTTCTCGAGAATTTTTTTTTTCCGCACGCTCGCCACTCCGTTTTTGAAAATAAGTTCAGGCACCCAATAAAACCTAAAGTTGAAGTACAATTGTGCAAATTCAATGTAATATAAAATGGTGTTGGGTGTTATGTTGTGCAATTAAACTCGATTTAATAAATTATTGAAGAAATAAAGATGGCATGATTATGAGTATGCAGGGAAGGTCATGTGCTGCTCATATCAGATTATTTTTAACATGGCAACATAGGACTAAATGTGAGATAATCATGCATAGAAGGGTTTATTTATGGTTCAATGAATATGAAACTTTATAGTTTCAAACATTGTGAAAATATCCGCGATGCAATTTGTTTGTTCGTGACGTCATTAGATTCCTTTCGGGGGAGGGGGGTAGTTAGCCACGGAGGAGTACACTATCAAGTATGGCATTAATCGAAAGCTTAATTCAGCAAAACCTTTCAAGTGAAAAGTAACACGCTGTAATTGTTATCATTTGGACTCATGATACCGATTTTTCAAATTTTACTTTCCCTGCAAAACATGGTAAGTATAGGGAAAGTATTGGAATCATGACGAAAATCGCAACTCGAGTTTTCGACGAATCTACACGTTTCGAGACCTCTAGAATACGAAAAAACTATTTTTAGCGTGACGTCTGTGTGTGTGTCTGTCTGTGTGTATGTGTCTGTGTATGTGTGTGTCTGTCTGTCTGTCTGTGCAATGTATGTATCCACTCTAACTAAAAAACTGATGGACCGAATTTCATAAAATTTAGTACGTAAGTCACTTGGATGTGACCCTGGTGCTGATCAGTTTTTAGTACGATTCGGGATAAAAGAACCCGCCTTTTTTGCGAAATAGCCCTCAAAAATTGCCGGTATCCCCTCCAGATGAAAAACTAATGTGCCGAATTTCACAAAATTTGGTAGATAAATCGCTTGTGGGTTACCCTGGTGCTGATTAGATTTTGGTACGATTCGGAATAAAATAACCTGCCTTTTTTTGTGAAATGGCCCGCAAAAATCGTCAAAATCCAAAGTAAAAACTACGTATGCTCAAATATATCCATTAAATGCTTGTTTTATACTTAATTTTTAACGATGAAAGGAATAAGACCAACCCCATTACACTCGGGCTAGCCGCTCTCGAGATATTTTAGTTTTTTCGTATTTTCGCTACGTCACCTTTGAAAATAAGTCCAGTTACCAAATGGGAACAAAAATTGAATTAAAAGTGAATTAAATTTAATTAAAATTAAAAGAACGTAGATATAAGTCTGAAGGGAAAGTCATGTGCTGCTCACATCAGATATTTTTCTTATAGAATTTGAAAAAAAATGAATTCTTTTATGAGAAGGTTGAGTTCAGTACCACTGCCGTTAATTTCTTATCTAATATGCAACCTAGTCTTGAAAAGGTGCTATAGAAAAATGCTTACTAGATCAGATGGGAACAATATCCACATTATTTTTCTCAGGCTTTACAATATTGTAAGAAATAAAATGCACTTTAGTTGAAAGAAGAGTTGGCAAAAATATGAATTTGCTCTATTTATATAAACCCCTTTTTTTAAAATTTCATTATATTAGATTAAAGACTCAAACAATTACATTATATTCACAGGTTAAAATGGAATGAAAGGGGAAGATAGAAGGAAGAACGATGTTTCAGTGGATAAACTAAATAGTTTTATCTGTTGAGAAGGTAAATTGTTCTTTAAGGTGGCAGGCGAAAATAAATCTGATTTTTTCATTCGTTATTTTCGCATGTGGTAGAATATACAAGAGGGGTGGGGGAGGGGAGGGGGAGGAAGAGAACGGCAATTTATTGACCACGGGTAATGAACCGTTGAGGAGAAATTATTTTTAATGTGGTTTAACAATTATTTAATCTGAACGGGTGTAAAAAGATAAAGAAAATAAGGAATAGGAGATAAATGTCATTAAAGATATAACTAATTGTATTTAGAGCATGGATGGCATAGCTTTAATGATTATTAGTTTGAATTTTATCAATATACGCTAATATTTTCAGATTGTTATATATACAATATATATATATATATATATAGACAACAAGTAGTAGTAGAGAGAGAGTATATATACATAATGTGTTAAGGGGATTCTATATGCATATCTTTGAAGTTCAGTTTAGAAAAAGCTCACTCTCCTGGTTGTCTAGATCTACATATTTATACGGCGGACTTTGAGTTTTGGCAGGAAAGAGGAATATTTGGCAAGAGATTTGGACAGGAGAGTTCTATGAAATGAATCGGCAAAAGTCTGGCTAAGTTTGGCATATACGGCTAAGGAAAGCCATGGTACGAAATTACCGGGTGTTGTGAACAGCAGGAATATTCATCGTCGCCATATAGTAAGTTATCGCATCAATTAGTTTTATGGTCTGTGAAATATAGTAATGAGTTAGGTTCGAATTAGATCAGTGTTTCGAGAAAAATCTTGCATGGTTAGCTGTGTAAATAGTGGATATAGTAGATTTGTTTGTAATGTCATTTATGCTTGAGTTCCAGCGAGATAGCTGTGAATGAAATAGTTAATATGGTTAAGTGTTGTGATTATTTCGTCGAATTCTGATCGTTAGGTAAAGTGATAGTGTGTTTCACTTAGATGTTGAACTAGTTAAAAAAACCCTGCATAATGGCCCTTCGAATAGAGAAATAGAGAAGTACTTTACAGTGTATATACTCGGGGCGCGGTAGCCCATTGGTTAGCGAGCTGGAGTTGCACTCGGTAGGCCCGGGTTCGATTCCAGCCACTGCCAAAACTGCCGCCGTGTTCATGCGGAGTACGATCACGTTAAACATGTGGGTCCAAAAGTCCTTCCGAGAGGTTGGTGGTAGGGGAAGGAGGGTACGGTTCCTGTGGATGCCTCCCCCACTGGGTTCCGGTCTAAATTGGGTGGCACTTCCCGACCGTCCAAGCAGTTACCTTACACCTTTCTGGTTGGTCGGACGGTCTGGGTTTCAACAACAACAACAGTGTATATACTCATACAGTGTATATACTCATGTAGTGTACACAGGGTGTCCCAAAAAGATTGAAACGCGTTTTAATTCTTTACCTGTTGAAAATAAGTGGACAATGTAAATTGCAAAAATGTTGAAAGTAAGGTAGGAAATAAGACTACGTTAATGAAATAGTCCTCCCATTCATTTTCAAAAAGTTATACTTTTTGAAAATGAATTTTTTATATGACCCCCCCTTTGACAAATTTGGTCAATCAGAGAATTTTTATTTTTAATGCAACAAGATCATTGAAAAAAAAACCCTGCATATCTGTATTTTTAAAATCAACTACATTATGATAAAGGAAAAAATCTGAGTTATGCCACTTTTCCGTACCATGTGAAAAGCTGCTTCATCAGTGAAAATAGGGATCGTAAACAAATTGACGATGGAAATTGTTTAGATCAAAAATACGCTAATATGTGGCAAAATTTTTTATCACAAATGCATCTAAATAAAGAATTACACAGACAGACATCATATAAAGCAGTGGTACTCACTACGCGGTTGGGTATCCTATGTATTATCATCCAGTTTTATATTTTTTGTGATATGTCACAAATTTACATTTCTAATTTGATATATGGTCCCTATTCACAATGTTCAATTTTCAATTGAATATAACTCACTCAATTTTAAAGATATAGATATGCGGGTTTTTTTAATGATCTTGTTGCATTAAAAGTAAAAATTTTCTGATTGACCAAATTTTCTAAGTGGGGGGGAGGGGGTATAAAAATTTAAAAAGTGTAACTTCATTAACGTAGTCTTATATCCTACCTTGCTTTTAACATTTTTGCAATTTACATTGCCCACTTATCTACAACAGAAAAAGAATTAAAGCTCGTTTCAATCGTTTTGGGACACCCTGTATATTTATATAGTATATATACATAAATGTGTGAACATTTGCAAATATTCGCCAAAATGTATGTAACTTTTTATGTATATTTAAAAAAAGTTACATACTTTTAAAATTATTATTTAAGCATTGATATTTTAAATTATTTTTATGTAAGTTTGAAACACTACATAATTTAAAATATTTATTATGCATAGACATTTTAAAAATTTTAATGCATGTAAACATGTTATAAATAATTTAAACATTTCAATTTTAAGACGATTTCAGCATGTTTTAAAAATCTATATAATTTAAAAATGTTTAGTATTGTAAATAATTTAAATGTTTTCTAAATGTTTAAACTATTTAAGAACATTTAAATATACTTTGGAATCAAAATTTTACTTAGAATAAAGTAATATATATAAAAATCATTACGTAGCTCAATATTTATTTACACAATGAAACTTCGAAATTTTAATGGCATATATGAAAATTTATATAATTTTGAAGCGTTTTAATACTGAAATTTAAAGATGATTTTTAAATAAATCTGATGTGGGCCACACATGACTTTTCCTATATAATGCAATGGATTTACTAATTTTACAGTAAAAAAAATAGATTTTTCTTATAGTAGATACTTATATTTTTTCCAAGATATTGAATTTTTGACAATTAGTTGTCATTTTCACTGATTTAGCGCCATTTTTATCCATTTGGTGAGATTTTCGTTAATTTGGCAGCATTTCAAAAAGTCGCAAAGTTCGCGACATTCCATCAAATTCGTCGCCAAAATCTTGCCAAGCGTTATGGACGGAGAAATAAGTTATTCTTATAGCTACTATTCTTATAGCTTATTATTGGCGTTCAAATACAAAATTATTACTCAAAATATCTTTTCTCATAAATGGAACGAGCTAGATCCACGAAAATGATGTCACCAAATATATCGCTTGACATTACATATGAAAAGTGAACATGTTTCCCAACAATTAATATTTTTTTTTAATTTATGTGATTTTTTGATACGTCTATTTGAAAAATGTGCAATATCTCGAGAACGGTTCATGCTAGCGTTCTAAAATTTATGTCAATCGTTTCTAAGGAAAAATTACATAAGAAATGTTTATTTGCGTAACTTTATTAAAGGTTTTGATTTTTTGACGATTTTTTCAAAATTTCACTCGAAAATTTAGGGGGTTCTGAACATTCGATTGCGTTCAAAAACAATAGGCTTCCAGTATTCACGGATTTTGATTTTTGCACCAAATTTCATTTGAATCGCTCCATTCGTTCGTGAGATATCGTCTCCACAGACTCACTGACACACACGCACACACACACACACACTTTCACACACACAGACACACACACCCATACACACACAGACATCACCTCAAAAACGTTTGTTTCGTGATCAGTGATGCTTGAAACGTGCTCTCCGTCGAACACTCGAATTCGAATTTTCGACCCCGTCACAATACTTTCTTTATACATTATGTATAAAGAAAGTAAAATATATTAAAAAATATTTCGAAATATTTCAATTATTTAAAAGATTTGAGCATAAATTACTTTAAAAAATGATAGATTATATCAACATCAAAATACATTAATCTGAATAAAATTTATCAAAATATCTAAATTTTTTAGCTTTTTAAGCAAATATGTGAAATTCCATGGATCCAATAGCTCTATAAAAGCGAGAGTATGCACTGATATCTATCGAAAAAAAAAGCTGTATTGTGATATATTTATGTATGCCCCAGGGTAAACCTAAAAATATTTTCACTGTCAGTCAATATTTCCCCTTTACTTTCGGAGGTTTTAAACTATATCCTGTAGCCAGCTAAATTTGAAATAACAATAAAATATATCTCTCAAAATATCATAAAAAAATCTGATGTGGCCAGCACATGACTTTCCTTATATAATGCAATGAATTTACTACTTTTACAGTTAAAAAAATCTGATGTGGGCAACACATGACTTTCCTTATATAATGTAATGAATTTACTACTTTTACAGTAAAAAAATAGGATTTTCTTGTAGTAGATACTAATATTCTTTCCAAGATATTGAATTTTCGAGTATTAGTCGTCATTTTCATTGATTTAGCGTCATTTTTATCCATTTGGCAAGATTTTCGTTAATTTGGCAACATTTCAAACAAGTCGCCAAGTTGGCGACATTCCGCCAAATTCGTCGCCAAAATCTCGCCAAGCGTTATGCACTAAGAAATAAGTTTTTCTTAAAGCAGATAAATGACTATTGGCGTTCAAATACAAAAGTATTATTCAAAGTATCTTTTTTCAAGAATGGAACGAGCTAGATCCACGAGAAGGATGTCACTCAATTTATCGCATGGTATTACATATGAAAAGTAAACATGTTTCTCAATAGGAAATATTTTCTTTTTATTTTATATGACTTTTTGATAATTTTTTTAAAAAATGTACAATATCTCGAGAACGGTTTACGTTAGCGTTCTAAAATTCATGTCAATCGTTTTCTAATGAAAAATTACATAAGAAATGTCTATTTGCGTAACTTTATTAGTGGTTTTAATTTTTTGACGATTTTTTCAAAATTTCATTTGAAAATTTAGGGGGGTTCTAAACATTCGATTGCGCATAAAAACAATAAGCTTCCAGTGTTTACGGATTGTGATTTTTGTACCAAATTTGGTTCGAATCGGTCTATTCGTTCGTCAGTTATCGTCTCCACAGACTCACTGACACACACACACACATACACACATACTTTCACACACACACACACACACACACACACACACACACACACAGACATCACTTCAAAAATGTTTGATTCGTGATCAGGGATGCTTGAAACGTGCTCTCCCGTCGAAAACTCGAATTCGAATTTTCGACCCCGTCACAATACTTTCCTTATACATTATGTATATAAGGAAAGTAAAAAGTGTTTTTCTTATAATAGATACTTATATTCTTGCTGAGATATTGAATTCAACTATTCGTTAGTTTCATTGATTTAGCGATATTTTTGTCCATTTGGCGAGATTTTCGTTAATTTGGCAACATTTAAAAATGTCGCCAAGTTGGCAGCATTCCGCTAAATTTGTCGCCAAAACCTCGCCACAGCGTTATGGACGGAGAAAAAAGGTATTCTTACAGCAGATAAACGACTATTGGCTTCCAAATACAAAAGTATTACTCAAAGTATATTTTATTGTGAATGGAACGAGTTAGATTCAAGATAATGATGTCGCCAAATTTATCGCATGATATTACACATGAAAAGTGAACATGTTTCTTGACAGTTAATACTTTTTTTAATTTATGGGATTTTTCGATAAATTTATTTGAAAAATGTGCAAAATCTCGAGAACGGTTCATGCTAGCGTTCTAAAATTTATGTCAATCGTTTTTTAAAGAAAAAATACGCACGAAATGTCTATTTACGTAACTTTATAAAAGGTTTTGATTTTCTGACCATTTTTTCAAAATTCAACTCGAAAATTTAGGAAGATTCTGAACAGTTGATTGTGTTTTAAAACAATAGACTTCCAGTATTCACGGATTGTGATTTTTGTACCAAATTTAATTCGAATCGCTCCATTCGTTCCTGAGATATCGTCTCCACAGACTGATATTTACACACACACACACACACTTTCACACACACCGACATCACCTCAAAAATGTTTGATTCGTGATCAGGCATGATTGAAACGTGCTCTCCCGTCGAAAACCCGAATTCGAATTTTCGACCCCGTCACAATACTTTCCGTATACATTATGTATATAAGGAAAGTAATTAATATTCGTCCAATTATACAACACATTTGTAGGAACAAATGATCTCTATCACTATTTTCTTGATATTTCATAATTTTAATTGAAATAAAACAAAAAAAAAAACCTCTGCCGTTGGCAGCACATGACTTCCGCTACATAATGCAATGAATTTACTTCTTTCACAGCAAAAAAAAAAAATCTGATGTGGACAGCACATAACTTTCCTTATATAATGCAATGAATTGACTACTTTTACAGTAAACAAGAAAGATCAATCATGCTTAAAGCATTGATTATGAAACACTTTCCAACTTCAATGCAATTTTATTTAAAAAAGTCGAAAATGCAATACATTCCTCGGTAATATTTTAAAACTTATCACAATACTACTTTGATTTATTATATTTGAAAACTTAAACCTTCATTGAAAAAAATGAACTTCATTCAAATGACGGCATTGAAATATACATTGCCTGGTTTAAATATCTCTAAAATGCAATACATTCCACGGTAATATTTTTAAAACTATCATAATACTACGATAATTTATTATATTTGAAAACTTCATCGAAAACAACTGAAATAAATTCAAATGACGTCATAGAAAAAATAACACGCCTGGATCTCTCTATAAAAGCAGGATTTCATTCATTTCATTCATCACAATATTATAATAATTAATTTTATTTAAAAATTAAGACCATGGAGCTATAATTCATAAATTCTATGCTTAAAACTTCATCGAAAAAATCGTCCTTCTGTTTATAAAATCAATAATTATTTCATTCATATCAGCCATGCAGACTCCATGGACTGAATTATTTTGTGTTAAAGAAATACAGTAATTCTAATACAACTCATTCTACATATTTTGCTGTTTATATTTTACATAGGTGAAAAATAGGCTCAGTTGTAGAAATAATCAAATTTGAATGAGAATTTAAACTCAAATATATTGTCATTGCGTTGTTTCAGTATGTAGATGCACAGAATTAAATGCTCAATATGAATTAAAAAGAATTTTAAAAAATCACGATTTTGAAACAAGATGGATGCCATATATCATTTTGAAGTGGGTCATGTGATCGTTTCATATCATGGTCACGTGATCGTTTCATATAAGATGTGTAATTAGTATTTTAATTTTTATTTAAAAAACTACTGAATATATTTCGCTGAATTTTTTTTTATATATTTTATGGAACAATTTGACTATTACTTAAAATTTTAGAAGCAATTTGTGAATTTTAAATCCGCTTAAAAATGTTTGAAAAATTAGGTCCCATAGGGCTCAATGTATTTCATTTTTTCAACCCGTGTGCAATCCAAAACTAATTGGGTGATATTACTCATTTATATTCCCATAGGTCCTATAGACCGTCTGAACAACATACTAAAATTTCATTTTGATTAAGTCATTTTTACGGCAGTTATCGTGCTAACGGACAGACAGACAGACAGAAAGAATGACAGAAGTCATAAACACCTTTCAACTTTGTTGTAAAGTGTTAAAAAAAAGTAGATTATTTTTATAGTAGATATTTATATTCTTTCCAAGATATTGAATTTTCGTCAATTAGTCGAAATTGAATTTTGTCAATTATTTTCATTGATTTAACGTCATTTTTAACACTTTACAACAAAGTTGAAAAGTGTTTATGAATTTGTTCCTTCTGTCTGTCCGTTAGCACGATAACTGCCGCAAAAATGACTTCATCAAAATGAAATTTTAGTATGTTGTTCAGACGGTCTGTAGGACCTATGGGAATATAAATGAATAATATCACCCAATAAGTTTTGGATTGAACCCGGGTTGAAAAAATGGAATACATTGAGCCCTATGGGACCTAATTTTTCAAGCATTTTTTAAGCGGATTTAAAATTCACAAATTACTTCGAAAATTTTAGGCAATAGTCAAATTGTTCCATAAAATATATAAAAAAAATTCAGCGAAATATATTCAGTTGTTTTTTAAATAAAAATTAAAATAATAATAACACCTCTTATATGAAGCGATCACGTGTCCATGATATGAAACGATCACATGACCCACTTCAAAATGATATATGGCATCCATCTTGTGTCAAAATCGTGATTTTTAACACTTTACAACAAAGTTGAAAAGTGTTTATGACTTTGTTCATTCTGTCTGTCTGTCTGTCTGTCTGTCTGTCTGTCTGTCTGTCTGTCTGTCTGTCTGTCCGTCCGTTAGCACGATAACTGCCGTAAAAATGAGTTTATCAAAATGAAATTTTAGTATGTTGTTCAGACGGTCTGTAGGACCTATGGGAATATAAATAAATAATATCACCCAATTAGTTTTTTATTGAACCCGGGTTGAAAAAATGAAATACATTGAACCCTATGGGACCTAATTTTTCAAACATTTTTTAAGTAAATTTAAAATTCACGAATTGCTTCGAAATTTTTAGGAAATATTCACATTATCCCATAGAATATATAAAAAAAAATTCAGTAAAATATGTTAAGTAGTTTTTTAATTAAAAAAATTATTTAATATAGGGAAAAAAACAAATTCAATTAAATTCTGACTTTGGGATATCTTCCAGAAAGAAAAGAGAGAGATATTATATAATAAATATCTCTCCATTTGTTTAAACGTTTTGCATATGGGAGTGGCTTCATATTTTAAAACAAATTTGGTAGATAACAATTTTTCATTTTTTTTAAATTTTATATAACTCTTCATGATAAATTTAATTGATGGCATTTTAAATGCACTTTCCTACGTCCTAGAGAGTTAAAATTTGGTACACAGCTTAAATTTGTTGAACATTTTATTCGACAAAAATTTGATGGATCTTTAAATATAGATCATACATTTTTTTCGAAATGGCCTGAAAATAATCCCCGTTCACTTCTATAAATCATTGGTGTAATATTGTTAAAAATTCTGATGTGGACAGCACATGTCTTTCTCTGCAGACTCATATTCGTTCTCTTTATTTATTCAATGATAATTTGAGTTTATCTGCACAACATAAGTATTTTAAATGACATTGAATTTACACGTTAAACTTAAATTTGGTTCTCATTTGATAGCTAGACTTATTGTCAAAGGTGGCGTAGCGAAAACGCGAAAAAACTAGAATATCTCAAGAACGGCTAGTCCTAGAGTAATGGGGTTAGTCTTATTCTTTTTGTTGTCAAAAATCACATATAATATAGGAATTTAATTGATATAATTGAGCACACGTAGTCTTTTATTTTTATATATAACGATTTTTGCTGGCCATTTCGCAAAAATAGCCCGTTCCTTTTTCCCGAATCGTAGTAGAATAACCTACAAATGATTTATATACAAAATTTTGTTAAATTTGGTATATAAATCACTTGTAGGTTATTGAAATATTATACTCCAAATTTTGTTAAATTTGGTTCATTAGTTTTTAGCTAGAGTGGATAAAGGCAATTTCTGCGGCCATTTCGCAAAGAAGGCAGATTCTTTTATTACGAATCGTACTATAATCTAATGAACATCAGGATTTCCCACAAAAAACATACCTACCAAATTGTATGAAATTCGGTCCATTAGTTTTTCAATTAGAGTGGGTGTAATATCCACACAGACACACAGAAACATACACAGATACACCCTTACACACACAGACGTCTTCCTAAAAGTAGTTTTTTCGTGTTCTAGAAATCCCAAAACGTGTAGATACTTTGAAAATTCGAGTTCCGATCTTCGGCACGATTCCAATACTTTGAGTACATACACATACACATATATATTATCTGTGTATTATCTGTGTATCTAAATTCCGTGCCTATGCAATTACAATAGTTGTGATTTTAAATGATCCCTAAACTTTTATTATTTCTTCAAGGAAGCCTAATTTTAACATATGCAGAATGCAAATATCTCAAGCGATTGTAAGATGAATTACATAAGAATTGCTGAATTTTTTTCACACAAAATTATTTAGCTCTGGAGTCTGGAATACAAGTTATATGAATGAAATATTCATTGATTTTGCATAAAGAATCAGATGATTTATATTTTGATACAGTTTTAAATATTTAAGTATAATAAATTACTGTAGTACTGTGATAATGTAAAATATATTACCACTGAATGAATCACATTTTAGAAATTTTTAAATGAAATTACATTTCAGTTGGAAAGTGTTTCATATTCAATGCTTATGCATGATTGATCTTTCTTGTTTAAAATTCTTTTTAATTCATATTGAGTGTTGTATCCGTCCTAAAACTACTTTATTTTTGCCTAAATTCTGTGCATCTACATACTGAAACAACGCAATGACAATATATTTCAGTTTAAATGCTCTTCCAAATTTCATTATTTCTACTATTAAGCCTATTTTTCACCTATGTAAAATGTAAACAGCAAAATATGTAGAATGAGTTGTATTAGAATCGCTGTAATTCTTTAACACAAAATCATTTAGTCCATGGAGTCTGCTTAGCTGATATGAATGTGTGAGGCCAGAATAAGTCCTCACATGAGGCATTTTTATTGCAGTATTTATGGTTCATAGAACGCCTAACAAAGATCGAGTCTGGCTGGCGCCGGTGTTTACAACAACTTGAACTTTTAGGTCAAATACAATAAATTTGAGTGTCCCAGGCCAAAGGGGGCTGAAAGGGGGCTTGATAAATGTCAAGTGATGCCATTGGGTTCAGAAGAACCAATGAGCAGCAAGGAGAAGAAGGGTGGAGCTACCTCCCCCCCCCCCCCCCCACCCGCCGAAGGAACCAAGAACTTCGATACAAAATGTGAAAGAACGAACTTGGATACGAGATGTTGCAGAAGGAAGTCTGACAAGAAATGTGTTGTTGAAAGAAGTTTCATTCGAGGTGTTGTTGCAGCAGGGTTTGGCAGTTGACTATAAGTACGAGATGCAAGCCACACACGAAAGAGTTGTGGTCGTACAGTCAGCGATAAGACGGATGCAAGCCTCAGCGTGATGAGCCAAAGATTAAACTGTAAGGTATGTGCTCATTTCCCCGGTCCTAGACACTTTAGAAATCTAACTAACTGGTCACATATCCCCCATAACTAGAGTAATTAAATGATAGTTGATAATTATGATAAATTGTTGTTAGTGATAAATTGATGTTGTTAATAAATGATATTGTTTAAGTTTTAAATAGTCTAATCTTTTTAATATTAATTAATAGTTCTTTTCAGGACTTACACAAAAGGTAAAAATAATTGGAGGGTTATTGCGGCACAACAACGAGCGATGTACATTTAAATGTTAATTCCACGTTATGAGTTCAACGGCCCTGTTTATAATGATTAATAAGCAATTAATATTAATAATAATATTAATATAACCTTTAAAATTTAACATCTAATTTTCCACGTCCCACAGAATGAAATATTCATTGATTTTATAAACAGAAGGACGATTTTTTTCGATGAAGTTTTAAGCATAGAGTTTATGAATTGTAGCTCCAGGGTCTTAATATTTAAATAAAATAAATTATTATAGTATTGTGATGAATGATATGAATGGGAGAAAGTTATGAATGAAATCCTGCTTTTATAGAGAGAGCCAGGCGTGTTATTTTTTTATGACGTCATTTGAATGAATTTCAGTTGGTTTCGATGATGTTTTCAAATATAATAAATTATCGTAGTATTATGATAATTCTAAAATTATTACCGAGGAATGTATCACATTTCAGAGATGTTTAAACTAGGCAATTTATACTTTAATGCCGTCATTTGAATGAAGTTCATTTTTTTCGATGAAGATTTAAGGTGTCAAATATAATAAATTAATGTAGTATTGTGATAAGTTTTAAAATATTACCGAGGAATCTATTGCATTTTAGACATGTTTAAATAAAATTGCATTGAAGTTGGAAAGTGTTTCATAATCAATGCTTTAAGCATGATTGATCTTTCTTGTTATTCATTTGGCAAGTTTTTCGTTAATTTAGCAACATTTAAAAAAGTCGCCAAGTTGGCCAAATTCCACCAATTTCGCCGCCAAAATCTCGTCAAGCGTTATGGACGGAGAAATAAGTCATTCTTATAGCAGATAAATGACTATTGGCGTTCAAATACAAAAGTATTACTCAAAGTATCTTTTTGCATGAATGGAATGAGCTAGATCCACGACAATGATCACATGATATCGCATATGAAAAGTGAGCATGTTTCTCAACAGTTAATGTATTTTTTTTAATTTATAGGATTTTTTGATAATTGTTTTGAAAAATGTGCAATATCTCGAGAACGGTTCATGCTAGCGTTCTAAAATTTATGTCAATCGTTTTCTAATGAAAAATTACATAAGATATATCTATTTGCGTAACTTCATTAGAGGTTTTGATCTTTTGACGAATTTTTCAAAATTTCACTCGAAAATTTAGGGGGGGGTTCTAAACATTCGATTGCATATAAAAGCAATAGGCTTCTAGTATTCACGGATTGCAATTTTTGTGCAACATTTCGTTCGAATCGGTTCATTCGTTCGTCAGTTATCGTCTCCACAGGCTCACTGACACACACACACACACACACACACACATCACTTCTAAAATGTTTGATTCGTGATCAGGGATGCTTGAAACTTGCTCTCCCGTCGAAAACTCGAATTCGAATTTTCGACCCCGTCACAATACTTTCCTTATACATTATTGTTGTTGTTGAGACCCAGACCGTCCGACCTACCAGAAAGGTGTAAGGTAACTGTATGGACGGCCGGGAAGTGCCACCCAATTTAGACCGGAACCCAGTGGGGGAGGCATCCACAGGGACCGTACCCTCCTTCCCCTACCACCAACCTCTTTATACATTATTGTGTAAAAGGAAAGGAATAATGTATAAAATCCACGACATAATGTTTTTAACGGTGAATTGAATATTTGGCGTTTTTTTTTATTACAGTATGTAAAGCTATTTCGGAATACCCAATTAACTTATAATTCGCACAACTCTAAATTTACAATTATTAATATTGATAACATCCGCAATAAGCAATATTAGTCCATATATTAAAATATTTTAATAATTAATACATCATTTTGACGTCATTTTCTTTAATTTAGCATCATTTTTACAATTTTGACCATATTTTTGTCAAATTGGGGCGAAGCATCGCCGAGTAGGCTATATTTATTTAATTAGTCGCCAAATTTATAGCCAACCTTACAGGCAGACAGAGAGAAAACTGTTTCTTATATATAAATGACTACTGGCGAATTGTTAGGCGTCAAAATACAAAACTATTGCTCAGAGCATCTTGTCTCGTAAATGGAACGAACTAAATTCACGGGGATGATATTAATAAATTTATCGCGTAATATTGCATATGAAACGTGAACAATTTCGCAATAATTAATACTTTAAGTATATGTGTTTTATTTGATAAATATATTTCGAAAAATGTGACAATTTCGAAAATGGTTCATGCTAGCGTTGTAAAGTCTGTGTAGTTCTTTTTCTGATGCAAATTACATAAGAAATGATGATTTGAGTAGCATAATCGAAAAATCCGATATTTTATGATTTTTTTCAAAATTTTATTTGAAAATTTGGGGTGTTTCGAATATCCGAATTGGTTTAAAATCAATAGGGTTTCAGTATTCACAGATTGTAATATTTGAAAAAAATATGATCTTCAAAATGCTTTATTCGTTCATGAGATCCCTCCCCATCCCCCACACACCTAAAAAATATTGGCTTCAAGTTCAGTGATGTTTATTACGTACTCTCCTGCCGAAAAACTGAATTCGAATTTTCGGCCACCGTCAGAATATTTACCCTATATATTATACTATGTATATAGGGAAAGTAAAAACTTCCGCTAAAAGAAAAGTAAGCAACAAATTGTTTCCACTCTATTTTCGAAATCGGACTTTCTTGAAACAACTTCATTTTATACGGGGAAGGAATCAAACAATTAAACTCCCCTCACTGGCCGAAATAGAACGAAAGGAGGAGAGAGAAGGAGAGAAGAACGACGTTTCGTTCGGTAAACCAAATCGTTTTATCAGCTGAGAAGGTAAAATGTTCTCAGAGGGGGAAGAAAGAAATAAATCTGGCTTTTTTTCATTCTATCTTTTCCCATGTGGTAGAACATAGAACGGGGGGGGGGGAGTTTATTGACCAAAGGCAATGAGCCATAGAGGGGGGAAATTACTCAACGTGGTGTAGCAATTATTTCATCTGAATAGAGATGGAAAAAGAGAAAGTGAATAAGAGTGAATGCCTATGAATGTATTGGAGAGTAACGCTTTATCATGAATCCTGTGAATCATATTTAGAGAGTTTACGACTGATATATTTTTACTTTCCCTACATATATAGTATAATGTATCAAGGGAATATTGTGACGGAATTGAAAATTCGAATTCTTTTCGACAGAACAGCACGTTTAAGGTATGTCCTAACTCGAATAAAATGTGTTGAAGTGATATCTGTGTGCGTGTGTGTGTTAATGTGTGTGTGTACGTGTACGTGTACGTGTGCGTGAACATGTTACTGTGTGTATGTGTGTGTGTATGTGTGTATGTGTGTGTATATGTGTGTGTGTGTATGTGTGTGTGTATGTGTGTATGTGTGTATGTGTGTATGTGTATGTGTGTGTGTGTATGTGTGTGTATGTGTGTGTATGTGTGTGTGTATGTGTGTATTAAAGCTAGCATGAACCATTCTTGAGATATTGCAATTTTTCAAATGAATATATAAAAAAAAGGAATAAAATAAAACATCAGTATCATCAAATTTGTTCACTTTTCATATGCAATATTAAGTAAAAAATATGTCAATATCATTTTAGTGGATCTAGCTTGTTCCATTTGCGGCATAATTGTTATATTAGTTTCATATTTTGACACCCAAGAATTCATCAATATTCATTTATTACAGGCTTCGGGATATTTATTAGATGCCAATTGCATTTTGATAAGAATTTTTTCTTGCCAGTATGAATAAATCCTTCTGTTTGGATTAATAAGTTGCCAAAAGCGCCAAGTTTCAATTTATGTGGTGCTTGAACACTGCAAAAGACGATGAACTATGTGGATCTTGTGCATTATAATTTCGGTGTGAAAGAAATGAACTCATTGCATTATGCAGGGAAAGCCAGCTACTGCTCACATTAGATGTTTTTTTAATTTATTTACGCAGGTTTTGCTGGGGTAAATTTCATTTCAAGATGTTTGTAAGAAATAACGAGTTTATGAGTGCTATGTTAACACAATAACATTAATGGTATAATTATTTTTATTTTCACTTACGTAGTATTGATAAAGTACTGTTTTCAAGAAAATTTTCTATCTCGAGATTTTGATGCCAGTTAAATTACGTTTCAGACCCCTTGAACGCGTTTTGATTATTTTTGGAGCAATGTCGGTCTGCCAATCCAACATTTGTAGTCAATTTCCTGTGTACACAATAACAGCCACAAATATTAATGTATTTTCACAAAACTTTATATCTGGCTTTTTTATCAAAAGATCTAGAACTGGATAAGAATTTTTTATAAACTCGAGCGAAAACTTCGAAATTTATTCGAAATTTTATATTTTGTTAACACGGCAGCTTAGGACAAAATTTTGCATAATCATGCAAAAAAGGGTTTAATGATAACGAGACTTAATAGTAGAGAGGGAATCATGCTGTTAAGTCTCGTGACCATTTTTAAAAATCATTGTTGTTAAAAATATCATTCAATCATTGTTGTTAAAAATATCATTCAATCATTGTTGTTAAAAATATCATTCAATCATTGTTGTTAAAAATATCATTCAACCATTGTTGTTAAAAATATCATTCAATCATTGTTGTTAAAAATATCATTCAATCATTGCTATTAAAAATATCATTCACTCATTGTTGTTAAAAATATCATTCATAGTCGACATTTATAGTCGATTTTTTGTGTACACGATAGCAGCTACAAATGTTAAAGAATTTTCACAAAACTTTATATTTGGCTTTGTTATCAAAGCATCTAGAACTAGATAAGAATTTTTTATAAACTCGAGCGAAAACTACGAAATTTATTCGAAATTTTATATTTTGTTAACATGGCATCTTAGGACAAAATTTGGCATAATCATGCATAAAAGGGTTCAATTATTACGAGACTTAATAGTAGAGAGAGAATCATGCTGTTAAGTCTCGTGACTATTGTTAAAAATCATTGCTGTTAAAAATATCATTCAATCATTGTTGTTAAAAATATCATTTAATCATTGTTGTTAAAAATATCATTCAATCATTGTTGTTAAAAATATCATTCAATCATTGTTGTTAAAAATTGTCGCGATAAAATATTTTTTTGTTCGTGACGTCATTAGCTCTACCCTTTGGGGCAAGTCACTCCCCTGGGGGGTACATAGTCAAGTATGGTATCAATCGAATGGTTTTTTTCAAGCCCTTTAAAGTAAAGGTTAACACGCTATAGTTGTAATAATTTGGATCCCCGATATCAATTTTTCAAATCTTTTCTTGTAGAATTTGATGAAAAATTTAATTTTTGTATGAGAAAGTCGAGTTGAGCGCTGCCCAGTTAATTTGAATAATGGGAAAACTAAAAATTTTCTTGAATTGCTGAGCGATTCAATTGTAAGTTATTAAGCCAGGCTATTAAATTATATATTCAGATAATATTTACACATATTTAAATATGGAACTTTACAGATTATTTATTTTGGAAACATCACACTGTACTTCATATTTAAAAATTAACAGTTTAAAACATGTGTGTGTACTTAAAAATGTTTCCAATTGAAACGTTTCTGATGTTTTTTCAAAAATCCTGATTTTAAATTATTTATATAAATACAATTTAAATATTTAAGAATTTTAAATTATTTATAAAAATTGTAAATAATACAACAGGATAATTTCAAAGTATTGTAATTTGGTAATTAATTAAGCTATGTTATGCATAGTTGAAATTGTACAGTTTAAAAATATTTTTAAACGAATTATGTATATGGTTTACTTTAATATTTTTAATGTAAAGACATATAAAAATATTAAATTTTTAAGGTATTCCAACCTCTAAAATTGAATATGTGTGTTTAGAAAGTACAATTTTTAAATAATCGTTCTATTTTTTTACTTCTGGAAATTTTTCCCCATTGCACTATTTTGTATAAAAATGAAACAAAATTAAAAATATTATCCAGATAGGTTTTTAAATCATTTTGCCCTTAATATTATGCTGGATGATATTTTAACGTGTACCTTGCCTTTAAATGTGTTTTTTCTAAACAAAGAGCCAGTTAAACACCAAGCAACGATTGCCACAAGGAAAACACGAAGAACTTATTTCAAAATGACAATTGAGATAGGTTCTTGCATTGATTTTAAAATGATTTTTAAAAACTTTTGCTACTAAAGGAAAGAAACTTTTTATTTGGCGAATTCGAAAATTAAAATGTTTTCATGGAAAATATGTCGTACCTCGCTCCATTACAGTGTATATCGCTACACGTTTAATGTGGAAGTATTTAAATTTTGAAAATAAGAAAATTATTCATTTAACTGTTTGTTTATAAATATTTTTGAATTATTTTTAATGACATAAAAATACTACATATAAATAAAATTTTTTATTTTATTATAAATCCTCGACAGATTAAAAATAAATATTTCTGACATAAAATATTTATTTTATCAAATACGATCTGTTATTTAGTGTTAATAATAATTCATTATTAGTATTTTCATTATGAAACAAATATTTCTATTATACATTATATTTATATCATCAATTAAAATGTAAAAATTTCTATTCACAGCTTTTTAAATTTTTTCTGGAAACCTTTATCTCTGTTCTGATGTTTCATAGAAAAAAAAGGAAGCAAAATTCTCAAAATGAATTCAGTTATGCTTTCAAAAACATTCTGCCATTACATGGATAAATTGAAGTGTGCTTATGTTGGTTGATAGTATGCACCTTGCCTTTAAATGTGTTTTCCCTACATCAAGAGTCAGTTGAAGAGGAAACAAAATTACCACGTGCCGGTAGAAAGTGTGAGGAAATGAGGTGAGGTTCTTGCATTGATTTTCAAATAATTTTATCATAAATAGAAAAGAAAAAGCGCATTGAAATGTTGAAATGAAAACTTTTAAATAAAATAAAATATTTTCAAATTAAATGACACCATCAAAACAGAAATTATAATTTTAAATAATAAAAAACGAGTAGTGTTAAAAGTCATAAAACTGTATAAAATTAAATATAATAAAATGCAGAAAATGCACTACGAAAGCATAATTCAAGGAAATCATATAATTAATAGACAGAATTTTTACAAGAAATATTTGGCTGTATAAATAGTGTCAACTGGAAGGAATGTTATCGAACGGTATTTTGAAATAGTACCAATTTGAATGTTTAATTAAGTCTCACCATATGAGGTTTCTTATTTCCACATCAGCTATATTTATTCGATAAGCTCACTGATGATAGATTTTAAAATGCTGTACTAAGATAAATAGTATATTTTGTCAATAGACTAAAGCATTTTCTCATTAATGTTTATTGTTATTAATGATTTATATATGTTAGTGTTATATTATGTTATAACAATGCTTTAGATATGTTATTTTACCCTTGTTACATTTTTATATACATAATGTATAAGGGAAGTATTGTGAAGGGGTCGAAAGTTCGAATTCGAGTTTTCGACGGGCGAGCACGTTTCAAGCATCTCTGATCACGAATCGAACATTTTTTAGGTGATGTTTGTGTGTGTGTGTGTGTGTCAGTGAGTCTGTGGAGGCGATATCTCACGAACGAACGGAGAGATTCGAGTGAAATTTGGTACAAAAATCACAAGCCATGAATGCTGGAAGCCTATTGTTTTAAAACACAATCGAATGTTCAGAACCCTCCTAAATTTTCGAGTGAAATTTTGAAAAAACCATAAAATCAAAACTTTTAATAAAGTTAGGCAAATAGACATTTCTTATGTAATTTTTCTTTAGAAAAGGATTGACTTAAATTTTAGAACACTAGCATGAACCGTTCGCGAGATATTGCACATTTTTCAAATAAATTTATCAAAAAGTCCCATAAATTAAAAAAAATATTAACTGTTAAGAAACATGTTCACTTTTCATATGTAATATCATGCGATAAATTGGGTGACATCATTCTCGCGGATCTAACTCGTTCCATTCACGAGAAAAGATACTTTGAGTAATACTTTTGCATTTGAACGCCAATAGTCATTTATCTGCTGTAAGAATAACTTATTTCGCCGTTCATAACGCTTGGCGAGATTTTGGCGACGAATTTATCGGAATATCGCCAACTTGGCGACATTTTTAAATGTTGCCAAATTAACGAAAATCTCACCAAATGGATAAAAATGACGCTAAATCAATGAAAATGACGAATAATTCAAGAAAATTCAACATCTTTCAATATCTTTGAAAGAATATATGTGTCTACTATAAGAATAACATTTTTTTAAATTGTAAAAGTAGTAAATTCATTGCATTATATAAGGAAAGTCATGTGTTGCGCACATCAGATTTTTTTTGCATTTAAAATACAAAATTTTTAAACGGTTCCTACTCGCTGGAAACACCTATTATAAGATAATTATAGTTAGCAATAATTACTACTACTATCTACTTCAACTATTTTACAGGCGGAAGCATCTAAACAATGATTTATTATACTGCACTGGAATATATGTAATTAAATTTTACATTAAAATTATATATCAAACCGATTACTTTCCCTTTATGTTTACGTAGTTTTTGTTTTCAGTTGAAAATTTTTATGTTTTCAGGGATAATTATGAGAAAAAATGTCTCTTTCATTCTCCCCTCGTATACCACTATCTAATCAGAATCAAGGAAATGTGTAATATATACTTACAACGCTAAATTTCTTGAAAATTTGCTTGCGTAAATATAGTATATATGCTGGTCGCGCACACACGTGCTATGCTGAAAATGATGTATCAGTGTTCAAATATACATAAATTTGTAGATAACGTGATTACGAGTTCCGAAAAGAGTTACAATATTTATCTATATAATAACTTTGCATTAGGTGGTTCAACTCGACCTTCTCATACCAGAATCCAATTTTAGTAGATATTTTTTTCAAATTTTACAAGAAATTTTTTGAAAAATCGGTATTATGGGTCCAAATGGTTACAATTATAACGTGTAACCCTTGGCTTTAAAGAGTTTGAAAAATATTTCGATTTATACCATACTTGACAATGTACACCCAGGGGGGGGGGGGGCAGTAACGTGCCTTACGAGGAGGGCTAATGAAGTCAAGAACAAAAAAATCGAATCGCTACAATGATTGAACATATAAAGTCTCGTAATTATTGAACCAGAAATATACCCTTATATGCATGATAATGTCAAATTTTATCCTATGTTGCCATGTTAAAAAAATATAAAATTTCAAATAAATTTTGATGTTTTCGCTTGAATTATAAAAAAAATTCTATCTAGTTCTAGATGTTTCGATAATACAGCTGGATATAGAGTTTCGTGAAAATCCACTAATATTTGTGGCCACCATTTTGGACACAAGAAATCGACAGCAGACATACATACATGATGTTTTGAGATCTGCACCAAGTGTTTTTCTGAGCAGGCCTCCCCTGTTCATATTCTTGCGTGCCTGGGGCTCGTCACGCGGGATCTTGCTGCTAGGCCGTTGTTGGTGCTAGATTTCTTTAGGGTTGTTGTTGTTGTTGTTGAAACCCAGACCGTCCGACCTACCAGAAAGGTGTAAGGTAACTGTTTGGACGGTCGGGAAGTGCCACCCAATTTAGACCGGAACCCAGTGGAGGAGGCATCCACAGGGACCGTACCCTCCTTCCCCTACCACCAACCTCTCGGAAGGACTTTCGGACCCACATTTTTAACGTGATCGTACTCCGCATGAACACGGCGGCAGTTTTGGCAGTGGCTGGAATCGAACCCGGGCCTACCGAGTGCAACTCCAGCGCGCTAACCAATGGGCTACCGCGCCCAGATTTCTTTAGGGTGTATAATGTCATGGACCTGATCTAACTTTGCTGGTCTTACAGGATTTGCAACAACAACAACAACAACAACAACAACACATACATACAGACAGACAGACGGACATCACTTCAAAAATAGCCAAAAAGTGTTCAGGAGGTCTTAAAACATATATTGGCATCAAAATCTTCTAAATCAAAAATTTTGGTAAAAATAGTATTTTCTCAATACTACGTTTGAAAATGTACAAATTATTTTAATGTCATGTAACATATCCACCCATATATAATAAGCAGTGCACGAGATAAGCAGTGTAGATATAATAATCAGTGTACGATAAAAATGAGAGAAATCATTAAGCAAAATCATTTTGCTTTAATGATATCTCTCTTTTCCACTATTTCCAAGCAGACAAACAAAACGACCGAATAAAAAACAATAACAACGCAACCTCCAAAAACATGAAAGAATATACAGGAATAGAGCGAAAGAAAGTGTGCTTGCGTGTTCGGAAGGAGAAAAATACTATTGTGCGGGGATGAAACAACAGAAGGGCCCATCCAACCAACTGTTGTAGATACCTTAGGAACAATCAATACCACGCCACTGATGCCACACTATCCTGAAAAGGGAGAGTTGATCGCGAAGTAGCGCGATTATGTAATACGCTATAAGAAGATCCTGGAACCTATCGCAGAAGTAATATTATAGACCATTCATATTTACAAACAGCGGCAAATTGAGATTATTACTTTCCTTATATACATAATGTATAAGGAAAGTATTATGACGGGGTCGAAAATTCGAATTCGAGTTTTCGACGGGAGAGCACGTTTCAAGCATTCCTGATCACGAATCGAACATTTTTAAAGTGATGTCTGTGTGTGTGTGTCAGTGAGTCTGTGGAGACGATATCTCACGAACGAACGGAGCGATTCGAATGAAATTTGGTACAAAAATCACAATTCGTGAATACTGGAAGCTTATAGTTTTAAAGCGTAATCGAATGTTCAGAACTGCCCAAAATTTTCGAGTGAAATTTTAAAAAAATCATCAAAAAATCAAAACCTTTAATAAAGTTACGCAAATATACATTTCTTATGAATTTTTCCTTAGAAAACGATTGATATAAACTTTAGAACGTTAGCATGAACCTTTCTCGAGATATTGCACATTTTTCAAATAAATTTATCAAAAAATCCTATAAATTAAAAAAAACTATTAACTGTTAAGAAACATGTCCACTTTTCATATATAAGATCATACGATAAATTGGGTGACATCATTCTCGTCGATCTAACTCGTTCGATTCACAAGAAAAGATACTTTGAGTAATACTTTTGTATTTGAACGCCAATAGTCATTTATCTGCTGTAAGAATAACTTATTTCTCCGTCCGTAATGCTTGACGAGATTTTGGGGATGAATTTAGCGGAATGTCGCCAACTTGACGACATTTTTAAATGTTGCCAAATTAAAGAAAAGCTCGCCAAATGGATAAAAACGACGCTAAATCAATGAAAATAACGCCTAATTGAAGAAAATTCAATATCTTGGAAAGAATATAAGTATCTACTATAAGAATAACATCTTTTTTAACTGTAAAAGTAGTAAATTCATTGCATTATATAAGGAAAATTATGTGCTGTCCACATCAGATTTTTTTTATTCGTACAAAGTAGGTATGTTACATATGTAGGTATGTTATCAGTTTATGTAAGAAGTTACATAAACTCAATAAAAATGAGATTTGAGTTATATTGAGTGAGAATATGTAAAGTATGAATTGTATTTCTAAATTACGGGAATATCTCGACCACAGTTTTCACTAGCATAATGGGGTTGATTACGTTCCCAATGATCTGTTATAGGGCACAAGATTGTAATTCTGAGCACTTAGAATTTTACTAACTATAAGCGGGGCTGAAAAATCCCCCGCGTCGGTACTGGATTCGAGAGAAATGTAGTTTTACACAAAAAATCTAAAATACTTGGACTCAAGGAGTTTTGTGCTCACCCATACATTCATCGCATACGTTGTGTTAACAAATAACTTTGGCCGTGAAATTATGGTGCGCGAATGTTGATGATCACTTGAACACTTCCTTGCTGTTAAGCAATAATATGTTTATCTGTTCATTCTTTATATTTTTGTGGTCATTATCGCTTTTTGACAAGAGACAGGTGATGAGATGATTAACGAGAACAAGAATTCTTAAACCAATAATTTTAATTTATTTTCTGGTAAAGGTGCATCCTTCTATGCAACACCCCGTTATAATGTTGAAACAATTTTATTCTAATTTTTACCAGAAATATTCTAAAATCTTTTCTTTAAGTATTTTGTGCTCGGTGATCAACACATCTCTACTTTAGCATGACTTGTGTAAACAAGTAGAACCATGGCGCAAAACCATGATCCAAGGATAGTTAAGGGATGATCAGTGAAGCACTTTTGTATGAAACACCCTATTATAAAATGCAAGTAATATTTTATCTTAAAAATCTTGTATTCCTTTATTGGAAGATATCAGTAATAGTTGGTTATTTTGTATAATAAATACATTTTTGTTAAATATGAAATGCGTATTAGAAAAGTAAACTACGGAAAAAGTATCAATAGCTATAATAGATATGCAATAGATATTTATGGAGAAAAATAATTATGAAAAATAAATTAACTATGTTGTAAAAATTGAAGTGAAGCAACAGCTGAATTTTTAATGGAGAACGGATACCTCAGCAGATATGAATTGTTTTTGTAAATTTGTACCATTCTGGATTGTCAGGTATTTAATAAGCATATTTGTGCTATAATTTTGTATTGAAATTTTCTAAATACGTCAAAAATTTCGTATTGAATTTGCAACCCGTCACGATACATCAATCTACAAATTGGAAATGGTAGAAACTTACGGAGAGAATTAACGCGAGGAAAATCATGACTTAGTTATTACTTTGCAATGCATATTATGTGTAAATGGGAAGTTTAGCGATGGGGCTGACCCTCGGATTTTGATGGATTTGCATGTTTTAAACATCCTTATATAAGTATCAGTCATTTTATCAATGATAGTCTGTGTGTGTGTATGTGTCTGTTTGTTTGCCCCGTGATTCAGTATGATGTTTTTCGAACAAGTTGAACAAATGAAATAAAATGTAGTACAATTATTTCAATCGACAGATGATAGGTAACGGAAAAGCTCGGATTTGTGGAAATATATTAATTTTTCGCACATTTTAACTATAATAATAATAATAATAATAATAATAATAATATGTTACAATATTTTTACGTGCAATATTTAAAAAAAAAGAACCGACATCATTTACAGAATGTTATCATGCACCATTCTCGAGCTATTGTACGTTTTACAAGAAAAACCTTAATATTCTGATTAATATTAAATAAGGTATAGTACTTTGTAAGTTTTTTTTTACTACAAACAAATGGATACTATTGTTTAGGAGCTATCACTAGTAGTTTTTTAGATATTAAAAATTTTACTTTTTAATAGCTGTGCCTCTCGAAATAATCATACGATGTCCACGACATTTGATATTTTCGATTTAATTGGTTAACTAAAAAGATTCCATTAATTTAAGTCGAGTAGAAGAAAGATATATTTTGTGTTATTTTCCCCTATAATATCAAAATTTGTCAATTTGTAGGGGAAATTATATGCGTTAAACGTAAAGTATTCTTTCCCTATATAATTATCAGGATCTTTAAAGGCTTATGTTTTGGGTTAAAATTAGTACCTTTCAACCAGATGCCTTAAAAGACGCGTCAGTTTCTCGACAATAAGTATTTAAAAAGTATTCGAAAGGTACTACTTTGATACGCAGTCGTGTACTTATAAGTTATACTACTATAGTTATAAATTATACTACTACAGTTATAAGTATACTACCACGCAATCGTGTATTTTTAAGTTATACTACTATAGTTATAAATTATACTACTACAGTTATAAGTATACTACTACGCAATCGTGTAGTTTTAAGTTATACTACTACAGTTATAAGTATACTACTACGAAATCGTGCAGTTATAAGTTATACTACTGCGAAATCGTGCAGTTATAAGTTATACTATTATAGTTATAAGTTTAATACAGTTATAAGTATACTACAATGCAATTGTGCAGTTGTAAGTCTTCAGGTTTTCCGATAAATATTTCTTGGAAACAAAGACGAGGACAAAAAGCTGATGGCACATAGCGTAGGTTACTTTGTTATGTTCTTACGATTGAGACCAAACAGTACAAAATCAGTCCACTTGTTGATGATATATCGCATGGGTGAGGCACAAAAATTCTACCTTTTATGATACTTCGTATCATATGTCTACTGTTCTCTGACGTCATATCGCCTGATGTCATGTCGCCTGACGTCACTGTATCAATCAAGTTTCTCAATCACAAACGTGAGCCAAAATAATTAAAATTAAGAAACTTCATAAGATGCAAATTTTTCTTTCGACCCAGACCGTAAGAACTACTCGGAGGTATAAGGTATTTGTTTGGACGACCGGGACAGTGACGCTTAATTTACACCGGCACCCACTGAGGAGCGACATCCACAGGGACCGTACACTCCTTCCCCTGCCACCAACCTCTTGAAAGGACTCTCAGACCCGTAAATGTAACGTGCTTGTACTCCGTTTGACCTCGGAGAAAACACGTAAACTCTACGTAAACACGCTCTTGTAGGGACAGTGTAAAATAAAATTCAAGTACTCATTTAAAAAATAAACCATTATTTAAGTATCACATTTAAGTCAATTTGCGTAAAACATTTTTATAGTTTTCACCATTCCAAAGCAAGCAAACGGAAAAGTCAGAGAAATCATAACAGTACAACTTCCACAAACATGAAAGAATATACATGGGTGGAGCAAAAAAAAAGTGTGTTAGCGTGTTCCAAAATAGAGAAAGTAGTATTGCGCGGAGGGGACAGAAAGAAACGTTCAACCAACTGTTGTAGCTACCCCAGGAGCAATCAATACGACGCCACTGCTGCCATGCTACCATTAAGCGATGATAGAAGGGTAGAGGGGAGGGGGGGCTGACCGCAAAGTGGCGCGCAATTTCGTATTATGAGGAGGACGAAATGCAATGGCGGCATGGCGTTATGGGCCATTTATGTATTTTATACACAAAGTAAGTTGTAATTATTGTTAAATTGGGGGGTTTAGTTATTAGATTGTCTGAAAAAGTGAGTGAGTTATTAGATAAAGTAAATGGGATAAGATATAAGAAAAGTAAAATATCTTATATTTTCCCCAGATTCAAATAAATTAATTCTTACCATAACCAATTTATATATAAGGTATTATAAGGAGTTCGAATAACTCAACATTTAGATTACGTTTAGAGCTCCCCAGAATAGAATTTTATTTTAGTCTCTCTCGCTCTGCATTTTTGTCTCACTGCGTATGTGGGTGTTTGTGTGTGTGTGTTGCTCAGTGTGTGTGTTTCTGTGTGTATGTTTATATGTGTGTGCATATATGTGTGTGTTTATATGTGTGTATGTATGTGCGTGTGTTTATGTGTGTGTGTTTAAGTGTGTGTGTATTTATGTGAGTGTGGGTGTTTGTGTGTGTGTTTCTGTGCGTGTGTGTTTCTCTGTGTGTATGTTTATATGTGTGTGCATATATGTGTGTGTGTTTATATGTGTGTATGTATGTGCGTGTGTGTATGTGTGTGTGTTTAAGTGTGCGTGTATTTATGTGAGTGTGCTTATGTGAGTGTGTGTATGTGTTTATGTGTGTGCGTGTTTACGTGGGTGTGTGTTCATGTGTGGGTGTTTATATGTGTGTGTATGTATGTGTGTGTGTTTATGTGTGCGTGTTTATGCGTGGGTATGGATGTGAATGTGCGTGTGTTTATGTGTATGTCTAGGTGTTTGTGTGTATGTGTGCTTATATGTGTAAGTATATGCTCATTTTTGAGATGTGTGCTACGTGTGTGGTATATATGGTGTAAGCAACGTGAGGGATGTGATTCTGATTTTTATGGTTCCAAAATGACCCGTCTGATTTTTATTTATTTAATTTTTTTTATCAAATGACCAGGCACTTGACTTTCATCATTCGCCTATATATCGGCCAGATCGTGAACCATTTAGCCGTCGTAGGACGTTGCCCCAGGCGCACCAGAGGGGGGAGGAACACACTGCGCCCAACAACACAACATCCATGCCTTACGTGGGACTCGAACCCACAACGCGGCGGTCGAACGATTGCTTGAAACGCTCGCCTTGACCGTTCGATCACGCCGTCGGCCGTCTGATTTTTATGAAATTTGAAAGTCACCGGACTTATGAATTAACCTAATACTGATGTAATTTTAGTGCAAATTGGGTAAAACAGAAATATGTCTTTATAAAAATTGCCCATAAAACAGAAAAATATAATTAGAAAGCAATGAATAGGCATTGGTATAAATATTTGTTTTCTGTGCATATTTCTATAAAAATCAAAAATCAGACGCACTATGAATGAACTTATTTCAAGATATATTAGTTTTGTGGAATTTTTAAAGCTTTATATCTTTCTAAATTGTACCATTTCGCCAAACGAATATAGAAATTATTTTACAACTTCAAATTTTCAACGTAAATTCGAACAATTATCAAATAAGTACAAATTTCAACGGATTTACGGTTTCAAATCCTAGAATGCAAATTTTCTGTATGATATCTGTATACATATATTTATTTATCCCCAAATACCCCAAAATCTCCAAAGGTAATACACGAGCTATCTAACTTCTCAATTGTATAAAATTCTGATGAAGAACTTTGAAGTTAAAATGGATATATACATTTTATTTTTACGCATACGCAGACTTTGCGACGAAAATAGGTTATACTTTTTATTTAATGCTCAAAATGAATAAAGTCGGTAATAATTTCAAGTTTGCATTTTCATTATATTTCTCCCCATACATGTACCGTACAGTACTATTAAATTTAGATCTTAATTCAAATACCACACACTCAACACAATAAACCCACATTTAAGCAGTAATCAATTAGTTTAGCCATTCCTCCTGTTTTGACCATTCCAAAGCAAACAACCGAAACTACAAAAAACAAGAAATATCAATCATGCATAAAGTATTATGAAACACTTTCCAACAGAAATGTAATTTTATTTAAACATCTCTAAAATGTAATACCTTCAGCGATGATATATTTTAAATTATCACAGTACTACAGTAATTTATTATATTTGAAAACTTGAAGCTTCATCGAAAAAAAAATGAACTTTATTCAAATGACGTCATCGAAATATAAATCATCTGGCTCTCTATGTAAAGGCAATGAATATTTAATTCATATCATGCTTATTCCGGACTCCAGAGCTAAATCATTTTAAGTGAAGAAAATTCAGCAATTCTTATACAACTCATCTTACAATCACTTGTTTACATTCTGCATCCAGTAAAATTAGACTTCGTTGTTGAAATAATCAAAGTTTGATGATCATTTAAATTAAAAAATATTGTAACTGCGTTGGCATATAATATAGATGCATAGAAAATACGCAAAAATAAAGCGGTTTTAGGACAATTGCAACATTAAATATAAATTTGAAATAGCTTTAAAAATCACGATATTTACACTGGGAAATAAAGATGGATGCCATATTTTATTTTGAAATGGGTCACGTGATCTCTACATATAATGTGGGTTGTTGTTGAAACCCAGACCGTCCGACCTACCAGAAAGGTGTAAGGTAACTGTATGGACGGCCGGGAAGTGCCTCCCAATTTAGACCGGAACCCAGTGGGGGAGGCATCCACAGGGACCGTACCCTCCTTCCCCTACCACCAACCTCTCGGAAGGACTTACGGACCCACATGTTTAACGTGATCGTACTCCGCATGAACACGGCGGCATTTGTGGCAGCGTGCAAATCTAGCGCGCAAACCACGGGGATACCGCACCCGAGATGGCCAACAGCACGCGGTGTTCCGAGGTGGTCACCCACCAAGTACTAACCGCGCCCGATGCTGCTTCACTTCGGTGATCTAACGAGAACCGGTGTTTTCAGCACGGTACGGCCGTTGGCCCTACATATAATGTGGGTGTAACTATTATTTTAATTTTTATTTAAAAAACTATCGAACACATTTTGCTGATTTTTTTAATATATTTTATAGGATAATTTGAATATTTCCTAAAATTTTCGAAAGAATTTGTGAATTTTAAATTGGCTTAAAATAGGTTTAAAAAATTAGATCCCATTGGGTTCAATGTATTCCACTTTTTCAACCCGGGTTCAATTCAAAACTAATTGGGTGATATTATTCATTTACATTCCTCGATGTCTCACAGATTGTCTCAACAACATTCTCAACTCTAAAATTTCATTTTAATAAGGACATTTTTACGGCAGTCATCGTGCGAACAGACAGATAGACAGAATGAACAAAGTCATAAACACTATTCAACTATGTTGGAAAGTGTTGAAAAAAATAAAATAACAGTGCAAATTCCGAAAACATGAAAGAATATACAAGGATGGAAAGAAAAAGAGTGTGTTTGCGTGTTTGGAAAGAAAGAAAGTACTATTGTGTGGATGGGAAACAGTAGAAGGGACAATCCAACCAACTGTTGTAGCTAATCTAGGACTACGAGCAATCAATACTACGCCACTGATGCCAAGCGACCATAAAAAATAAAAGCTGGCGAGAGTTGGGGGGTGGGGTATTGGTGGACTGCAAGGTTATGCAATATCATGCCATGAGGAGGATATGAAATGGAATGCAATGTGGGGGTATGAAGTTATATGCAATTTATAATTTTACACATAAATAAGGCGTGACAATAATGGAACTGTTGGATTGATTACAGTATTGCATCAAGTGTAATAAGCTATCGAAAAAGAAAGTATTTGCAACAGAGAAAAGAATTTTTGCATGAATGCCTGTAGTAAGAATTTTTTGTCACTTCCCAGTCTGGTGACGTCACTGCTTACTATTCTTTTTGTTCTCGCTAGACCACCAATAAATATATTTCTAAATATATTCAAGTGTAAATTAGAGGTCCAATGTATGATTCCTGCTGCAGTAATATTATAAGTTATTCTTTTATCATATATATAAAATGAAAGTATATTATGGCTGAAATCAATACTGAGATCTAGAAAATTTACTACATTATTCTGGGTTGGTGGATTTTGTAGTAAATTTTCTAGATCTCAGTATTGATTTCAGCCATAATATACTTTCATTGTATATATATGATAAAAGTATAGCTTATAATATTACTACAGCAGGAATCATACATTGGACCTCTAATTTACACTTGAATATATTTAGAAATGTATTTATTGGTGGTCTAGCGAGAGCAAAAAGAATAGTAAGCAGTGACGTCACCAGACTGGAAAGTGACAAAAAATTCTTACTATAGGCATTCATGCAAAAATATCCAAAGCAATTTATGATACATTACATCAAAAATTACTACGGAAAAAATGAAATATATGGGTTGAGTTTGTGTAAGTATTTGAGGTCATTATGAATTTTGATCGTACATCTTTGTATGTTATGACATCACAGACATCTAAACTGCTGATTTGAATGTTTTGATGTTATAAATAGGTAGCATGTGCAGGAACTTGGCTGTCTCTATGACTTGGGCCGTACTTTTTCATATCACCTTCCTTTATCAAGGGTCTTGTGATAATTTTGATTGTCACTCCGGAGGTTGGCTAATGTCAGTGCTGGCGTCCAGGAGTGCATGCCGCGGCATTAAAGACATGCATGTTGATAACTGGGGAGTAAGGTCACTACCCCTTACCGCCATTGTGTAAGCACTTTACGTTACCTTCCTTCTTCTTTTATATTTCCATTATGCCTTTATATATTTTTAGTGTTTTATGTTGCTGTGCGCAAGTACACTAAAACTTATTTCAATAATTTTCTTTAGAAATCTTTCTATTTTTACACACATATATATATATATATACATATATATATATATATATATATATATATATATATATATATATATATATATATTAGTATTTAAAAACTATAATTATGCATTAACAACAACTATGACTAATAATCCAACTTTAGCACAGTTGTTATAATAAAGTTTTACACATACACACATATATCCGGCCGTCCAAATAGTTGCTCTTAGTCCCTTGGACGAGTCGGACGGTCTGGGTCTTCAACATACACACATATAGGGCGCGGTAGCCCATTGGTTAGCGCGCTGGAGTTGCACTCGGTAGGCCCGGGTTCGATTCCAGCCACTGCCAAAACTGCCGCCGTGTTCACGCGGAGTACGTTAACGTTAAACATGTGGGTCCGTAAGTCCTTCCGAGAGGTTGGTGGTAGGGGAAGGAGGGTACGGGCCCTGTGGATGCCTCCCCCACTGGGTTCCGGTCTAAATTGGGTGGCACTGCCCGGCCGTCCAAACAGTTGCCTTACACCTTTCTGGTAGGTCGGACGGTCTGGGTCTCAACAACAACATACACACATATAGTGTGGTCTGGGCTTTCTACATACACACATATAGGGCGCGGTAGCCCAGTGGTTAGTGCGCGGAAATTGCATTCGGTAGGCCCGGGTTCGATTCCCTCCGCTGCCAAAACTGCCGCCGTGTTCACGCGGAGTACGATCACGTTAAACATGTGAGTCCGTAAGTCCTTCCGAGTGGTTGGTGGTAGGGGAAGGAGGGTACGGTCCCTGTGGATGCCTTCCCCACTGGGTTCCGCTCTAAATTGGGTGGCTCTTCCCGGCCGTCCAAACAGTTGCCTTACACCTTTCTGTCTGGTAGGTCGGGCGGTCTGGGTCTCAACAATAACATACACACACATATATAGTATATATACCGTCCATGGAATAAATCATAATACAATGATATTTTTCACTCTAGAAATTATTTATGAACATTCATACACTTCTACTTAAACAGAGCACAGAAAAACAAACATATTGACTCCCATTTTTCACCTATCCCAAGCGCCGTACGAAATTTTCTTATAAGAAATGCGTGTTATACTGTGTTATATCGCTGTGTTCCGCAGCAAAACCAACACATCTGGATCACCAAACGATAGAAAAATATATTCTCGGGTCAGCTAACGTCTCGAGTTCTTGCTTTTTTTTTTCTCCTACTCCACCATGCAACATCGAACTAAGCCAGAAAGGGATGGCCGACCCCCCTGCCCACCCTTGCCTGATGGATGATAGTGCCAGGATGGGGGGTTCGGTCAAGATTTCTTTCTGGATGTTCCTTAGATCTTTCTGGTTCTTTTTTCCCTTCTGGGGCTAGTCTCGTTCTTTTGCTTTTAGACTTCATTGATTCCGGGGCTTTTCTGGTTCCTGATTTGGCACTTTAGCGCTAACATGTGTGGGCGGAATATCGGTGGTTAATAATTAATCCTATTTGGTTCCGAGGAATATCATATTAAATCCTTTTGCGGCGCGCTGGCCTGCCTTATACTGATTTTCGGATGTATTAAATGCATTAATGGCTGAAGTTAAGGCTGCGTCTAAGTAGGAAATAAAATGGTTGCTTGGTGATTGTATTATAACAAATTTGAGTGTTCTGGTCAGATAATATCTATATAATATTCTTGCGAACGTGGAATATTCCTTCACTGGAATCTTTTTTTTTTTAGAACTAGACGGAGAAAACACCCGTACAGGCATCTTTTCCCGCGACAAATGACATGAAATTTAAAGAGTCTACGGTTGCCACATGCCGAAGTTCGAAGAAGGGTTGCCAGATTTGTCGCCGATTTGGCGGCTTTCCAAAGATTCGAAAAACACCTCGAAATAACCGATGCTTTAAGTGATATGAGAAATTTCCAGAAGTTTCTAGAGATAGTCTATAAAAAGGAGTCATCACTCAGTCGAAGAGCAGTTGACAAGATACGAACTACATTGAACTGTATCTTCCGTTAATGTTTTGAGAATAATATTAGTTATTTTGCGAAATAGTGAAGCATTTAAGTGCTGATTTACTGTATATTGTTCCTGTTTACGCTGCGCTTGTGACAGAAAGTGTTAGTTGTCCAGAAATTTGGACACACCTACGATTCCAGAGGATAAATTTGTAACACTATGCACTGAACTAAGTGAGTGAGTTGATTTGGGATGTATCAACATTATCGATCATTTCCGAACAAGCAACAGTTTTATTTTCATGTCATTCGATTTATCTCAGCTTCCAGGTTAATGAAAGAATTAAATATTCCGAAAATTCAAATTAGGGGTGACGGTACAAAGGGATTTTCATTAATCTGATACCGCTTTCCTTCTCAAAAATGTGCGCCATTTCATTTCTATGCTTAAATTTGAAACGGTTTTTGATATTCAGAACCTTTACTAAGTTTGTGGGTGTTGCATTTAGTGACCACTAGCCATTGAGGACGAGCTTAAAATGGCTAGTACTAACTATGATTCAAAGCAAAATTATACTTTACCTCAGGCATAGGTGCCATTTTTGATTCAGTAAGCCGCGTTACATAAATTTGAACCTATGCTGGCTCACTTATTATGCATTTTATAAATGCACATTTTATGCAACGAGTGCATTTATTTTTTGAGTTCTCCAACTTTGCGAATAAAAAAGACACTTATTATTTATTTTGGTATTATATTATCATTATAGGAATTACGTTAAAGTTTTATTTAAATTGAATGAAAAATCGCTGAGATAGCAATAATTCAGGAGTTAAAGGAACATTTTTTTGTGACTTCAAGTACTTTCATTTATTTGTGTCCGAGAGTGATTTTATTTCAAAACAAGCGATTTGGAAATTGAGTGGCGTTACCTATATCTGCATTATTTAACTAGCGGGTGCTTATTTAGGACTTTAGCAACGCCGATTAATTCGTTCTAGTGTCTAATATTGTAGAAAATGCGTTAACTGTGCGAATTTAACGTATCTGCACATTTAATGCATAACAAACATTTTAATGCATAAGAAACATATTTGTTATTGTTGTATTTTGTACATGCGTAGGTAAACCCTTTTCATTAATTTATTCATTTATTTATTTATTTATTCATTTATTTATTTATTTATTTATTCAATTTACATGGCAACTACAGATAAAATCCAGTTACAGTAGTCACTCAAATTTAAAAAGAACAGAACATAAAATACAAGAATACTAGGTAGTATACATGTCAAGCACATTCATACATGATTTTTTAAAACAGGCAGGAGTCAAATTAAATATATTAATATCAACACAATATGTATTATATAGATCAATAAATTTATAGATAGAATAGCATTTAATGTAATTGTGTTTAACGGTAGTTTTGTGAAACAAAGTTTTTTTCCTAGTATTATTAACAGGTATATGAAATTCCAGGCAAGAAAGTGGGGCAATCAATAGTATTATTTAAAACTTTATAATAAAACAAGAGACAGGACCATTTTCTTCTTTTTTTAAGAGATATTAAATTATATTTTTTTCTGAGTTCACTCGTATGCATATCATAAGGATAATAGCCAGTCAATCTGTAATCTGTACGTAAAAGTTTATTTTGCACGACTTCTATACGTTGAGAATATAGATTGTAAACAGGGTCTCACATCACTGCACAATATTCCAAAATTGGTTTAATAAGGGTATTATAAATACAAATAATAGTATCAGACCTGTAAAAAACACGAGATCGTCTTAAGGTGAAACCAAGTCTTTGGTAGGCTCTTTTAATAGCATTATCGATATGTCTCTGAAAGTTAAAAGTATCATCAAAAGTGACACCCAAATCCATAATATGAGTACATCGAGATAGAGGTAAATTATTTAAAATGTAATTGTAATTGTGTGTATTACGGATCCTAGCCATGCTCATAATATAGCATTTAGAAACATTTAAGTGGAGTTTATTTAAAACAGACCAGTTATACAGTACATCTAGATCTCTCTGCGTCAGTTCACAATCAGTTAATGAGTTGATTTTCATATAAAGTTTCAAATCATCTGCAAACATATACATTTACAGAGAATATAGTTAAGACAGACATAACTTTCAGACGGACAGTATAAACTTTCACTTAAAAATAGCTCTCAATATTATTTTTTTCAATTTTTTTAAAATCCGATATCAAATAAAATGATGAATGATAGTGCAAGTAGGCATTAAAACTAAACTGAAAATATCTTTCTGGGATTACCCCTAAAGCTTTTGAAGATCGAGAGGTTACTTGGAGATTTCATATTTTTCACAGACTTCATGTGCTAATGATTTTTCACTTTGATTCTGGGAAAAATGCCAGGAAATTGAAAGAACATGTGATCAGCACAAGACTTTCGCTACAAAACTCATATTCACCTATAAGGTTGAGAATTAATATAAGTTTTATCGAACAAAGTAACACATGAAAGGGTTACCTATATGAAATTATATCAAATTTACAGTTATGAAACATTTTATTACTTTCCCTGCAATACATGGTAATGTATAGGGAAAGTATTGGAATTATGTCGAAAATCGCAACTCGAGTTTTCGACGGATCTACACGCTTCGAGACCTCTAGAATACGAAAAAACTATTTTTAGCGTGACGTCTCTGTGTGTGTCTGTCTGTCTGTCTGTCTGTGCAGATTTTGTATCCACTCTAACTAAAAAACTAATGGACCGAATTTCATAAAATTTGGTAGGTAAGTCACTTGTGGGCGAATCTGGTGCTGATTAGTTTTGGGTACGATACGGGATAAAAAAAAACCCGCCTTTTTTATGAAATGGCCAGCAAAAGATTGTATCCACTCTAGCTGAAAATCTAATGCACAGAATTTCACAAAATTTGGTAGATAAGTCGCTTGTGGGTCACCTTGCTGATTAGATTTTGGTACGATTCGGAAAAAATAATTTTTTTGCAAAATGGCCGGCAAAAATCAACAAAATCTAAAATAAAAAACTATGTATGCTGAAATATACCCATTAAATTCTTGTTTTATACGTAATTTTGAACGAAGAAAAGAATAAGACCAACTGCATTACATTAGGACTAGCCGATCTCGAAATATTTTAGTTTTTTCGTATTTTCTCTACGCCACCTTTGAAAAGAAGTCCAGCTATCAAATGAGAAAGAAAATTGAATTAAAAGTGAATTAAATGTAATTAAAATAAAGAGAACGTGAATATAAGTCTGCAGGAAAAGTCATGTGCTGCCCACATCAGATTTTTTTTTCGTTTGGTGATTTAACGCATTTTAGAACGTCATTAGCTCGCTAACATTTGAAACCACTGAAATGTCTTGAAAGCGGTATAATTTAGAGTCTAAAGTAATTGTTTTAATCGTTTTGACTTTCCAATTATGTACAAAATAGGCATTTAGTTAGTACGTTATAGACTTTTTGATCTTTTATTATAGATCTAGTCTATTATTGCGGGACTTTAAAAAAACAAGAAAGATCAATCATGCATAAAGCATTGATTATGAAACACTTTCCAACTGAAATGCAATTTCATTTAAACAACTCTAAAATGCGGTGCATTCAGCGTTGATATATTTTAAATTATTACAGTACTACAATAATTTATTATATTTGGAAATTTAAGATTTCATCGAAAATAATGAAATTTATTCAAATAAGGTTATCGAAATATAAATCGTCTGGCTTTCTATGTAAAAGCAATGAATATTTCATTCATATCAGAATTTTATTCCAGATTCCAGAGCAAAATAATTTTGGGTGAAAAAAAATCAGCATTTCTTATACAACTCATCTTACAATCACTTATTTTCATTCTGCATCCTTTAAAATTAGGCTAAATTATAGAAATAATCAAATATTTGATGATCATTTAAACTCAAAAATATTGTAATTGCGTTGGCAAGGAAAATATGCAAACATAAAGCAGTTTTAGGACGGATGCAACTCTAAATATATATTAAAAAGAACTTTAAAAATCAAGATTTTTACACTGAGAAAAAAAGATGGATGTCATATTTTATTTTGAAGTGGGTCATGTCCTTTCTTCCTTTAATATGGATGTAATTATTATTTTAAATTTTACTTAAAAAACTACCAAACATATTTTGTTGAAATTTTTTTTATGTATTTTATGGGATAATTTGAATATTTCTTAAAAATTTCGAAGCAATTTATAAATTTTAACTTTGCTTAAAAAATGTTTGAAAAATTAGGGTAGGGTTCAATGTATTTCACTTTTTCAACCCGGGTTTAATCTAAAACTAATTGGGTAACATTATTCATTTACATTCCCATATGTCCCACAGACCGTCTCAACAACATACCAAACTTTCATTTTGATAAAGTCATTTTTACGGCAGTTATCGTTCAAATACTTAAGACAGACAGACAGACAGAATGACCAAAGTCATAAACACTTTTCAACTATGCTGTAAAGTGTTAAAAAGGGCCAGTTTAATGCTTTCAAACTGTTCCAAAATCTAAGGAGCATAAGGATTGCATACAAGTAAATATACTACCAGATTTCATGAAATTTGGCCGAATTTTTTTCACCCTAGAGTAAATACATTTATTACACAGACAAACAGACACATAGGAAAAAGACAAACATACACACACAGCCTGATAAAAGTAATGTAATCAATGTAATGCAGTTTTTTTTTGACAATTCGAGATCCAATTTTCGATTTTCCCTATGCCTATGTGAATACACACGCAGACATTCAAAGTTTGACATTCAAAATTCAGCGAAATTCAGGCAAATCAGTCAACATTCAGATAAGCTAGTCAAAATTCTATGATTGATTCTATTGATATATTGATCAATGCTATGATTCTATTGATATATTGATTCTATTGATATATTGATCAATGCTGTGATTCTATGTAATTTATATGTTAATTTAGTGAGTTTGCAATGGCACGGCCCACTAGCAGTGGCGTAGCTAGGATTTATGTAGGGGAATAAATTCGATGAAATTCAGTAGGGGAATATAAAAATTTGTTTAAACAATAAAATCCAGTTTTTTTTTCATTTTACAAAGCTCTTGAAATAGGTCTTGGATGCATTAGTCTCTTTATATAGTAAATTCAATCCATCGAATCGAGATTGTGTCGTGGTAGGATTTTAAATAGGATTTTAAAAGAAGTATGGTTAAAAATGACCTTTCACTGATGAATGTTGCAACCGAAAGTGTTGCAAATATTTGTAGTAAGTTATACATGTTAGGATACATCATTTTGTTACACTTTAATCTATATTGCAGCGATAGCATTTTCCCATGAAGTTATTGCAAACGAGTTTTAAAATTTTTTGTGCCACAATTTAAATTCGGCGCTTAAAACTGCTGGATTTGTAGGAAGACAAATCATAAAAATTCACACAACTGTCATAACTGTCATAAAACTGCCACACAACTGTCATAAAAATTCACACAACTGTCGAAAATTTTCTCTTATATTTGCTGTTGGAGTCTAACTTGCAGAAGGGTGGAAAAAAAATGTTTCAAAATATTGTGGTGTTCCTTAAAATGTTCACGAAATTGACTCAATAATATATAAATAAATGGTAAAAAAATAGTTGTAAAATAATATTCTACAGAAACGGGTGGTATATTGGATCTCAATGTTTGTTTGATGTAGTCTTTGGCTTTTTAATATCATTATTAAAATTATTGGGTTTTATGCATGATTCATAATAAATATCCTTAAGAAAAGATTCCGATGTTTTACGAACGGTATTTAATTCAGCCTTAACATCATCAACAAAATGAAAGGCAATTAAAAGGCCACTGTGAGCTTTTTTAATCATTTTAGACTCTAGTAATGTGTTGCAAATAGTTTTATATGAAACATCTTGCGGCGTAGGGTATGGAGTGAACAGTCAAACAAGTATGACGGGAATGATAAGAAAATATACAACGAATGGGCCAGCATATTGTTACGTATATCTAGGAGGAAAACAATGTTATAATTTGAAGGTCCGAGCCGCGTGACCTTGGCGACACATTCGATTATCTTGTAGGCGAATTTGACGCAATACTACCAACTTGGTGACTTTTGACGAGGTCTGGAAACTTCTTGTATTTTCAAGATGGACTTAGAACTTCGAAAGTTACGTGGTTTTTCATAATTTTCTTCAAGGGGAACTTTTAGGGCACGGCAGCCCAGTGGTTAGCGCGCGGGTATTGCCCTCGAACGATCCGAGTTCGATTTCTGCCTCTGCCCAAATTGTCGCCGTGTTCACACGGAGTACGATTACGTTAAACATGTGGATCCGTAAGTCCTTACGAGAGGTTAGTGATAGGGGAAGGAAGGTACGGTTCCTGTGGATGCCACTTGAACTGGGTTTTGGGTCTAAATTGGGTGGCACTTCCCGGCCGTTCAAACCGTTACCTTACACCTTCTGGTAGATCGGACGGTCTGAAGACCCCAGACCGTGCGACTCACATAGTGGGTTTAGAGTAGCTATCTGCACGGCCGGGAAAGGATACTTCCTGCATTTAGGAGGCACCTAAGGATCGGACTGTCTGGGTCAAAGAAGACGGGGGAATATAAGCTCATCATCTTTCAGTTGGGTTGTTGATGTAATATGAATAAAAGTGAATTGTGAATACGCTAGTGTCTTAAGTAAATCATGAAAAGTATGGGACAGAGATGATAGGGAATTATGTAACGGAAGTGCCATTACACTTGCAATGCAGAACTCAATATGAAAATTTCTGATTTTATAGACCCTTTAATCTGTATTATAAAACAATGTTGTTGGTTAAGTGTAAAAAATTTAAATTTTAAAACTATGACATCTGTATATCGACACCTGCGCTATACACCAATTTGAGCTTTTCGATCGCAAAAGTTATATCTAACCATTTCTTCGTTAATAACTTCACCATTTGTAATCCGATTTGGACGAATACTATGAATCACAGCATCATGTAAATCACCATGATCATGATAGCTTCGTAGCATTCTATCGACATAGTCACGCGCGACTTAGTTTCTGGCGCATATTTATCAATGTTGTCAACCTGGATTTTAGGATTATTGAAGAAATTATATATATTTGTTGTTGTTGTTGTTGTTGCTTATCTTCCAATGTCTAACTTTGTCAGACGAGATTCTTAAGTCCGTTGACTCTCAGAAAGTCGAGCACAAGAAGTGGATCGCGATAGATATCCTCCTTGAAGAGACCCATGCAATCAATTATATGCTCTGCAGAAGCCTGATGGTCGTGGCACCTAGTGCAGACGGCGAAGACCTTTCTGCCCTCATTAAAAGAGAGGTACTTGATGCGACCGCTAGCAAGTCTAGAAAGTACAGTCTGGGAGCCTCTGTCACACCGGAGGTCTAGAGTCAATCACGACTTTTTACCCATATACATATATATATTTGTAATTATACCAATGCAATTTTTTGTTTTAGTCATAGATACAGCACTTCCAATTGCCAAATTTGAGCTTTGGGAATAACAGTGAACAATATACTTATGGAACGTGAGACTGGACACAATTAAATTTCCCGCTCATTGATACAGCATCATCGTCGTAATCTTGTCCATGTAAACATAATACATCGATGCCAGAATTTCCGAAGTTTATCAGAAAGAGTATTAGAAAGCTTGGATTTTAGGGTTATTGAAGAAATTATATATATTACTTTCCCTGCAGTACATGAAAATGTATAGGGAAAGTATTGGAATCATTCCGAAAATCGCAACTCGAGTTTTCAAAGGATCTACGAGTTTCGAGACCTGTAGAACACGATAAAACTATATTTAGTGTGACGTCTGTGTGTATGTGTGTGCAGATTTTGTATCCACTCTTAACTAAAAAACTAATTGACTGAATTTCATAAAATTTGGTAGGTAAGTCACTTGTGGGCGAATCTGGTGCTGATTAGTTTTGGGTATAATTCGAGATAGAAGAAACCACCGTTTTTGAGAGATGGAACGCGAAATCCTGTATCCATTCTAGCTGAAAAACTAATGGACCGAATTTTACAAAATTCGGTGGATAAGTCGCCTGTGGGTTACTCTGGTGTGTGCTGATTAGATATTCCTACGATTAAAAAAAAAAACCAGCTTTTTTGCAAAATGGCCTGCAAAAATCGTCAAAATCTAAAATAAAAAACTACATATTCTCAAATATATCCATTAAATGTTTGTTTTATACGTAATTTTTAACGATGAAAAGGATAAGACCAACCCCATTACACTAGAACTAGCCGTTCTCGAGATATTTTAGTTTTTTCGTATTTTCTCTACGCCATCTTTGAAATAAGTCCAGTTACCAAATGAGAACGAAAATTGAATTAAAAGTGAATAAAATTTAATTAAAATAAACAGAACGCGGATATAAGTCTGCAGGGAAAGGCATGTGTTGCCCACATCAGATTATTTTTAATTATGCCAATGCAATTTTTTGTTTGTCTTAGATACAACACTTCCAATTGCCAAATAATTTTCAGATAAGTTTTTTATCTAAAAATTTATCGTCCGAATCAGATAAGTTTTTTATATGTTTCTAATACTTTTTCGGATAAGATGTTCGAGTAGTTCTATGGTGCAGGAACAAATTGCAAGAATCGTTCACAATTCTGTTGTCATTTTATTTATCTATATATCTAAAACACAATGCAAATTGTTCAGTGGTAGAAACGTCATGTTCAGTTTGTAAGAATGGGAAAATATTTCGCCGAATTATATTTTTCGATTAAACGTTCAATATAACTTCGTGACATGCATTTATAATTAGATTTGGCAAGTTCCAGGCTATGTCAGTAGTGTTTTTGTACAATGTTTAAAATGTTCAATGAGGTTTTTATCCCAAGCATCGATTCTAGTTCTTAATGAGATCATCATTTTCTCGTTCATCTATTCTCGTTCTCTCGTCTCTAGAAGATTACATTAATTGGCGATTGGTTCCTGTTCAAATGAAAATCTCCATAATCATGATATCCTCTTTAAAGGATATTTTGCCGGCCATATAGAATTGCTATTTTCATAATCAGTTTTAGTCGTTTCCAATGAGTTGTAGCTTGTAATGCACTACATATATTAATTTGTCGATGATTGAATTATATTTTGCATCTCGAAACATGACACAACATAAATTAAAAATTAATTTTAATTAAGAAAATAATGATATTAATTTATGTTGATTTCAATTTGTGAAATTCTTTGACATTTGAAAATAGTTCTAATTTTTTTCTGTTTTATAGAGATTACCAAGGCCACTTCCCCACGAGCAATCATTATGCTGATGTTTGCGAACGTTGAACAATTTACACAGGTTGCATCCAAAATTTTTAAATTCATCAAAACTTCAAAAAATATTTATAATATTTTGCAGAAAATATTTCCTTAATTTTTCACAAACTATTCACAAAAATTTTTAGAAAACGTTTGCTTAAATTCTCACAAAAGACTCACAAAAAATTTTCAGTATCCATTCACTAAACCTTTCAGAAAATTTTCACTAAAATTTTCAGAAAAATTTTATTAAATTTAAAAGACTCAACCAAAATATTTACACTGTATATTCAGAAAATATTTATATCCATGTGATATACATACATTTAGAAAAGTTTTAACAAAATTAATATATTTTAAGTAATTTCAGAAAAATTTCAAAAGTTTTCAGTGCTGGTTAAATCGTCAGCTTCAAGGCGACGTTATAAATTATCCATGTCTATAGCAATCTAGCAATCTAGCAATCGTTTAATAAAAACAAGAAAGATCAATCATGCATAAAGCATTAATTATCAAACACTTTCCAACTTCAATGCAATTTCATTTAAACATCTTTAAAATGCGATACATTCCTCGGTAATATTTTAAAAATTATCACAATACTACATTAATTTATTATATTTGAAAACTTAAAAGTTTATCGAAAAAAATGAACTTCATTCAAATGACGTCAATTAAATATAAATCGCCTGGCTCCTCGGTAATGTTTTTTTAACATTATCATAATACTACAATAATATATTATATTTGAAAACTTCATCAAAAACAACTGATATTTATTCAAATGACGCCATCGAAATATAAAACGCCTGGCTCTCTCTATAAAAGCAGCATTTCATTCATAAACATTTTTCCATTCATTTCATTCATCACAATACTATAATAATTTATTTTATTTAAAAACTTAAGACAATGGAGTTACAAGTAATTAAACTCTATGCTTAAAACTTCATCGAAAAAAATCGTCCTTCTCTCTGTAAAAGCAATGAATATTTCATTCATATCAGCTATGAAGACTCCATGAGCTAAATAATTTTGCGTTACAGAAATTCAGCAATTCTTATACAACTCATTCTACATATTTTGGTGTTTACGTTCTCCATAAGTGTAAAATAGGCTTCGTTGTAGAAATAGTCAAATTTGGATGATCATTTACACTCAAATATATTGTAATTGCGTTGTTTCAGTATGCAGATGCACAGAATTTAAGTAAAAATAAAGCGGTTTTAGCACGGATACAACACTCAATATGAATTAAAAAGAACTTTAAAAATCACGATTTTGAGACAAGATGGATGCCATATTTCATTTTGAAGTGGGCCACGTGATTTTTTCATATAATGGTCACGTGATCGCTTCATATAAGAGGTGTAATTATTATTTTAATTTTTATTAAGAAAACTACTAAATATATTTTGCTGAAATTTTTTTAATATATTTTATGGGATAATTTGAATATCACCTAAAATTTTCGAAGCAATTTGCGAATTTTAAATCCGATAAAAAAATGTTTGAAAAATTAGGTCCCATAGGGTTCAATGCATTTCATTTTTTCAACTCGAGTTCAACCCAAAACTAATTGGGTGATATTATTCATTTATATTTTTATAGGTCCCACAGACCGTCTGAACAACATACTAAAATTTCATTTTGATTAAGTTATTTTTAGGACAGTTATCGTGCTAACGGTCAGACAGAAAAAATGAACAAAGTCATAAACACTTTCAACTTTGTTGTAAAGTGCTGACAAACACCAGCGATGGCTGCCAGATTTCGGGTTTGTTTTGGTAATTTCCCCCAAATAAATATTCGCAATTAATATTCTAAGAAATACTATATTTTGATTTAGCTACTTACATTGTATTATTCGTTCAAATTAGTGAAGAAATACAGATTCCTATGAAAATTTTCCTAGATCTAACAATTTACAACCCTGATGTATGTCGAAATTTCTTTTTATTCTTCGTCTCCATGTCCAAATTTTCTTGTTATATTATTGTTTATGTCAAAGGTAACATATTTTTCCTGGCAGAACATCAGCTTTCACAAATATTGCAATTCGTCTCATATTTAAGATTACTTTTTGCAATTCTTGCAACATAATCTGTTTTCAGGCTCTTCAAGCTATCTTGATATATATTTTTATGTATTTAATAAACTAACGTGATGATTCATTTAGAAGCAAAGTAAATTTTATTTTGTAACATATTCTTTATTTTTACTCAATCTACATGTAATGGAAGAAAATTTATTTCTGCGATTGCGCAGAATTCCTAGGCATTAAAATTAAGTTTAACTTAAGTCTTTTGAATTTCACGTTTTATCGTTAATAGCATAATTTTTACTTTCCCAGCAATACATGGTAATGTATAGGGAAAGTATTGGAATCATGTCGAAAATCGCAACTTGAGTTTTCGACGAATCCACGCATTTCAAGACCTCTAGAATACGAAAAATATATTTTTAGCGTGACGTCTGTGTGTGTGTCTGTCTGTCTGTGCAGATTTTGTATCCACTCTAACTAAAAACTAATTGACCGAATTTTATAAAATTTGGTATGTAAGTTACTTGTGGGCGAATCTGGTGCTGATTAGTTTTGGGTATGATTCGGGTTAAAAGAACCCGCCTTTTTTGCGAAATAGCCCTCAAAATCCTCTATCCACTCTCGATGAAAAACTAATAAACCGAATTTAACAAAATTCGGTAGATAAGTTGCTTGTGGGTCACACAAGGTGATGATTAGATTTGGTGATTTGGAAAAAAATAACCTGTCTTTTTTGCAAAATAGCCCGCAACAGTTGTCAAAATCTAAAATAAAAAACTACGTATGCCCAAATATATCCATTAAATGTTTGTTTTGTACGTAACTCTTAAACGAAGAAAAGAATAAAATCAACCCCATTACTCTAAGACTAGCCGTTCTCGAGATATTTTAGTTCTTTCGTATTTTCTCTACGCCACCTTTGAAAATAAGTCCAGTTACCAAATGAGAACGAAAATTGAAATAAATGTGAATTAAATTTAATTAAAATAAAGAGAACGTGAATGTAGATCTGCAGGGAAAGTCATGTGCCGCCCATATCATATTTTAACTCCTAATATATTAGTATTATTTCTATCGTTGTTATTGCTTTTTATGTATACTCTAAAATCGGTAAATTGAGATTTTTTGAAAAAATCCACATTGAAATGCATGAGAATATATGTATAAAATTACACTATTTTGAGATATGGAAGTCATGTATTCTGTACAGAGAATATATTGTTGGATGGAACTGACTAATAATTTGTAAAGAAACTTGCTGCCCCAACCGGAAATCAAACTGCGGATCTTCGTACTCACCACCCGACGATCCACAATTGAGCTACTGGGACGGAATTGTAAGTTTTTATCGTTGAAGTGGGCTCTGCATTTTCCTGCATGCCAGATTGAAGTGCAACTTTGACTGACCACATCCTGCTATTTTTACCTTTGGTACCTTTGGTACCTTTACTGGTCCTATTTTTTATCCTTCAGGTTAGCGTTCTGCGTGGTCGGTGTCCTCCCGATTTGAAATCGGTGCTCAATATCCGAAGTCCACTAAATATTTACTAGTCGTACTAGGGCCACTTTCAGATCTTCAACATCCTTTTTCTAAAAATTTTTAGCTCTGCAAACCCTCCTCCTCTAATAAACCAATTTGGTTCTCCAAAGTTCGTTCAAATCCCTCTTCAGCAGATAAAATTAAAAACTGTATTCTTGTTGCCGTGGGAATTTCTAATAAAGTGACCTAAGCTTATAAGTAGAATTCTGCTCTCAATTAATTTTGATCAATGAATCCCTTTATTTCATTCTTATTAACTTATATGAACTTATTGTGTTCGTTCTATTTTTTCTTTAAAAAAAAAAAGGAAAAAAAAGCTATGTTAACTGTTCTTATTTTCTCGGATTTTTCTTTTTCTTTTCACCCTTTTTATTTATATTTTTTTTCTTATTTTTTTTCTAAATTTTATTCTAAATTTCTATTTTTGTTTTTCATATGCCAATTTTTTTTCCTTTTCATATATTTTCTTTCTATATATTTTCGAAATTTTATTATTTTCTTTAATTCTAATCTATTTTTCATTATGTTATTATACCTCACTCTAAATTTTATTTTTCAATGATCTTTTTATCTATATTCGCAATAACCCTTTTCCCATTTTTGTAAAATGGACGTACTTGTCAAGTTCAAATATAATGTAAAACCGTCTGTTTAATCACAATATTTTTATTAATTGTTATATTTTTAGACTTAAATAAAAGTTCGTTTGGCGGGATGGTAGATCTTGGATGCCTCCTGAGTGCAGGAGGTATCCTTTCCCGGCCGTGCAGATAGCTACTCTAAACCCACTATGCGAGTCGCACGGTCTGGGGTCTTTAGATCTCCAACATCTTTGCACTAACATACAGGGTTGATATGTTCTGGAGCCATTGTAAAAAACCTTACTGCTTCAAATGGGAATCGAACTATTTATCTTCTCACTGGCCAGCCGATGCACCTTTGAGGTACTGGCCCGGAAATACAAGCTTTTATCGTCAAAGTGGATTTTGTAAATTGTTTTTGATTATTTGCAATTCCTTATGTTATAAAAACATAACATTCAATGCGAATAATACACTAAATTGCTTTGCTACAGATAAAGCCTTTGGGTATTCCAATTTTACTTACTAGCTGTATGATTGAAATCGTTTATACATGAACTGAAACAAAATGGGACAAAATGAACTGCATATCATCTGCAACTGAATTAATCTTAACACAGGTATTGAACACATGCACTGTAAACGGGTTAATTCAGGTGTGACCACTATTAGCAATACGTGAACTTATCACATGGTCTTGCTGTCCCAGGGATAATATTGATTGTTTATAAGTGAGATCATGTGATTGTGTTGGTTAACACGAGCCAATAGTGTCTACATACTATATACTAGTACATATGTTTTTTTTTGTTGTCTTGCTCATATGGGGTCATTGTTGGTTGTATAGTGTATATAGTCTATCCAACATAGTTAAATTTACTTTAACCCTCATGGGATCCATATAGATCTTGCATGAAGAGTAATATGTTACCCATATAGATTTTAAATGCAGTAAACCAGATGGGACTAACTAGAAACCAATCTCAATTACTACTTACTGTGCTTTACTTACTCTATAAGTGATATTTTGTCAAGTTTTTCTATAATTTACTGCACATAGGTTACAGTTTTTCACTAAGAGTCTTTCATGAAAGATCTACTTACATTGGCAACATTACCGCAACCTTTGTCTAACTTATATCATCTGCCCAATTTCTTCAATCATGACCCCTAAAATACATATCAAATACAACCCTGAAATTTTGAAAAGTTGTAAAATTAATATTGTAAATAACATTAACACACATTTAATATAAATTACAACTATTAACTTAAAATCCTTTTAATTGAAGATAGAGGAAATAAGGTAAAATGGAAAACTTAGTGATAAATATATCTCCATATTTTTGAAAGTTGAATAAAGTTTTCAATTTGGCCCAAACGGTATATGTCCTAAAAAACATTTTCCGGGCGACATTTGGATTCACGTATCTCCGATTTTTCACAACTGACCAGGAGTCACCCAACCGGAACCCGTAGAAAATAACAGGCAGAAACACAAGAGGGGCGAACGAACAAAAACAAAAATCGAGGCGAGTGCGGCTAAACTAATTAGTGCGGACTTCTTAATCAGGTCCCACCCACACCCTAGAACCTGTGGCACGTGCCCCCATGTCCTCTCCTCCCACAGCGTTGGTTTGGCGTTAATGGAATTAAAGGATTGCTGATAGATTGGTCTGATGTCTTCTTTCCAACTAGTCGTGGGGAATAAGTGGGATAGCGGAGTTTTGGTTTTCTTGGGATGCGAAAAGTTATCCCTTTCCCCGTTCTTCGAGTCACGTGCGACTGGATTTTATGTTCAATTGGCTATTCATAGTACGATTAGCTGCATGCAATCCGGAGATAAATGTGTAGATTCAGAGGACCCACTCGACTTTCTCAAATAAATATTCCAGATCACTGAAGTGTAAAAATTAATATCCCCTTAGTTTTGTGGTGAAGTGGCTTATTTCTTATAATAGCACACCTGACCGCCCAAATAAACGCCTCAAATCCCAAGGTAGGCTAGACGGGTAGGCCTAAGGTAGGCCAGGCTTGCTCTATAATAGGGCGTTGCACAAAAGTTGCTCACCTGAGCGTCTCTCACTACTCTTAGATTATGGTGTAGCGGTCATTGCCGCACGTCAGCATAGAGAAGATGATGAGATAACCAGTATCTAATCACCTGCTTTGAGGAAACGAAATCATAGTCCATTGGTTTTGAGGGATGATGAGTTGATCACTTTCGTGCTTTCCTTAGTATTTCGCGTTTTAATTACGTATTGGCATCGTATGCGTGTTTAACTCTTGCACAGTTTTTCTCTTTAAAAAATCCTGACTTCTCTACTTGTACGTAATTTAATCAGTAACAGCTAGAAAACTGTGTACAGCTCAAGCTATGGCTAATGTAATAAATCTAAAATAACTTCGTTAAAAGTAGAATATAACACAAAAAAATTAGCATCGACAAGTTTCGAAGGCAATACAGCCTTCTTCGTCAGGACGCACAAGAAGCGCAGCCTTCACTCGTGAAAACAAGATAGGTGACTGATGTAAGAACAGTAAAAGTGACTGAAGCAGGTAAAGTGTGTTACCGACAGCGAGAGTAGAAAAAGGTGCAAAAAACCAGGAAAAAGGAACAATAGGAGGGACAAAATGAAAGAATGGCAAAATACCAAACAAGAAATTGAACGTCTAATACAAAGGATTCAAGGCACATGTTCATAAGAGCCCAGTGCAATTAAAAATTAAGGTGAACACGAGTTAAGTTTCTGAACAAGAAATTTGTAAGTCTGCAATTACTGAACATTTTTGGGACTCTAATCGTGATTTTAATTTTTTGTAAGTTAAGATCATTTTGACTCCCAATTCCATTTTCGAATTGAACTTTCTTGAAAGCGTCTCGATTATTTCTCCCAAACTCCCTTATTAACGGCAATTGTCCTTTCTTCTGTTCTACTTAAAAATCTCTTGGTTTAATTTTTCGATTTCGTTAGCTTTCATATTTTATTTTTGGTAATTGTCATTTTTTTCTGGTTTTTGTTTTTATAGTATTTGTTGATGATGTTAGCTCTTTCAGCTTCCAAATCTATTTCCTGTTTTATATATTACTTTCCTTATATACATAATGTATAAGGAAAGTATTGTGACGGGGTCGAAAATTCGAAATCGAGTTTTCGACGGGAGAGCACGTTTCAAGCATCCCTGATCACGAATCAAACATTTTTGAAGTGATGTCTGTGTGTGTGTGTGTGTGTGTGTGAAAGTATGTGTGTGTGTGTGTGTGTGTGTGTCAGTGAGCCTGTGGAGGCGATAACTGACGAACGAATGGACCGATTCGAACCAAATTTGGTACAAAAATCACAATCCATGAACACTGGAAGCCTATTGTTTTTATTCGTAATCGAATGTTCAGAACCCCCCTAAATTTTCGAATAAAATTTTGAAAAAATCGTAAAAAAATCGAAACCACTAATAAAGTTACGCAAATAGACATTTCTTATGTAATTTTTCATTAGAAAACGATTAACATAAATTTTAGAACGCTAACATGAACCGTTCTCGAGATATTGCACATTTTTCAAAAAAAATTATTGAAAAGTCATATAAAATGAAAAAAAAAATTTCCTATTGAGAAACATGTTCACTTTTCATATGTAATACCATGCGATAAATTGGATGACATCACTCTCGTGGATCTAGCTCGTTCCATTCATGAAAAAAGATACTTTGAGTAATACTTTTGTATTTGAACACCAATAGTCATTTATTTGCTGTAAGAACAACTTATTTCTTCGTCCATAACGCTTGGCGAAATTTTGGCGACGAATTTGGCGGAATGTCGCCAACTTGGCAACTTTTTGAAATGTTGCCAAATTAACGAAAATCTCGCCAAATGGATAAAAATGACGCTAAATCAATGAAAATGACGACTAATTGCCGAAAATTCAATATCTTGGAAAGAATATTAGTATCTACTATAAGAAAAAACCTATTTTTTTTACTGAAAAGTAGTAAATTCATTACATTATATAAGGAAAGTCATGTGTTGCCCACATCAGATTTTTTTTCGTAACTGTTCGTGATTTGTTATTTTTACCGCTGTTTTAATCTCCTCGTGTAGCTTTCGAAACAGGGTCATTACCATTTTTAATTCTATTGGGCTTTTATGAATAACTGAACATGTGCTTTGAATCCTTTGTAGGACGCTCAATTTGCTCTTTGATATTTTACCGTTAATTCATTGTGTCCCATCCCTTCTTCTTCGACCCAAAGTGTCCGACCTACCCAAAAGAGTAAGGCATCTATATGGGCGGCTACGACAGTGCCCACCCCCCCAATTAAAACCAGAACCCAATGGGGGTGGCATCTCCAGGGGCTGTATCCTCCTTCTCCTACCACCAACCTCTCGGAAGGATCCACATATTTAACGAATTATTTATGCGGATCCATATATTTAACGAATTCCATATTTAACGAATTAATTATACGGATCCACATATTTAACGCGTTCGTACTCCGTGTAAACACGTAAATAGTCTGGGAAGCGTCGGGAATCGAACTCGGGTCGTAAGAGTGCAATACCCGCTCGCTAACCACTAGGCTGCCCTACCGAGTATTCCATCTCTTCTTCCTTCTTCTTGGGGTTTTCACCTCTTTATCCTTCTCTCACAGTTGACAGCTTCAGTCATTTTTTCTGCTCTTGTATGAGTCGCTGTTCTTGCTCTCACAACTGCAGGTTGCGCTTTATGTGCGTCCTGGTGAAGAAGGCTGTTTTTGCCTTTGAAACTGGTTGATACTATTAAGTCTATGTATGCTGCTTTTAACGAGGTTATTTCAGTTTTATTATTCTCTACTTGCGTTGCATGAATATATATTTTTACTTTCCTTATGTACATAATGTATAAGGAAAGTATTGTGAAGGGGTCGAAAATTCGAATTCGAGTTTTCGACGGGAGAGCACGTTTCAAGCATCCCTGATCACGAATCAAACATTTTTGAAGTGATGTCTGTGTGTGTGTGTGTGTGTGTGTCAGTGAGTCTGTGGAGACGATAGCTGACGAACGAATGGACCGATTCGAACCAAATTTGGTACAAAAATCACAATCCGTAAACACTGGAAGCCTATTGTTTTTATACGTAATCGAATGTTCAGAACCCCCCTAAATTTTCGAATGAAATTTTGAAAAAATCGTCAAAAAATCAAAACCGCTAATAAAGTTACGCAAATTGACATTTCTTATGTAATTTTTCATTAGAAAACGATTGGCATAAATTTTAGAACGCTAACATGACCGTTCTCGAGATATTGTACATTTTTCAAAAAAATTATGAAAAAGTCACATAAAAAAAATTCCTATTGAGAAACATGTTCACTTTTCATATGTAATACCATGCGATAAATTAAGTGACATCATTTTCGTGGATCTAGCTCGTTCCATTCATGAAAACATATACTTTGAATAATACTTTTGTATTTGAACGCCAATAGTCATTTATCTGCTGTAAGAATAACTTTTTTCTTCGTGCATAACGCTTGGCGAGATTTTGGCGACGAATTTGGCGGAATGTCACCAACTTGGCGACTTTTTTGAAATGTTGCCAAATTAATGAAAATCTCGCCAAATGGATAAAAATGATGCTAAATCAATGAAAATGACGAGTCATTGTCGAAAATTCAATATCTTGGAAAGAATATTAGTATCTACTATAAGAAAAACCTATTTTTTTACTGTAAAAGTAGTAAATTCATTACATTATATAAGGAAAGTCATGTGTTGCCCACATCAGATTTTTTTAAATATATCAATTAATATTTTTTCTTAAATTTATTCTACGAGTATTATTGTGCTTAAGCAATGCTGCTATAATAAATATTGTCAATAAATGCCAACTAACTTTTATTCCTCTAACATATGCATGGTACTGAAATTTGTAAGATAAATTTAGCTTTTTTTTTCTCAGTTTAGCTTTATTATGCACGGTGTAAAAATCATTCCATTCCAAACCTATAATTTAATGTCATTAAATCCCAGAAGTGCAGGCAGTAAAAATACTAAAATAGACAGGGAAACAAGCAAAATAAAACGTCAAAATAGAGAGTAATTAACTAAAGTGTGTCTCAACCCGACTTTCTCATACCAGAATTAATTTTTTTTTTCAAATTTTACAAGAAAATTCTTGAAAAATCGGTATCATGGGTTCAAATGATTACGACTATAGCGTGTTACCATTCACTTTAAAGGGCTTGAAAAAATCTTTTAATTGCTGCTATACTTGAAAATGTACCCCCGAGGAGTAACTTGCTTCCCAAGGGGCTGATAACATCACGGACGAAAAAAAAATGCATCACGGCTATTTTTCACAGTGATTGAAACTATTAAGTCTCGTGATCATTGAGCCATAAATAAACCCTTTTATGCACGATTATATCAAATTTTCGTCTCTGCTGCCATGTTAAAATATCTTATGTGGGCAGCACCTGACTTTCCCTGCAGAGGTATGTTCACGTTCTCTTTACTTTAATTACATTTAATTCACTTTTAATTCAATTTTCGTTCTCATTTGGTAACTGGACTTCTTCTCAAAGGCGGAGTAGAGAAAACACGAAAAAACTAAAATATCTCGAGAACGGCTAGTCCTAGTGTAATGGGGTTTGTCTTAATCTTTTTTTCATTAAAATTACGTATTAAACAAGCATTTCGTGGATATATTTGAGCATACGTAGTTTTTTATTTTAGATTTTGGCGATTTTTGCGAGCCATTTTGCAAAAAAAGGCAGGTTATTTTTTTCTGAATCATACCAGAATTTAATCAGCTTCAGGATGTCCCACAAGTGACTTATCTACCAAATTTTGTGGAATTCAGTCCATAAGTTTTTCAGCTAGAGTGCATACAAGTTTTTGCGGGCCATTTCGCAAAAAAAGGCGAGTTCTTTTATCCCGAATCGTACCCCAAACTAATCAGCACCAGATTCGCCCACGAGTGACTTACCTACCAAATTTTATAAAATACGGTCAATTACTTTTTTAGTTAGAGTGGATACAAAATCTGCACAGACAGACAGACAGACAGACAGACAGACAGACACACAGACAGACAGACACACAGACAGACAAACACACAGACGTCACGCTAAAAATAGTTTTTTCGTATTCTAGAGGTCTCGAAACGTGTAGATCCGTCGAAAACTCGAGTTGCGATTTTCGGCATGATTCCAATACTTTCCCTATACATTACCATGTTTTGCAGGGAAAGTAAAAAATATAAAATTTCGAAGGTATCGTTCGAATTTAAAAGAAAAACATTATATCTAGTTCTAGATTTTTTTATAACAAAGTCGGATATAAGAAAAAAAGGTATGCCAATAAAAAAAAATCTGATGTGGGCAACACATGACTTTCTTTATATAATGCAATGAATTTACTACTTTTACAGTTAAAAAAAAAATGTTATTCTTATAGTAGATTCTTATAGTATTTTTTCCAAGATATTGAATTTTCTTCCATTAATCGTTATTTTCATTAATTTAGCGTCATTTTTATTCATTTGGCGAGATTTTTCATAATTTGGCAACATTTAAAAAAGTCACCAAGTTGGCGACATTCCGCCGAATTCGTCGCCAAAATCTCGCCAAGCGTTATGGACGGAGAAATAAGTTATTCTTACAGCAGATAAATGACTATTGGCGTTCAAATACAAAAGTTTTACTCAAAGTATCTTTTTTCCTAAATGGAACGAGCTAGTTCCACGAGAATGATGTCACCCAATTTATCGCATGGTATTACATATGAAAAGTGAACATGTTTCTCAATAGGAAATATTTTTTTTTATTTTATATGACTTTTTGATAATTTTTTTTGAAAAATGTGCAATATCTCGAGAACGAACCCTGTTAGCGTTCGAAAATTTACGTCAATCGTTTTCTAATGAAAAATTACATAAGAAATGTCTATTTGCGTAACTTTATTAGCAGTTTTGATTTTTTGACGATTTTTTCAAAATTTCACTCCAAAATTTAGGGGGATTCTGAACATTCGATTGCGTATAAAAACAATAGGCTTCCAGTGTTTATGGATTGTGATTTTTCTACCAAATTTTCATTCGAATCGGTCCATTCATTCGTCAGTTTTCGTCTCCACAGACTCACTGACACACACACACACACAGACATCACTTCAAAAATGTTTGATTCGTGATCAGGTCTGCTTGAAACGTGCTCTCCCGTCGAAAACTCGAATTCGAATTTTCGACCCCGTCACAATACTTTCCTTATACATTATGTATATAAGGAAAGTAAAACATAAATTGAGGCCATTATGAGCAGAAACAAATGTATTTAAAACAAAGACATCTTCTTCAAATATGAGATGAAAAGGCAGAAAAAAATCCTTCTAAGGCAATTTGTCTCAATTTCTCGGCTTTAAATATAACTAATATTTGTTGATCGTCATCTGCAACAACTCATAGGAAATAGTACACTCCATAGTATTGGTTTTCTTAGAACGCCTGTGAGAAAGATTTCTATTCCATGTTCTGATTCCCTTGTAATTGTGGGATAATTTTATCTTCGATTAGCCACCGTAGTGAGATCTTGTTGTAAACAATGGTAAAACCAATACCTAATTTAAGAGCTATAACTCGACATTTTGAGATTCGTATTTCTGAATGTTAAGACATAATTAATATTCTAAAGCAGACGTTTGAAACACTTTATCTTCTGGGAGAATATATGTATCGTTAGTGTTTTATTTTTCAGCAACCTTCGTGACAAAGAGCTTTACCCGAGGCTGTGCATAACGTTCTGTTGTATACAGCGTCGATAATTCTTTTTTGTTGCACTGATTAGTGTAGACCGACCAACCAGCGGGGCATTCATAGGGAAAATATATAAAGGAGAAAAACAATCGGCTATGCAGGGCCATGGGGGGAAAATATTTTTTGCTATATGCAAGAACAATAGTTTTGCAAAGACATAAGAAAATACTTTGGGGTTGTCTTGAGTCTGTGTGCGGAAAATTGGATTTGGTGGCAATATTTCTATTTTAATCAGTTTATATGTGTCATATAAATGGCAATTTTTACTTAAAGGAGTTTTTCTTTTCATACAGTAAATACAGGGGATATATATCTATATATATTATATTGCGATCTGAACTTTGACTGTTGAGCTTCGGTTGAATTGCTCATTTAGCATTAAAGACAACTGTGCAAGGTAGGAAGGGATTTGTTTAGGTAGGAGGTATAAATGACAACCAGCCATTTTAACCACTCTTTGCTCATTCTTACTAGCTATTTCAACCACGCTTCGCGCGCTCTAACTAGCCATTTCAACCACGCTTCGCGCGTTCTTACTAGCCATTTCAACCACGCTTCGCGCGTTCTTACTAGCCGCATCAACCGCGCTTTGCGCGTTCTTACTAGCCATTTCAAACACGCTTTGCGTGTTTTTATTGTAACACTTGCATTTTTAACACTTTACAACAAAGTTGAAAAGTGTTTATGACTTTGTTCATTCTGTCTGTCTGTCTGTCTGTCTGTCTGTCTGTCTGTCTGTCTGTCTGTCCGTTAGCACGATAACTGCCGTAAAAATGACTTAATCAAAATGAAATTTTAGTATGTTGTTCAGACGGTCTGTAGGACCTATGGGAATATAAATGAATAATATCACACAATTAGTTTTGGATTGAACCCGGGTTGAAAAAATGAAATACATTGAGCCCTATGGGACCTAATTTTTCTAACATTTTTTAAGCGGATTTAAAATTCACAAATTGCTTCGAAAATTTTAGGTAATAGTCAAATTGTTCCATAAAATATATAAAAAAAAATTCAGCTAAATATATTCAGTAGTTTTTTAAATAAAAATTAAAATAATAATTACACATCTTATATGAAACGATCACGTGACCATGATATGAAACGATCACATGACCCACTTCAAAATGAGATATGGCATCCATCTTGTTTCAAATTCGTGATTTTTTAAAGTTCTTTTTAATTCATATTGAGTGTTGTATCCATCCTAAAACTACTTTATTTCTGCTTAAATTCTGTGCATCTACATACTAAAACAACACAATGACAATATATTTGAGTTTAAATTCTCATTCAAATTTGATTATTTCTACAATTAAGCCTATTTTTCACCTATGTAAAATGTAAACAGCAAAATATGTAGAATGAGTTGTATTAGAATTACTGTATTTCTTTAACACAAAATAATTCAGGCCATGGAGTCTGCATGGCTGATATGAATGAAATATTAATTGATTTTATAAACAGAAGGACGATATTTTTCGATGAAGTTTTAAGCATAAAGTTTATGAATTGTAGCTCCATGGTCTTAATTTTTAAATAAAATAAATTATTATAGTATTGTGATGAATGAAATGGAGAAAGTTATGAATGAAATCCTGCTTTTATAGAGAGATCCAGGCGTGTTATTTTTTCTATGACGTCATTTGAATTAATTTCAGTTGTTTTTGATGAAGTTTTCAAATATAATAAATTATCGTAGTATTATGATAGATTTAAAAATATTACCGTGGAATGTATTGCATTTTAGAGATATTTAAACCACGCAATTTATATTTCAATGCCGTCTTTTGAATGAAGTTCATTTTTTTCAATGAAGGTTTAAGTTTTCAAATATAATAAATCAATGTAGTATCGTGATAAGTTTTAAAATATTACCGAGGAATGTATTGCATTTTCGACTTTTTTAAATAAAATTGCATTGAAGTTGGAAAGTGTTTCATAATCAATGCTTTAAGCTGGATTGATCTTTCTTGTTAATAAAAGCTCTGAATTTACACTTCTTAACTCTTTCATTTTTAACACTTTACAACAAAGTTGAAAAGTGTTTATGACTTTGTTCATTCTGTCTGTCTGTCTGTCTGTCTGTCTGTCTGTCTGTCTGTCTGTCCGTTAGCACGATAACTGCCGTAAAAATGAGTTTATCAAAATGAAATTTTAGTATGTTGTTCAGACGGTCTGTAGGACCTATGGGAATATAAATAAATAATATCACCCAATTAGTTTTTTATTGAACCCGGGTTGAAAAAATGAAATACATTGAACCCTATGGGACCTAATTTTTCAAACATTTTTTAAGTAAATTTAAAATTCACGAACTGCTTCGAAATTTTTAAGAAATATTCACATTATCCCATAGAATATATAAAAAAAAAATTCAGTAAAATATGTTAAGTAGTTTTTTAATTAAAAAAATTATTTAATATAGAGAAAAAAACAAATTCAATTAAATTCTGACTTTGGGATATCTTCCAGAAAGAAAAGAGAGAGATATTATATAATAAATATCTCTCCATTTGTTTAAACGTTTTGCATATGGGAGTAGCTTCATATTTTAAAATAAATTTGGTAGATAACAATTTTTCATTTTTTTTAAATTTTATATAACTCTTCATGATAAATTTAATTGATGGCATTTTAAATGCACTTTCCTACGTCCTAGAGAGTTAAAATTTGGTACACAGCTTAAATTTGTTGAACATTTTATTCGACAAAAATTTGATGGATCTTTAAATATAGATCATACATTTTTTTCGAAATGGCCTGAAAATAATCCCCGTTCACTTCTATAAATCATTGGTGTAATATTGTTAAAAATTCTGATGTGGACAGCACATGTCTTTCTCTGCAGACTCATATTCGTTCTCTTTATTTATTCAATGATAATTTGAGTTTATCTGCACAACATAAGTATTTTAAATGACATTGAATTTACACGTTAAACTTATATTTGGTTCTCATTTGATAGCTAGACTTATTGTCAAAGGTGGCGTAACGAAAACGCGAAAAAACTAGAATATCTCAAGAACGGCTAGTCCTAGAGTAATGGGGTTAGTCTTATTCTTTTTGTTGTCAAAAATCACATATAAAATAGGAATTTAATTGATATAATTGAGCACACGTAGTCTTTTATTTTTATATATAACGATTTTTGCTGGCCATTTCGCAAAAATAGCCCGTTCCTTTTTCCCGAATCGTAGTAGAATAACCTACAAATGATTTATATACAAAATCTTGTTAAATTTGGTATATAAATCACTTGTAGGTTATTGAAATATTATACTCCAAATTTTGTTAAATTTGGTTCATTAGTTTTTAGCTAGAGTGGATAAAGGCAATTTCTGCGGCCATTTCGCAAAGAAGGCAGATTCTTTTATTACGAATCGTACTATAATCTAATGAACATCAGGATTTCCCACAAAAAACATACCTACCAAATTGTATGAAATTCGGTCCATTAGTTTTTCAATTAGAGTGGATGTAATATCCACACAGACACACAGAAACATACACAGATACACCCTTACACACACAGACGTCTTCCTAAAAGTAGTTTTTTCGTGTTCTAGAAGTCCCAAAACGTGTAGATACTTTGAAAATTCGAGTTCCGATCTTCGGCACGATTCCAATACTTTGAGTACATACACATACACATATATATTATCTGTGTATCTAAATTCCGTGCCTATGCAATTACAATAGTTGTGATTTTAAATGATCCCTAAACTTTTATTATTTCTTCAAGGAAGCCTAATTTTAACATATGCAGAATGCAAATATCTCAAGCGATTGTAAGATGAATTACATAAGAATTGCTGAATTTTTTTTCACACAAAATTATTTAGCTCTGGAGTCTGGAATACAAGTTATATGAATGAAATATTCATTGATTTTGCATAAAGAATCAGATGATTTATATTTCGATACAGTTTTAAATATTTAAGTATAATAAATTACTGTAGTACTGTGATAATGTAAAATATATTACCACTGACTGAATCACATTTTAGAAATTTTTAAATGAAATTACATTTCAGTTGGAAAGTGTTTCATAATCAATGCTTATGCATGATTGATCTTTCTTGTTAAATTTTTATACGAACCCCTTAGACAAATTTGGCCAAACAGAAAATTTTTATTTTTAATGCAACAAGATCATTTAAAAAAACCCGCATATCTGCATTTTTAAAATGGAGCGAGTTATATTTAATTGAAAATTGAACATTGTGAATGGACAGGGGGACCATATATCAAATTAGAAATGTAAATTTGTGACATATCACAAAAAAGGTAAAACTGGATGTTAATACATAGGATACTCAACCGCGTAGTGAGTACCACTGCTTCATATGATCTCTGTCTGTTGAGACCCAGACCGTCCGACCTACCAGAAAGGTGTAAGGTAACTGTATGGACGGCCGGGAAGTGCCACCCAATTTAGACCGGAACCCAGTGGGGGAGGCATCCACAGGGACCGTACCCTCCTTCCCCTACCACCGACCTCTCGGAAGGACTTACGGACCCACATGTTTAACGTGATCGTACTCCGCATGAACACGGCGGCATTTTGTGGTAGCGTGCAAATCTAGCGCGCAAACCACGGGGATACCGCACCCGAGATGGCCTACAGCACGCGGTGTTCCGAGGTGGTCACCCACCAAGTACTAACCGCGCCCGATGCTGCTTGACTTCGGTGATCTAACGAGAACCGGTGTTTTCAGCACAGTACGGCCGTTGGCCCATGATCTCTGTCTGTGTAATGCTTTATTTAAATGCATTTGTGATAAAAAAATTTGACACATATTAAAGTTTTTCTGATCCAAACAATTTCCATCGTCAATTTGTTTATGATCCCTATTTTCACTGATGAAACAGCCTTTTACATGGTACAGAAAAGTGACATATGTCAGATATTTTCCTTTGTCATAATTCAGTTGATTTTAAAGATACAGATAGGCGGTTTTTAACACTTTACAACATAGTTGAAAAGTGTTTATGACTTTGTTCATTCTGTCTGTCTGTCCGTTAGTATGATAACTACTGTAAAAATGACTTTATCAAAATGAAATTTTAGTATGTTGTTCAGACGGTCTGTGGGACCTATAGGAATAAAAAGGAATAATATCATCCGATTAGTTTTGGATTGAACCCGGGTTGAAAAAATGAAATACATGGAACCCCATGGGACCTAATTTTTCAAACATTTTTTAAGCGAATTTAAAATTCACAAATTGCTTCGAAAGTTTTAGGAAATATTCAAATTATCTCATAAAATATATAAAAAAATTTCAGCAAAATATGTTCAGTAGTTTTTTAAATAAAAATTAAAATAATAATTACACCGTTTATACACACGCTTTATATAAAAAGATCACGTGACCATTATATGAAGAGATCACGTGACTCACTTCAAAATAAAATATGGCATCTATCTTGTGTCAAAATCGTGATTTTTAAAAGTTCTTTTTAATTCACATTTAGTGTTGTATCCGTCCTAAAACCGCTTTATTTTTGCTTAAATTCTGTGCATCTACATACTGAAACAACGCAATTACAATGTATTTGAGTTTAAATGATCATCAAACTTGGATTATTTCTACAATGAAGCATAATTTTCACTTATGGTGAATGTAAACACCAAAATGTGTAGAATGAGTTGTATAAGAATTGCTGCATCTCTTTAACGTAAAATTATTTAGTTCATGGAGTCTGCAATATAGCTGATATGGATGAAACATTCATTGATTTTACACTGAGAAGCAAACGATTTTTTCGATGAAGCTTTAAGCATAGAGTTAAATAACTTATACCTCCATGGAAAGGAATGGAAAACGGTTTATGAATGAAATGATGCTTTTATATAAAGAACCAGGCAATTTATATTGCGATGACGTCATTTGAATAAAGTTCATTTGTTTCCGATGAAGTTTTCAAACATAATAAATTATTATAGTATTATGATAATTTTAAAAATATTTCCAAGGAATGTATCGCATTTTAGAGATGTTTAAACCAGGTGATTTATATTTCAATGCCGTCATTTGAAAAAAGTTAATTTTCTTCGATGAAGTTTTAAGTTTTCAAATATAATAAATTAATGTAGTATTGTGATAATTTTAAAAATATTACCGAGGAATGTATCGCATTTCAGAGATGTTTAAATAAATTGCGTTGAAGTTGGAAAGTGTTTCATAATCAATGCTTTATGTATGATTGATCTTTCTTGTTATGCTTAAATCTGAAAACCGTTTCAAATGTAAGCATAAAAATGGAATAGGGCAACTTTTTGAAAGGCAAAGAGGTGTACGCTCAATAAAAATCCTTTACTATCGTCACTCTTAGTTAGGATTTCTAAAATTTCTATTTCTTTTTAATCTGGAAACTTAGACCTCATTCTATATTGAGAGGACGTGCTCGATTGTTTTTAACAGTGGCTTTGAATTTTTTAATTATTCCTTTGCATCGCCAATTCCATCGAATTTTTGACATATCAGAATTTTGTCGTTGACCTGGAAGCTGAAATGGATGGGACGAGATCCAAACCAAGATTCCATCTTCAATGGTTCGGTAATTAAGCAAAGAGGTTTTGGCGTTTTTAACACTTTACAACAAAGTTGAAAAGTGTTTATGACTTTGTTCATTCTGTCTGTCTGTCCGTTAGCACGATAACTGCCGCAAAAATGACCTAATCAAAATGAAATTTTAGTATGTTGTTCAGACGGTCTGTAGGACCTATGGGAATATAAATGAATAATATCACCCAATTAGTTTTGGATTGAACCCGGGTTGAAAAAATGAAATACATTGAGCCCTATGGGACCTAATTTTTTAAACATTTTTTAAGTGGATTTAAAATTCAGAAATTGCTTCGAAAATTTTAGGTAATATTCAAATTGTCCCATAAAATATATAAAAGCAAATTCAGCGAAATATATTCAGTAGTTTTTTAAATAAAAATTAAAATAATAATAACACCTCTTACATGAAGCGATCACGTGATCATGATATGTAACGATCACGTGACCCACTTCAAAATGATATATGGCATCCATCTTGTCTCAAAATCGCGATTTTTAAAGTTCTTTTTAATTAATATTGAGTGTTGTATCCGTCCTAAAACTACTTTATTTTTGCTTGAATTCTATGCATCTACATACTGAAACAACGCAATTACAATATGTTTGAGTTTAAATGCTCATCCAAATTTGATCATTTCTACAACGAAGCCTATTTTTCACCTATGCAAAATGTAAACAGCAAAATATGTAGAATGAGTTGTATTACAATTGCTGTATTTCTTTAACACAAAATCATTGAGTTCATGGAGTCTGCATAGATGAGATGAATGAAATATTCACTGATTTTAAAAAGAGAAGGACGATTTTTTTCGATGAAGTTTTACGGATAGAGTTTAATTACTTGTAGCTCCATGGTCTAAATTTTTAAATAAAATAAATTATTGTAGTATTGTGATAAATGACATGAATGGGAAATTATTTATGAATGAAATGTTGCTTTTATAGAGAGAGCCAGGCGTGTTATTTTTTTCTATGACGTCATTTTAATGAATTTCAGTTGCTTTCGATGAAGTTTTCAAATATAATAAATTATCGTAGTATTATGATAATTCTAAAATTATTACCGAGGAATGTATCACATTTTAGAGAAGTTTAAACCAGGCAATTTATATTTAATGCCGTCATTTGAATGTAGTTCATTTTTAACACTTTACAACAAAGTTGAAAAGTGTTTATGACTTTGTTAACACTTTCCAACAAAGTTGAAAAGTGTTTATGACTTTGTTCATTCTGTCTGTCTGTCTGTCTGTCTGTCCGTTAACACGATAACTGCAGTAAAAATGACTTAATCAAAATGAAATTTTAGTATGTTGTTCAGACGGTCCGTAGGACCTATGGGAATATAAATGAATAAAATCACCCAATTAGTTTTGGATTGAACCCTGGTTGAAAAAATGAAATACATTGAGCCCTATGGGAACTAATTTTTCAAACATTTTTTAAGCGGATTTAAAATTCACAAATTGCTTCGAAAATTTTAAGTAATATTCAAATTGTTCCATAAAATATATAAAAAAAAAATTCAGCGAAATATATTCAGTAGTTTTTTAAATAAAAATTAAAATAATAATTACACCTCTTATATGAAACGATCACGTGACCATGATATGAAACGATCACATGACCCACTTCAAAATGATATATTTCATCCATCTTGTTTCAAAATCGTGATTTTTTTAAGTTCTTTTTAATTCATATTGAGTGTTGTATCCGTCCTAAAACTACTTTATTTTTGCTTAAATTCTGTGCATCTACATACTGAAACAACGCAATGACGATATATTTGAGTTTAAATGCTCATCTAAATTTGATTATTTCTACAACTAAGTCTATTTTTCACCTATGTAAAATGTAAACAGCAAAATATGTAGAATGAGTTGTATTAGAATTCCTGTATTTTTTTAACACAAAATAATTTAGTCCATGGAGTCTGCATGGCTGATATGAATGAAATATTAATTGATTTTATAAAGAGAAGGACGATTTTTTTCGATGAAGTTTTAAGCATAGAGTTTAATTATTTGTAGCTCCATGGTCTTAAATAAAATGTTTAAATAAAATAAATTATTATAGTATTGTGATGAATGAAATAAATGGGAGAAAGTTATGAATGAAATCCTGTTTTTATAGAGAGATCCAGGCGTGTTATTTTTTCTATGACGTCATTTGAATTAATTTCAGTTGTTTTCGATGAAATTTTCAAATATAATAAATTATCGTATTATTATGATAATTCTAAAACTATTACCGAGGAATGTATAACATTTTAGAGATGTTTAAACCAGGCAATTTATATTTCAATACCGTCATTTGAATGAAGTTCATTTTTTTCGATGAAGGTTTAAGTTTTCAAATAAAATAAATTAATGCAGTATTGCGATAAGTTTCATAATTTTACCGAGGAATGTATTGCATTTTAGACTTGTTTAAATAAAATTGCATTAAAGTTGGAAAGTGTTTCATAATCAATGCTTTAAGCATTATTGATCTTTCTTGTTCATTCTGTCTGTCAGTCTGTCCGTTAGCACGATAACTGACGTAAAAATGACTTAATCAAAATGAAATTTTAGTATGTTGTTCAGACGATCTGTAGGACCTATGGGAATATAAATGAATAATATCACCCAATTAGTTTTGGGTTGAATCCTGGTTGAAAAAATGAAATGCATTGAGCCCTATGTGAACTAATTTTTCAAACATTTTTAAGCGGATTTAAAATTCACAAATTGCTTCGAAAATTTTAGGTAATATTCAAATTGTTCCATAAAATATATAAAAAAAACTCAGCGAAATATATTCAGTAGTTTTTTAAATAAAAATTAAAATAATAATTGCACCTCTTATATGAAACGATCACGTGACCATGATATGAAACGATCACATGACTCACTTCAAAATGATATATGGCATCCATCTTGTTTCGAAATCGTGATTTTTTTAAGTTCTTTTTAATTCATATTGAGTGTTGTATCCGTCCTAAAACTACTTTATTTTTGCTTAAATTCTGTGCATCTACATACTGAAACAACGCAATGACAATATATTTGAGTTTAAATTTGATTATTTCTACAACTAAGCCTATTTTTCACCTATGTAAAATATAAACAGCAAAATATGTAGAATGAGTTGTATTAGAATTCCTGTATTTTTTTAACACAAAATAATTTAGTCCATGGAGTCTGCGTGGCTGATATGAATGAAATACTAATTGATTTTATAAAGAGAAGGACGATTTTTAAGTTAATTTAGAGTTTAATTATTTGTAGCTCCATGGTCTTAAATAAAATGTTTAAATAAAATAAATTATTATAGTATTGTGATGAATGAAATGAATGGGAGAAAGTTATGAATGAAATCCTGTTTTTATAGAGAGATCCAGGCGTGTTATTTTTTCTATGACGTCATTTGAATTAATTTCAGTTGTTTTCGATGAAGTTTTCAAATATAATAAATTGTCGTAGTATTATGATAATTCTAAAACTATTACCGAGGAATGTATAACATTTTAGAGATGTTTAAACCAGGCAATTTATATTTCAATGCCGTCATTTGAATGAAGTTCATTTTTTTCGATGAAGGTTTAAGTTTTCAAATATAATAAATTAATTCAGTATTGTGATAAGTTTCAAAATATTACCGAGGAATGTATTGCATTTTAGACTTGTTTAAATAAAATTGCATTGAAGTTGGAAAGTGTTTCATAATCAATGCTTTAAGCATGATTGATCTTTCTTGTTTTTCCGATGAAGGTTTAAGTTTTAAAATATAATAAATTAATGTAGTATTGTGATAAGTTTTAAAATATTACCGAGGAATGTATTGCATTTTTGACATGTTTAAATAAAATTGCATTGAAGTTGGAAAGTGTTTCATAATCAATGCTTTAAGCATGATTGATCTTTCTTGTTTACTATTCCTTTGCACCGTCACGCCCAAATTTGAATTTTTTAAAATTTTAGAATTTGCCCCTTGATTTCGAAGTTGAGATGGATCCAATGACATAAAAACTAATATTCTAACTACAGAAGAAAAGCTCAGTAACTTTTTATACATCACCTCCGCACTCACTCAGTCATTTTAGAGCATATTATATAGTGTTGAAGAAATCTAAGAAAAATAATTATATATACATTAGTCGTCGAACAGTATGTCCGTGGCATCAATTCTTGTTTGCTTGCGCGATAATAGATCAATCAATTTGATTTTAAGGTTGGATTCAAATCGGTTTTATTTCCGTTACTATAACCGTAACGGAAAGTTACAACTTATATTTATATAAAGGTACACTTACAATTTGAACAGCAGATGAGATGCTACTACGGACGTTATAGTTTAACAGTTTAAAGGTGTTCTATCCATACACAGGATGAGTAAATTACTTTATTGATGCTTGAATGGTGAAGTGCATGCGAGGTTTGTTTGTCTTGTTATATATTTGTGTTAAATAATTGATTTTTAAAATGTCTTTTGTGTTACTGTATTATAGTAGTGAATCTGGATGAAAAAGTTTTTGTGGTATAGTCAGTATGAGTCTTTCAACTTTTTTACATTTAAAGTTTTAGTATAGTGTACTTGGTTTGCGACATTGTATCCGCTTCCGGGAGTGTCGTCATGACATTAAGCTGGCTACATTGTCGTTCTTTCTTCATTATCTTTTGTATTATATATATATATATATATATATATATATATATATATATATTAGAAATATGTAATAATAAAATATTCAAGTAATATTAACATCACCATAGAAGCAAATTCACGGCCATAATGCCGATAAGAGAAGAGAACAGCACCAGCCCAAATTCGATGATTAGTCAGAATTAAATTCCTCCTCAAGTCTGAGTATTTAACTCTAACTAACCCAAACACATGCCTGTTTCAGATAGAGCAATAGTACATTGCTACAAATACTCTAACTCAGACTACAGGCATCAAAAAATGAAAAAAATTAAGATAGGATACATTAAGAAAATTTGTATTACCATGCAGCATGAATATGTATATATATATATATATATCGTATATATATATATATATATATATATATATACATGTATATGCATGTATATACTGCATATATATATATATATATATACACACATATATATATATATATATATATATATATTAATTCCTTGAAATATTTATGAAAATATTTGTTGGATCTTATAACATTCTACTGTACACAGCGTCGATAATTTCATTTCTTGATACATTGATTAATGTTACTGCAGGGCATCGCAACCAACCAGCAGGAACTCAAAGGGGGATAAACATAGAAAACGGAGAAAATAATCAGTCATCATCTAGTATTAAATGCACATGAAATGCTGGGTGAAAACGACTTTTTACAATAATGATAAGCATATAAAGGCGTGAGAAAATACTTCTGAGTTACATTAAGACTATATGAGTGATAATATGAGTGACTATATGAGTGACTATATGAGTGATAAAATATTGAGACATGCACAAAGTTGAGGCTATGTCCCTACAGTGTTTATTTTAAAACTACTTTTATGAGGCATTTACGATTTCTGAAGCCTTAGTAGTTGCCTTAAGTTTAAACAGTGCAGTGCTGCTTGTAATGACTTTTTACAATAATGATAAGCATATAAAGGCGTGAGAAAATACTTCTGAGTTACATTAAAACTATATGAGTGATAAATATGAGTGACTATATGAGTGATAAATATGAGTGACTATATGAGTGATAAATATGAGTGACTATATGAGTGATAAAATATTGAGACATGCACAAAGTTGAGGCTATGTCCCTACAGTGTTTATTTTAAAACTACTTTTATGAGGCATTTACGATTTCTGAAGCCTTAGTAGTTGCCTTAAGTTTAAACAGTGCAGTGCTATTTGTATCCCAAATTATTTTTGCAAGGAAATGAAGTGATATATTATTTTGAACATATATAAATGTTAAATCAGTTATTGCCTCCTGAAAAATAATATAATGGTGGTTAGGGTAACAGCAAATATTGCAATAACATGTACATACTTCCTTCATAGGGTATGTGGTGGTACCTCACACCACCGACTACAATGCTAAGAATAAAAATAAAGTAGGAAATATTTTTAAATATTTAAAATGTTTAATGAAATATCGGAACTCTATAGGAATCTTTCCCAAAGTTTAAACAGTGCTCATTTAACAGATAACAGCATCTATGGACCGATTTTGCCCGTCAACATAGAATATCCGATACAATAATGACGGCAAGAACCCTTCGAACATGCTATAATTTTGTAAACTTGTATAATAACCTATAAAATCAGTCTTTTCTCGCAGAAAGCTTAAAATTTCTTGACATGCAGACTGAGTTAAAATAATATATTTTAAATAAAATATCTCTGTAAGCCTCTACTCGATTTTCTCATATATTCTTATTTCCTGTCTTTTACGCATTACAAGCAGCATCAGACTGAACAAAAATATTTTTATGGACTTCTTGTTATTTTAAAAACGTTCCCATTTTCATAGCAAAAATAAAGTTTCGCTGGATATTATCCAAACTGATGAATTGGATGAATTTAGGTGATTTGTGTTGATATATATTATTTAAATGCCTTTTACATGTAATTAAACTCTTAATTAGCGAATTTTAATTTCTTGGAAAATCAAAGACTGCAGAAATCTTGGGTGTTGAAGCTGTGCTTACATATAATTAAATATCTTTTCTGCTTTTTTTTTCAAATTTTTGAAAGTTATACGTACTGTGCCTTCCATTTAAGACAAACTGCGTTTTCCTATGCAACGAAATCACGTTTCAAATTCTAAGAGAAACTTGCATACTTCTGCTTACATGATTTTAGTTTCTGAATATGTTTATGACAATTTCGGAGACTGCGACAATATAACGTTTAGTCACTAAATCAACTAAACAAATGACAAATCTTAAAACCAGATCGAAGGTCACTTTATTAAACAATCATCCTACAGACGTACATCAAATACAGCCAAAGCGCTTTCGAACATCTTCATGTTCATCTTGAAGGTGTTCATAAGGATTTTCGAAAGATGAACATGAGGAAAGATGAACATGAGGAAAGATGAACATGTGGAAGGACGAACATGAGGATGTTCGAAAGCACTTTGGCTGTATTTGATGTACGTCTGTAGGATGATTGTTTAATAACGTGACCTTTGACCTGGTTTTAAGATTTGTCATTTGTTTAGTTGATTTAGTGATTTAAAATTTTGACGTGTCGCCACACCTGGTATTGTAACGTTTAGTGTTAATAATTATTTTTCCTATATAGCACTGATCGGTGTAGCTACATGTTCTCGCAACCAATTAGGTGGCTATTCCCTGGGAAAAATAAAAGAGAAACATTCTTTGATGTCTCCAGAATAATACACTACATGCAATTCAAAAATCGCTGTGGCTACATGCAAGGATAAAAGTTGAGTGGGACTTAATAAAAATACTATTTTGAGTTATGTAGTGACTAAGTGACAAAAGTTTCGAAAAACTTTGTTTTATTCTTGAAGTTGAGTGTATATTATTGAATATTGAGAATTTTTTTACTACTTATAAAGTTAGTGCAGTGATCTAAGATAATTACGACAAATGAATTTTCATAGAATTATGCACTTTTGCTTTATTAAAAACAAAGGTGGGGGATTTATGTAATCGGGGACATCATCATGTAGCCATGCAACCTCGGATTATGCCGTTCATAGAGGAAGAAAAACTTCACATATATATATGATGCTATATCTGATGAGATGGTGATACTTAATAATGTGAAGTAATGCAGTTATAATACCTAAACAGTAATTAGATTATACATTTCGGTGTTAAATTGTAACAACCAATTGTATTACATATTTACTATATTATACTTTTCGGCAATTACATACAGTGGCGAAGCGTTAGGGTAGACATGGTAGACAGTGTCTTTATAACTAAATTACGATCAAGTAACTTTTTTAATTACTAGGGGGCTCCTCCCCCTGCTCGCTACGCTCGGCAACCCCCGTAACTCGCATCGTGATTTCGCACTTTTGTAACTTCGCACTTTCGTGACGCCGCAGCTACGCAGACGTAATATGCCCGTTGTGAACCGTCCCGTATTATCTAACATCCACCAGCCCTGGACCTCCCTACGTAAACTCTTTCAATCCGGCCAACGCACACAACTGTCTACGTGTTCTATGCTTGTTGATGCTCGCAAAACCCCGGGCTTCGTCCTCCATTCGCTGCCGCTCATTAATTGGAGCTGGCCGCAGGAGTGATGTACCATAGGCATATATAGTACGTTTGAATGACGTATGTCTATTATATGTATAGTACGTCTATTTTACGTTTATGGGATGTACCCGTTGGGGCTTCGCTCCCTTATTTGCTTATGCTCACTCGCTAACCCTTAGCTCGCTTCGCAAACAATTTCATCAAGCTCAGCCTTGCTATACTAACCAACCCTGAAACTTGCTTCTTGGGTTGAGAGGCTTTGCCGTCTACGCTCCTGTCGTTTGTTGAGCCTGCATCGCGAACTTTGCATAATTTTGTCTCTATGGGAGGTTCTTTTTTTAATAATACAAGTATATTGACAACTCCTGGTCTTAGAAAATCGAAACATATACAAAATTTTAAGTGAGGCTATTTCACGGCTACACGCAAAATGAAATTCGGTGCAACTGTTATCCCATGATGATGAGGCAAACACACATACATACTCACAGACAGATTTCCAATTTTATTAATACAGATCTGATACATATATTAAGATCCGTTATCTTGTTATAAAAACCTTATGTTAGATCGTTAAATACATACAAAAATCCAATAATCATGCCATTCCTAAATGATATTAGGTCTATGTTGCTTCCAGGTCTTAATCGGACCCTGATTGTCAGCGTTCCGGAAGCCTTCGTCGTGTGTATATCTGATAGTCGTATCACAAAATTGGCCAACATGATTTGTTTATATAAATAACACAAAGCTTCTGTAGACAAGACAAGTCAGCAAGAATGTGAAAGTTATTTATCATCAGCATGTGTTGAAAAAATGCAGCTGTCTTCGTACGAAAAGAGGGGTGTTCGCAGAAAGAAAGCCCCAGAAAAGAAAATATTTCTGGAGATGTTTTGGTAACTAAGTGGCACACGTCGGTAGTCGCAAATTTGCTGATTTATAGCTTTCTTGGAGACTGCTATTCTGTTTTATGCCGTTCTTTCGAAAAGAACAAAGTATCATAAGATATTCATGTGAGGAAGTTGTGTATATTTTTCGAGGTGGGAACAAAATATTTTATTTTATGAATTGTTAGTAATTAAAAATCATTTCATAGTGGTTATTAGACGATATTGATAACAATGCCAATTAATATTGCATGTATTAGCAGTAAATTAATAGTAGATAATTGCTATATGAAATATCAGTTAATTAGTACTTAATTCTGTCAATGACAGGGAAACTAACACTCTAATAAAAATTAAGGTGCAACTTCTTTTTACTATGTGTAATTTTACTTTAAAATATATAGCAAAGGCAACCCAATTAGTTGGTAAAAAGGTTTTTAATACACTCCCCTCCAAAAAATAAGCACGAAAGTGAAAATCAAGCACAAATCAGGAACGACTGCAACAACTTATTCCAAAGTTTAGAGTAACATAGAATAAATAGGAGTCTGCCTATTATTTGCATAAAAACATTTTCGAATGTACAATTACATATTAAAAAGAAATTAAAAGAAAATGAAGAAAATGGCAGGTCATAGTTTTAAATGTGAAATGCCTGTCAATAAGGAATATGACCTCCTCTCATACTAATGCAGACTTGGCAACGGCGATTAATGCCACAGATTAAGTGCTCAAAGAAGTCGGAAGGCAGTAATTGGGAAGTTACAGCTCTCTCTCAAGAGCATCCCATACATGCTCTTGTCACAGCGGAAAAAGGCACCACTTGTCACGGTGGAAAAGGGCGCACACAATACACAAATATTAATATGTGTGACGGGAATAAATGTGTGACGGAAATCAAGGATCACACAAACGAAGTAAATTGCGGATATTAAGTACGTAGGTGTATAATTTTGCGTTGTGTAATTTCAATAACACCAGGTCCGGCTGCCGAGGCTTACAACATGCAAACTGGACACACAGGCACACAAGCAAGTAACCATATCAAGTTAGGAAAACATGAGTCAAAATTATTTTAAATAAACTCCTTCTTTTTATTGAAATAATTAAATATATATATATATCATAAAATTATAGAAATAATGAAGGCATATTTGGCCCTTTGCACTTAAAATGACTTCAAATTTTATAATACTAGAATGTTGTTTGGCCTTTGCACTTATGTAATATGACTCTATCTAATCATTCTATGTAATAATATATTTTCACATAAATTGACACACGACCATAGAAATTAATTTGAAAACCATATTCATTTTGAGGAATTTGAATATTAAAGAAGATTTCACTTTTAGTAATCATTCATGTTACCAGAACCAGATATCGGTTCTTTTCTTTTTCAAGACCAAAAATGCTCTCATTTAGAGCCGCGCGACTAACACTGAAGATCTGAATTCAACATCACTACAGATGATCACAATCACGCACTGGTTGGATTCAAGTCAAGAATCTCACTCAACGATCTTGGAGGAAATAATCCAAACACCAGGACTGAATTCACTCGTCATTATTGTAAAACATCCAAATAAATCTCGAGACTTAGCAAACTTGGATGGGGAAATCTATGGAACAGCTAGGATGTAGCAGCTAGTCAAATAGGATGTCATCGCGCTCGACTCCTTAATCCCAATCTCCAGAATTTTCCGAAATTAAATCTGAAATAAATAAATGAGATATTAGTTCTTATGAAATAAAAGTAATTGTCTTGGCCCACACGGATTATAAGATTCCTTCCGAATCAAAGTTATAATCCGAAAGACAAAAATGACCGTTGGGTCGTAAATTCTTTTGTGTCCAGTCTTTCGGAGCGAGAAATAAAAGCTCCTTCTCTAGCGAAAACTCAGGGCCAAGAGGGCCCCTCTACTGTGAAAAGTGGAATCCAGGTCACCTCGACCGTCAACTTCATGCACGACATTAAAGTAGCATCCAACGGATTTGTGCGGCAACCTCGCGTCACTGTCTGCAGAATCGAAACCACTGCCCTGCGCAATAATTAAAGAAGTAAGAAATTACTTCGGAACATCTGCAGGAGCGCGATCCCACGCTTTCAGTAAGAAAAATGCAAACTCGAACAGAATTAAAACCTTGGAATAAAAATGGCTTCCGAAAGAGCATGTTTTTGGGAAGAACAGAAAAATGTCGTGTTTCGCACTCATAATGTCCTAAAGCACTATGACACTCTATTGGATTTGGGTCTGGGAAATATAGCCACTCCATTCGCTGGATTTCCTCTGTCATCAGGTAATCGCTTACGATACGAGCTCTATTTAGCCAGGCATTGTCGTCCATAAGAACAAACTCAGAACCTATTGCACCAGCATAAGGGCGAACATAGGGATTAAAGATTTCGTCGCGATATATTTGGCCAGTCACAGTACCGTTGAGGAAAAAATGGAGGTCAGTACGTCCGCCAAAGGAAATCCAAGCCCATAAAAGGATACCACCACCAGTAAATGCGTAGCTCTAGACGCTGTTAATCTCTTGATACCGTGTACCTCTTTCCACACAAAAATCCGTCGATCATCAGACTGCAAAGCGAATCTGGACTCATCGGTGAATTGGATTGAGTGGACTCATTGAATCATTGCTCCAATCATCTATGGTCCAACTGACATGTTCCTGACAGCATCGGAGACGGGCTGCTCTCTGCCTCGCAGACAATGGAGCACAAAGGATTGGTCTCCGCGCATAAAATCCATGTGCGTGTAATCTCCTTCTCGCAGTTGTAACCGATACAGGCTTACCTGTAACTGCAGCGAGGCTGGAACGTAAAACAGGTGATGTTGCTTGACTGTTGCGCCTGGCCAATAACGCTAAGTAGCGATCATCGGAAGAATTTGTAACTCGAGGGCGACCCAAGTCTGGTCTTCTACTTATTGTTCAGCTGTTTTGAAATTAGGTCCATAAGCGTGAAATCACAGAATGGTGGACTTTGAAGAATTCAGCAATTTCTCCAATAGATAGGCCGGATTCTAATCTACCCACTGCTTGCCATCGCTGACCATTATCTAAACGCTTTCTTTGGGATATATCGAGTGAAATGACTATTTTGGATTTTTATCTTAATATCCGTAGTAGAACTAAGTACGCACAGAAAGACGCACCTGCTTTTACCAAGACGCTGATTTACGTATTTGGCACGGAGCCAATTACTACTATGCACGTTTTTCTATATTTGCATATTGTACTTGAAGTATACAGTAAGTTTCGTCCAATAAAATTAATTCGTTCGCTCGTGATCTGAGAATTTGCATTTCGTGCTTATTTTTTGGAGGGGAGTGTATTGATATCATTAATGTATAAGAGCTCATGTTCGGCACATCTGAAACAATCTACATTGCCTCTGATGAGGAACGTAGTGACGTCCGAAAGTGCTCTGGATCTATTTGTAACTTAATGTACGTCATTGATGATGTTAATATTACAGACCGTTTAACCAAACAACGTGGTTGTCTTTGATATGTATTTTAAAGTATTTACTAAATTGGCGTGTTTCAATTCTTATTGACGTGTAATTTTGCTTAACAATGTATGGTGTTTAGTGTCAATAATACACTCTTTGGCAAAAAAAAAAAAAAACGAAGCACAATGAAAAAAGTGACTGTTTTTATTGAAATTAAATATGCGTACACCTCATACACAGGTAATAAAATGATTACAAAATCAAGTGCGCAGGATCCATCAATGGTTAGCAATTGCACATTAAATTTTCAAATCAGTAATTGGTGAAATCCCCTTTGGCGAAAATTCATGATTGTATACGTCTAGGTAAGGAGTGATAAAGTTTCTTAATGCCATCCTGCGATACATTCTGCCAGGCATTCCTCAATTGTTGCTTCGAATGTGTTACATTTCGGGGTGCCCGAATCTGGCGGCCTAGCATGTCCCATACATGGTCGATTGGCAAACGGTCTGGTGACCTTGTTGACCAAGGAACAGTATCAACAGCACGGAGACAGTCCACAGATATGCGAGCCGTATGTTGTTGTTGTTGTTGTTGAGACCCAGACCGTCCGACCTACCAGAAAGGTGTAAGGTAACTGTATGAGCGGCCGGGAAGTGCCACCCAATTTAGATCGGAACCCAGTGGGGGAGGCATCCACAGGGACCGTACCCTCCTTCCCCTACCACCAACCTCTCGGAAGGACTTACGGACCCACATGTTTAATGCGAGCCGTATGTGGCGTGGCATTATCTTTTTGGAAAATGGCTCCAGAATGGAGTGCCATGAAGTGTAACGCAAACGATAGCCAGGATTTCATCAACATATCGTTGAACTGTTAAAGTTGTACGCAAAATGACTAGGGGCGACCTGCTGTCGTGAGAGATAGCACCCCAGACCATCACAACAGGGGTAATGGCTATGTGCCTGTGTAAAATAAAGGATGATTGGGACCGCTTGCCCTGGCGCCTCCACACACGTGCCCGATGGTCATCTACTAAAACACTGAAGAATGATTCATCGCTGAACACTATGCGATACCAGTCTGCTGGAAGCCATGATGCTCGGTTACGACACCACTCTAAAAGGGTCTGTCGATGTTGTGGGGTTATGGGCAGAAGTCTTAAAGACCGCCATGAGCGTAACCCCACCTCAGCCAAGCGTCGTGAGATGTTGGAAGGTACTACGCGTGGTATAGACGAGGCTGTAGCACGTTGGATGGCGGACAATGATGCCGTTGGACCAGTTCGGCCCTGTCGCACAATCATCCGATCTTGCCTCGCATCCGTGCACCTTGGCCTTCCAGAGCCTTCATTCAGCCGATAAGTTCCTTGCAGCAATCATTGCTGCCAGCACCTTTGCACAACAGTGTCCGTTCGGTGCAGGTGGAGGTCTATTGCTCGGTATGACCAGCCAGCTTCACGCATCCCTTCTATACTACCACGTTCGAACTCGTCTAACTGTTTAAAAGGTCTTCGGCAACACCGTAACGGCATTATTGATTGTATCTCCACGGAACTGCAAAGCCGATAACGAGCAAAGATAAACCGTCCACATTTTAAACCTGTTTTATAGGATGCTAGTTGCGCAGTAGAAACGCGCGATATGGCCGAAATTAAGACTCATTGGCCTTGTAAATTTAATCATTTGCATACTTGGTATAAAGGAATTTACATGTGAAATATCGAGATGATCGGATTATTTTTTAGGGGAACTTCGTTTTTTTTTTTTTTTGCAAAAGTGTGTAGTTATATGAATTGAAAATTGACCCAAGTAGGTTTTGCCCTGTGCTCGCGTTTTAGACTTTTCTGTTCCCGGTGGCGGCATACGAAGTTTCAAATGATTTTTCCTTTCCTTATATAAAATAATGTATAAGGAAAGTATTGTGACGGGGTCGAAAATTCAAATTCGAGTTTTCGACGGGAGAGCACGTTTCAAGCAGACCTGATCACGAATCAGACATTTTTGAAGTGATGTCTGTGTGTCTGTGTGTGAAAGTGTGTGTGTGTGAAAGTGTGTGTGTGTGTGGAGATGATAACTGACGAAAGAATGGATCGATTCAAACGAAATTTGGTACAAAAAACACAATCCGCGAATACTGGAAGCTTATTGTTTTTAAACGCAATCGAATATTCAGAATCGCAATCGAATATTCTAATTTTCGAGTGAAATTTAGAAAAAATCGTCAAAAAATTAAAACCGCTAATAAAGTTACGCAAATAGACATTTCTTATGTAATTTTTCATTAGAAAACGATTGACATTAATTTTGGAACGCTAACATGAACCGTTCTTGAGATATTGCACATTTTTCAAAAATATTATCAAAAAATCATATAAAATAAAATAAAAACATTTCCTATTGAGAAACATGTTCACTTATCATATGTGACCATGCGATAAATTTGTGACATCATTCTCGTGGATCTAGCTCGCGTTCCATTCATGAAAAATGATACTTTGAGTAATACTTTTGTATTTGAACGCCAATAGTTATTTATCTGCTGTAAGAATAACTTACTTCTTGAAACGCATGGCGAGATTTTGGCGACGAATTTGGCTGAATGTCGCCAACTTGGCGACTTTTTTCAATGTTGCTAAATTAACGAAAAACTTGTCAAATGGATAAAAATGACGCTAAATCAATGAAAATGACGACTCATTGACGAAAATTCAATATCTTGGAAGGAATATAGATATCTACTATAATAATAACATATTTTTTTTACTGTAAAAGTAGTAAATTCATTGCATTATATAAGGAAAGTCATGTGCTGCCCACATCAGATTTTTGTTATTGTAATACGAATTAGAAACAAGTTTGGTTGTTATCCCAAAACTCATACACTTCTAACATGCAGTAGTATCTCAAGGTTTCTGAGGGTTCCTAGCAAATTTTCATGAAAGGCCCCACCTGAACAATGAATGAAGTAAAACGTCCCAAATCCTAAAATTAGCAATCTGAAAAATCGATTATTTGACAATTTATTTATAATATTTTTACTAGTTCAAAAATAAATACGGTTTCATTACGTAAATTTTTCCACTTCAGATTCTGGCGTAGAATTTGGACCCCTGGGTCAATAATATTTTAGGGGAACTTCGCCTATGATGTAAAAATATTCCGAAACTGCATTGCCCTAATGTATAATCCGATCCTGATTATGCAACTAGAGTCTTTCTGTCTAATACCCGAAGCTCTAATACCATAGAAGTTTTTCTGTCTAATACCATAGTTAAAGCTCAGTAGAATGAGGTAATACTGATTATGTCAATACCTTCAGGCGTTTGTCCTTCAGATTCTCCTGAAATGACAAAATACTGAAATTCCATGAGATCAAAACAAATGTAAAATGCCATAGAGTCTACATTAAGACCACAAAATCACACAGAGATCGCATTCTGGGGGATCATGGTATCACAATCTCAACATACTACGATAAAAATGTCGTTGTCAAAGTGCTGTAAAGACAACTATAAGCTGATTCATAAATGATTTAAATAAGTGATAATGATAAAATGTAGAATTATATAAAATACATGAAAACGTTAGATTAGCTATAATGCACTAATAAGTCTTTAAAAAATACAAAAGAGGACCAATATTTTGAGGTCCTCTGCAAACATGGGGCCCTAAACAGTCGCTTGAGCTGTTTGGCTCCCATGACGCCCATACTAACATGAGACAGGGGAAGGAGGTGGCGGCAAATTTTGGGAAATAAAACTGGATTCTGAGCAACATCAAAACAAATGTAAACTGCCATAGATCCTACATTAAAATCACAAAATCACACAGAGATCGCATTCTGGGGGATCATGGTATCATAATCTCAACATACTACGATAAAAATGTCGTTGTCAAAGTGCTGTAAAGACAACTATAAGCTGATTCATAAATGATTTAAATAAGTGATAATGATAAAATGTAGAATTATATAAAATATATGAAAACGTTAGATTAGCTATAATGCACTAATAAGTCTTTAAAAAATACAAAAGAGGACCAATATTTTGAGGTCCTCTGCATACATGAGGCCCTAAATAGTCGCTTGGGCTGTTTGGCTCCCATGACGCCCATACTAACATGAGACAGGGGAAGGAGGTGACGGCAAATTTTGGGAATTAAAAAACCGGATTCGGAACACGAGACTAGAATGACGTCGAAAGGAAATGATCAAATTATGCCTTTATTAAATTAAATTATTTTAGCGTTTTGAACAATTATTTTGCTTTAGAATTTGTAGTAAAATACTTAAAGAATATGAGAAATGCTATTTTAAATATAAATAATTCTTAAAATGTTTATATTCAAGTTTTTACGTAGCATAGCAAATTCTTAATATACGAGGCACACTTAGCTGAGTCCAAATTTTTACTTTCCCTATATATAGGGTGTCCCCAAAACATTGACCTCGGCTTTTAATCCTTAAATATTGATCTTAGATATATATAATAAATTACAAAGTTGAGTAAAAAGAGGTACAGAATTTAATGAAATCGATAAAAATTTTCAGTGGATTAAATTTGAAGAAATACAAAATTTAAATTTTTATACGGCCCCGTACAAAAACATTTCCAATGAGTTAAATGTGCCCCATACACTAATAAGGTGATGTACAAAATTTCAGCATTTTATCATAAAAAGTCCCAGAGATATGTTTAAACAAATTTGGTGAGGGATTAATCACAAATTAAAATGTGAATGTTTAGAGCAAGAGTGCAAATGACGCAACTCAGAAATGCATCATAGGCAAACAATAGCTGCCTCTTATCTTTAATGGATCTTTGGCATGGATGGAAAACATTTTGAACAAGCTTTGTAATCTTTGTGTAAAGTTATTATTTCTACACAGTGCAGATACTTTTGTACCAATAAGTAGCAAAATTATTATTTATTTATGTAATCATTGTTTTCTTTCGTAATTTGTGTATGACCTCTGAAATGCGATCTGCAGACATGATTTTTCCCCTCTGAGAACCCATGTCGATGCATCGAAGAGTGGTTTAAGTCAGCATTTTTGTCTTCTCATATCTCTGGGACTTTTTATGATAAAATGCTAAAATTTTGTACATCACCATATTAGTGTATGGGGCACATTTTACTCATTAGAAATGTTTCTGTACGGAGGCCGTATAAAAATTTAAATTTTGTATTTCTTACAATTTAATTCCTTTGAAAATTTTAATCAATTTCATAAAATTCTGTACCCTTTTTTTTACGCAACTTTGTAATTTATTGTATATGTCTAAGATCAGTATATAAGGAATAAAAGCCGAGGTCAATGTTTTTGGGACACCCTGTATATACTACAATGTATAGGAAAAGTATTGCGACGAAGTCAAAAATTCGAATTCGATTTTTCGATGCAAGAGCCTGCTTCAAGCATGTCTTAACTCGAATCAAACGTTTTTGAGGCGATATCTGTATATGTGTATGTATGTTAATATGTGTGTGTGTGTGTCCGTGAAATTATAGCTGCGATATCTCACGAACAAGTGAAACGTTTTGAAAATAATTTGGCAGGAATATGACAATCAGTGTCCAATTTTTAAATTAATTAAAAAGAATATTTAAACAAGAAAGATCAATCATGCTTAAAGCATTAATTATGAAACACTTTCCAACTTCGATGCAATTTTATTTAAACAAGTCTAAAATGCAATACATTCCTCGGTAATATTTTGAAACTTATCACAATACTGCATTAATTTATTATATTTGAAAACTTAAACCTTCATCGAAAAAAATGAACTTCATTCAAATGACGGCATTGAAATATAAATTGCCTGGTTTAAACATCTCTAAAATGTTATACAGTCCTCGGTAATAGTTTTAGAATTATCATAATACTACGATAATTTATTATATTTGAAAACTTCATCGAAAACAACTGAAATTAATTCAAATGACGTCATAGAAAAAATAACACGCCTGGATCTCTCTATAAAAACAGGATTTCATTCATAACTTTCTCCCATTCATTTCATTCATCACAATACTATAGTAATTTATTTTATTTAAACATTTTATTTAAGACCATGGAGCTACAAATAATTAAACTCTATGCTTAAAACTTCATCGAAAAAAATCGTCCTTCTCTTTATAAAATCAATTAATATTTCATTCATATCAGCCATGTAGACTCCATGGACTAAATTATTTTGTGTTAAAAAAATACAGGAATTCTAATACAACTCATTCTACATATTTTGCTGTTTACATTTTACAAAGGTGAAAAATAGGCTTAGTTGTTGAAATAATCAAATTTAGATGAGCATTTAAACTCAAATATAATGTCATTGCGTTGTTTCAGTATGTAGATGCACAGAATTTAAGCAAAAATAAAGTAGTTTTAGGACGGATGCAACACTCAATATGAATTAAAAAGAATTTAAAAAAATCACGATTTTGAAACAGGATGGATGCCATATATCATTTTGAAGTGGGTCATGTGATCTTTTCATATCATGTTCACGTGATCGTTTCATATAAGAGGTGTAATTATTATTTTAATTTTTATTTAAAAAACTACTGAATATATTTCGCTGAATTTTTTTTTATATATTTTATGGAACAATTTGAATATTACCTAAAATTTTCGAAGCAATTTGTGAATTTTAAATCCGTTTAAAAAATGTTTGAATATCAATGCTCAATGTATTGATATGGCTCAATGTATGGGCTCAATGTATTTCATTTTTTCAACCCGGGTTCAATCCAAAACTAATTGGGTGATATTATTCATTTATATTCCCATAGGTCCTACAGACCGTCTGAACAACATACTAAAATTTCATTTTGATTAAGTCGTTTTTACGGCAGTTATCGTGCTAACGGACAGACAGACAGACAGACAGACAGACAGAATGAACAAAGTCATAAACACTTTTCAAATTTGTTGTAAAGTGTTGAAAATCAGGACCTTTAATATTGTTAAATGAATAATAATTTCATAGTTTTTCATTAAAAAACGAATGGCAAACTCTAATACGCGAGAATGAACCGTTCGAGATATCGCATTCTTTTCAAATAAATTTATTAAAAATAAATTACATAAAATTAAAAATGGAGCAATTATTATCAAATATGTCCCCTTTCCATGTACATCTACAACAAATATTTTAACACCACTCTCGGGAATCTAGTTCATTCCATTCACGATAGAAGATACTTCTTGTACGAGTTTTGTATTTTCACTCATACGAATTCACCAATCCTTTAATTCAAGGTATAGTAATTTATCTTCAATTGCATTTTGATGAAGGTTTCGTAAGTATGTATGTACGTTAGTATGTACGTTAGTATGAAATGCACGTCAGTATGTCATTTTGTTTATATTAATTAGTTACCAAAATCATTTACGTTTAATTTACGTGTTAATACAGTTTAAATTAAGGTGTTAGTACAATGCCAAAAACATTAAATTGTGGATCTTGTGAACCATTATGTCGCTGTGAAAGAAGTAATGTTTTGCATGTAGGGAAAGTCACGTGCTGATGCCCTCAGATTTTTTTGTAAACTATTTTCGTTAAACTTGAATTCAGTTTATGAAAAGAGGTGGATGAAATGTGCGAACAACGTATTAAACGGATCGAAAAAGTATATAAAATATACAAAAACTGCTCTTCTATCATGAAAATAAAAGTATTCACGTGCAATGAACTTTCGCGTTCTTTTTCTTCTCATATTGTACTTGTACGGGTGCATAAAAAATACACCCCCTATCAGAAGTACAGGTTGAAGAAAAAGACGGCTTTTAAGAAAAAAAACACAGAAAAAAAAAAGTCCCGTTACCCCAAAGTGAAAGCTGGTTGGAAACACCGTCTACCAACTTTTTTCCCACCTTCTACTCAGCTTCCTTTCCGTAACCACAGGTTTGTCAGGGTTTTTTCCTACCCATTTTTTTTCTGATTCATATTTTTTTTTCTTACACGAGAGTTTATTTATCGATTTTCAATATATGTAGTTTTATACTTATTTTCGATTAAAGGGTGGTTTTTTTTTATTGTTTGGTGAAATTATTTTTTGTAAATATTGGGCATTAATAAAGTTATTATAATAATGGTATTTTAAAAGATAAATTCTTATGAATTAAGAAAAAAGAGGGAGGGGGGATGAATCAGATTGAGTGATGTCTGTCTTTCTGGATTGTATGTTGATTTCAATAAATAATTTAATTCTTTAGACCGACAAACTCAAATGTTTATGCATATGCAGTGCATCGTATTGCTCAGTAAAAGTCGATATACATATAATTTTCAAATCAATGTAAAAGCAACTTTTGGAAAGCCCGTATATAATATGAAAATTTGTGATTTACAATTTATTTTATTGAAGTTTATAGGTGGTTCAAAAGAATTAACATGCGTCAAGTGTAATTAATTTGTTATCCGTTTTGAGTTTGAGATTTCTTTAGCTCAATGCAATAATGTTCGCCTTTCACACTTTGACTTCAAGATCAAATATCGGCACTGACAAATTGGTGATTAGCGAGCTTAGAAGACCACACACTATCTTTGGCTCTCAATTAATGAGTTGTTTCAAATATTTAATATTTTATTTATTTCCGCAAATTATATATGCATTGTAAACATGTGCTTCCTATATTTTCCATGACATTGCTATGAAGCAGTTAAACGATGGATAGTTCTAGCATTTCCTTTATACATTGGTCACGCGATTGGAAAAACAATTCATCACAAGCACTTCTCGGCACAGCTTTCTAACTGCTTCATCCTTGAACGTCTGATCTGCAAGCCAACAGTTCCGTTGGGTATCGACAAAAATACCACTGTAGCGAACATTGATAAGTCAGTGTTAAATACCTTGCGCTGGAGACGTTTTTAGCTCAACGCTATATTGTTCACCTGCAACTCTTTTGACTCGGGATAAATCTCCGGAACTGTCAAGCTGGTGATTTCGCGTTGTCGCTAAATATTTAGGCAGATCAATTGAATGCATCAAATTACCATATTAGCCATGATATATTACGATGTTTTTAAATCCATTATTTATTCATAGATCAGATGTACTCGAGAACAAATAAAAAAAATACGGGATGCTGTTTTGTCCCAAAATTGGACCAATAAGATATTGGGCCAATAAGAAAATGGGACATTTTGACTACATTGAATTTCAATGTTGGCTGGCCATTTATAGCCATTATTGGCATGCCAATATATACCCAATATTTAACTACTATTGGCTGCCAATATATTTCAAGTATTGGAAATGTTTCCAATGTAACTCCAATGTTGGAATAATAGTATTGCAATGTCAATATTGGAATGATATTCTAATGCCATTATTGAAATAATATTGTAATGCCAATATTAGAATGATATTGTAATGTTAATATTGGAATATTGTAATGCCAATATTGGAATAATATTGTAATGTCAACATTGGAATATTGTAAAGCCAATATTGGAATAATATTGTAATGTCAGCATTGGAATAATATTGTAATGCTAATAATGGAGTAGTATATTGTAATGCTAATACTTTAAAAATATTATAATGTCAGTATTGGAATAATATTTTAATGCCAATATTGGCATAATATTGCAATGCCAATATTGATAGTCAATGTATCCTCAGCATTGTGGTTACATTGGAAACATTTCAATGAAATGCCAAGGTATACAATATTGGCAATGCTACTAGGGTCAGGATTTGCTATGGTATATCAGATCTAAGTGGTATATCAGATCTATGGTATATCAGATCTCTAATACATATCGCCATTTAAGTACCTAAACGGCATGTTATAAGATTCGAGAGATTACAAATAAGCAGGTTAATATGTTACAGAAATTAATTTTCTTCACTAATGTGAATATTTTGTAATATTCCATGTTCAATAAATAGTTATGTTACACACGTTTTGCCAAAAAATTTTCTGAATATTTCGATGGCCACGTTAAATTCGATATCGGTAATCGATTGACTAACCTATTGCCAACGTGAAAAGATACATTACAAATATTATTACTTTCCTTATATACATAATGTATAAGGAAAGTATTGTGACTGGGTCGAAAATTCGAATTCCAGTTTTCGACGGGAGAGCACGTTTCAAGCATCCTTGAGCATGAATCAAACATTTTTGAAGTGATGTCTGTCTGTCTGTGTGTCTGTGTGTGTCAGTGAGCCTGTGAAGACGATAACTGACGAACGAATGGACCGATTCGAACGAAATTTGGCACAAAAATCACAATCCGTGAACACTGGAAGCCTATTGTTTTTATACGCAATCGAATGTTCAGAACCCTCTAAATTTTCGAGTGAAATTTTGACAAAATCGTCAAAAAATCGAAACCGCTAATAAAGTTACGCAAATAGATATTTCTTATGTATTTTTTCATTAGAAAACCATTGACATAAATTTTAGAACGCTAACATGAACCGTTCTCGAGATATTGTACATTTTTCAAAAAATTCTCAAAAAGTTATATAAAATGAAAAAAAAACATTTTCTATTGAGAAGAATGTTCACTTTTCATATGTAATGCCATGCGATAAATTTGGTGACATCATTCTCGTGGATCTAGCTCGTTCCATTCATGAAAAAGATACTTTGAGTAATACTTTTGTATTTGAACGCCAATAGTCATTTATCTGTTGTAAGAATAACTTATTTATCCGTCTATAATGATTGGCGAGATTTTAGTGACGAATTTGGTGGAATGTCGCCAACTTGGCGACATTTTTATTGTTGCCAAATTAACAAAAATCTCGCCAAATTGATAAAAATGACGCTAAGAATAACATTTTTTTTTTACTGCAAACGTAGTAAATTCATTGCATTATATAAGGAAAGTCATGTGATGCTCACATCAGATTTTTTTAATTTATTTCTCAAAGACATTTTTCGAAGAATGTTACGTACATGTAAACAAAAACATGTTCTGAAAGAAATTCGAGCACGGCGTCACATTGCAGACATTTTAATTCTTAGAAAACGACATTTTAGACTTTTAATCTACAGCTTTTAGACGGACATTTTTACTTCCAGAAGTTTAATTTTCGTTACATAAGCTCCCATCTTAATCATTTAATGTCATGCTGTCAGAGCGTGCTCTCACGCCATGCTCTAACCTGGGTGTCCGCAAATGACACGCATTTAATTGCATTTTCTAAGATTCCGTGCTCTAGAAGGGTGGGAGGGGGGGGGTAAAAATAGGCAGCCATTAAATACTCTTTATTGTTATCGAATGACGCGTGACAGTTGTGTTAATGAGCGTAAGGGAAAAGGTTTAATTTAGCAGTGAAGTAGCAGCTTCAACAAATGGGAAATGTGTAATTGAATTTTTGCCTGGCGACGAAAAAGTAGTTAGCGGGAATTGCTATTTTGCGATTTTCGTGTATATCAGGAAAAAAATTAATTTTCGAACAGGAAATAGGAATGCTTTTTTTATTGTTCTGTGTTATTTATTTAAAAAAAAACGTGTAATATCTCGAGAACAGTTTGTGCTAGCTTTTTAAAATCGGTATCATTCGTTTTCTAATAAAAAATTACGTATAACACATGATTGCTTAGCTACCACTTTTGATGTTTCTGATTTAGAAAAAATATTCGAAAATAAATATTATATTAATTTGAAAAAATATTCGAAAAACTATACTATATTTATTTGAAAAATATTCAAAAATTAAGGAGGTGGGGTTCTTTCAAACATTCGATCGCGTTTAAAATCACTAGGGCTATAGCATTAACTGATTGCAATAATCGTAGCAAATTATGTTCGAAATGTTTCATTCAGTGGTGAGACAACGCATCTACAGACTCATATTTATGCACATACATACATACATACATACACACAGACGTCACATTAAAAACGTTCGATTCGAGTTCAGAAATAATTAAAGCGTGCGCTTTCGTGAAAAAGTAGAATTTGAATTTTCGTCCCAGTCACAATACTTTTTCAACTCATTATACTTTGTATGTAGATATAGTAGTAACACTTCAAACTTTTAATCCAATGTCGTTACATAAACTCGCATCTTAATCATTTAATGTCATGCTGTCAGAGCGTACTCTCACGCCATGCTCTAACCTGGGTGTCCGCAAATGACATGCATTTAATTGCATTTTCTAAAATTCCGCGCTGTAGAAGGGTGGGAGGGGGGGGGAGGGTTAAAAATGGGCAGCCATTAAATACTCTTTATTGATATCGAATGACGCGTAACAGTTGTGTTAATGAGCGTAAGGGAAAAGGTTTTATTTAGCAGTGAAGTAGCAGCTTCAATAAATGGGAAATGTGTAATTGAATTTTTGTCTGGCGACGAAAAAGTAGTTAGCGGGAATTGCTATTTAGCGATTTTCGTGTAGCTCAGGAAAAAAATTAATTTTTGAACAGGAAATAGGAATGCTTTTTTTATTGTTCTGTGTTATTTATTTAAAAAAAAAAACGTGTAATATCTCGAGAACAGTTTGTGCTAGCTTTTCAAAATCGGTATCATTCGTTTTCTAATAAAAAATTACGTATAACATGAATACTTAGCTACCACATTTGAAGTTTCTGATTTAGAAAAAATATTCGAAAATTAATACTATATTTATTCGAAAAAATATTCGAAAATTAATACTATATTTATTCGAAAAATATTCGAAAATTAATACTATATTTATTCGAAAAAATATTTGAAAATTAAGGGGGGGGGGGGTTCTTCCAAACATTCGATCGCGTTTAAAATCAGTACGGCTACAGCATTAACTGATTGCAATAATCGTAGCAAATTATGCTCGAAATGTTTCATTCAGTGGTGAGACAACGCATCTACAGACTCACATTTATACACATACATACATACACGCAGACGTCACATTAAATATGTTCAATTCGACTTCAGAAATGATTGAAGCGTGCTCTTTTGTGAAAAACTAAAATTTGAATTTTCGTCCCAGTCACAATACTTTCCCAACTCATTATACTTTGTATGTAGATATAGCAGTAACACTTCAAACTTTTAATCTCATGTCGTTACATAAATTCGCTTCTTAATCAATTAATGCCATGCTGTTAGAGCGTGCTCTCACGACATGCTCTGACCTGGATGTCCGCAAATGACATGCATTTAATTGCATTTTCAAAGATTCCGTGCTTTAAAAGGGGGGGGGGGATTAAAAACGAGCAACCATTAAAAAACTCTTTATTGTTATCGAGTGACGCGTGACAGTTGTGCTAATGAACGTAAGGGAAAAGAGTTTAATTTAGCAGTGAAGTAGCAGCTTCAACAAAAGGGAAATGTGTAATTGAATATTTGCCTGGAGACGAAAAAGTAGTTAGCGGGAACTGCTGTTTTTGTGTACATCGGGAATAAAGTTTTAAGTTTCGAACAGGAAATAGGAATATTTTCCGCATTATGATACTGGGGTGGATATGATTCCACTTTCAAAGTTGCCAATAAAGTTGAAGATTGTCATTGCTGCTTTTTTTTTTTAATCAAATGGGCAGGCACTTAACTTCCATCATTCGCCTATACATCGGCCAGGAACGTGAACCATTTGGTCGTCCTAGGACGTTGCCCCAGGCGCACCAGAGGGGGGCAGAACACACTGCGCCCAACAACACAGCATCCATGCCTTACGTGGGACTCGAACCCGCAACGCGGCGGTCGAACGATCGCTTGGAAACGTTCGTCTTGACCGCTCGACCGCTGCGTCGGCTTGTTGCTCTATATTGTAAAATTTATTCTTGAGATTTTTTACACAGAAAAAGAAAAAAAAAACTGATTTGGGAAGCACATGACTTTTCTTACCAGACTCAAATTCAGTTTTTCTGTTGTTGTTGCTAATTTCGCTTGCCTTGGTTCTAAACTAGACCAAGTCCATGAGTCCATGAATCTCAAGAAAATCCAAAACCAACAGCGGTTCAGAAATAAGACCATTTCGGGATAGTACCAGGCTGTTAAGGAGATGTGGGGGAGAAGCCGTCGCAAGATAGCAATTAGTGTAGATGGGAAAACTTTACAGTTTTTCTTTCATACTCCATTTCCGAATCAATTGCGGAAAATGACATGATGCATATTTGATATTGTATCCAATTTGGAGGTTATCTGGCAACTTTGCGCCTTTTAAAACATGCCTAGCTCTTCGAAATAAAAACAAATTAAATATTTTGAAAGCGATTGATCCTAATGCAATTGATTTTATTTGTTTTGACGTCAAAAAATTAAGCATTATACAAGAATTTAATTAATACATTTTATTAAACCTATTAGACTTTTTATTTAAGATTTTGACTGTTTTTAAGGATCATTTTAAGAAAAAACCGGTTTTATATCTATAATTTCACCAAAATCTAATTAATATCGGGTGAACCCACAAATAACTTACCTACCAAATTTTGTGAAATTTCGTTAAGTAGTTTTTAAAATAAGGAAGGATACATACAGTGCATAGACACACAGTTAGGCGCACGTCTAGTTGTCACGTTAAAAATGGTTGATTCGTGTTTAGAATGTCCAAAATGTGCAGATCTGTCGGAAATTCAAGTTCCAATTTTCGATCTTACCATTACTTTCTCTATACGCTGTATTGTAGGGAAAGTAAAAATGTTGAGAAAAGTTAGTAGCTTCCTTTTAAAAGACACAATAATTAACGAGCCAAGAAAACGCTTTAATATATAAAACAGCATTCGTAAACACTGAAATTCTGCAAAGGTTCAAAGTCCACCTATGGCCGGTCCAAATGTCCCACCTATGTCCAGTCTTTAGTTTTCAGATTCATAGGTGCCACGGAATCATAGGATTAATTAGGTTTGTATATTCTTTAAAAAAATGCAGTCCTTTCGGACAAATTTTAACCTGTTTAATATTTGACTTCAAAAAATATAATAAAAAATATAAATACGGACCCAAAATCTGAACATCAAGACAATTCGGATATTTGTCTTCGCAATAGCACGTTTGTTTTGCTGCAAGATTTGTTTGATTTACTGCACGTTTGTTTTGCTGCAAGATTGTTTTGCTGCAAGATTTTTGCTGCAAAGTCATATTATCGCTACCAAGTATGCCTCATATTAACAAATGTCATGTACGAAATGATTCATGAGAGACTCTAAATAAAATATATTATATAAGAAAACCAAGTAGATTCACATATTTTATTACCAATGAGGCATTCTGTGCTTATGCACACCCACTATAAAAGTCCATTGATCCGGCAACAACTCTGCAATTAGAACTTGTCAAAAGCCTACCGTATACTTCGTTGGCACCTTTGTCACGTATCACCCGATAGTAATAAAATGCTTCTAATGGTGTTTTTCGATTCCGCCACACGAACGCGCTAACCTGTATAAAAACACATAAATCTGGTATTTGTGGATAAATCTAGTAATCAATGCAATTTCAAATTTGCTAATTTTACGCAATGAAAAATTTGTGAGAGAAGAAATGCATTGTAGCTCGAGTTTAAGTCTGAGTTACTGGTTTTCAGAATGTTTGAACTCCAATCGAGAGTTTGTGAGTTACATGCGTATATGCGTGTGAAGGGTGAGGGAGGAAGAGAGAGGAAAGAGTGAAAGAGGGAACGAGAGAGGAAGTGGGTCAGAGAGTGAAAGCGTTAGAAAGTAAGAGAGAGAGTGTATTTGTTGGATATTGAAAGAGTTTGAGAAAGAGGGAGTTAGAGTGCGTTAGAGCATGATAGAGGTAAGAGTGAGTGAATTAGAGTATGAGAGAGGTGAGAGTGAGGGAGTTGGAGAGATGTGAGAGTGAGTGAGTTGGAGAGAGGTGAGAGTGAGTGAGTGAGTTGGAGAGAGGTGAGAGTGAGTGAGTTGGAGAGATGTGGGAATGAGTGAGTTGGGGAGAGGTGAGAGTGAGTGAGTTGGAGAGAGGTGAGAGTGAGTGAGTTGGAGAGGGGTGAGAGTGAGTGAGTTGGAGCATGAGAGAGGTGAGAGTGAGTGAATTGGAGCATGAGAGGGGTGAGAGTGAGTGAGTTAGAGATAGGTGAGAGTGAGGGAGTTAGAGAGAGGTGAGAGTGAGGGAGTTAGAAAGAGGTGAGAGAGAAAGAGTTAGAGATAGGTGAGAGTGAGGGAGTTAGAGAGAGGTGAAACTGAGGGAGTCAGAGTATGAGATAGGTGCAAAATAGAAAAACGAATGAGAGGAAAGAAAAGGATAGGAAAAAGATTGAGGACAGAGAGCTAGACGGGAAAAGAGAGACAAAGAAGTGAGAAAAGCTAGAAGGGAGAGAAGAGAAAACGGGAAACAGAGCTGGAATAGAGAAAGTGGAAGAAGGCAGAGCACAAGAGGAATAGTTAGAAAAACTGAACACGATATCTCGTACGAATGGATCAAATGAAAATGTGTCACATTTTTATATTTTGTTAACGATGAAACCCTATTGATTTCGAGCTTAGTCAAACATTAGAAATATCCTCAGGATTCCCAATTCTTTATTTTGAAGAAACATGCAAAACCATTGATCAATCAAATTAAATAAAGGATCACTTTATATAATGCTTTATATTAGAAAACAAATAACACGTTAACTTTTAAACAGTAGCATGAACCGTTCTTGCGATATTGCACCTTTTGAACATAATTCATTAATGTCATAGAATTTAATATATATTATTAAATATGGTTACGTAAGTGGGCTTTTACATGAAACATAGCAAAACAAATCGATTGATGTCATTCCCATGTAGCTAGCACCTTGCAGTTCTTGTTGTTGTTGAGACCCAGACCGTCCGACCTACCAGAAAGGTGTAAGGTAACCGTTTGGACGGCCGGGAAGTGCCACCCAATTTAGACCAGAACCTAGTGGGGGAGGCATCCACAGGGACCGTACCCTCCTTCTCCTACCACCAACCTCTCGGAAGGACTTACGGACCCACATGTTTAACGTGATCGTATTCCGCATGAACACGGCGGCAATTGTGGCAGCGTGCAAATCCAGCGCGCAAACCACCGGTCTACCGCGCCCGAAATGTGCCAACAGCACGCGGTGTTTGTTCCCAGGTGGTCACCCACCCAAGTACTATCCACGCCCGAAGCTGCTTGACTTCGGTGATCGAACGAGAACGGGTGTTTTTAGCACGGTAGGGCCGTTGGCTCCTTGCAGTTCTTGTGGAATAACGCATATTGTAAGGGTGTTAACTGTTAAAAGGCCAAAGGAGTTAATTATTGATAATAAGAATTATGATATCCATGCCATCATTCTGTAGGATTGACACATACTCACTGTGCAGTCATCGATCCTATTAATTTTCCTCCAACCACGTAAAAAGTACATTAGATGAATATCCTGTGATTTAAAATATTAATTCTTGATTTAGAAACTAGCGGTTATTTTAAAAGGAACCAATGATCCAATCACCAACCCGAACTAAAAGAACTAGTGTTTGTTAGAATTGTCAGCCATTCTCACAGGATTAGGACTCAAATTAATCGAATTTCAGGAAATTTTTCTGTGGAACGCGATAATAATTCCCGGAACAAAACACCGTTATATATAGTACATAGGGTTAAATAATAATTTCTACTAATCTATGGATATTAATAGTTTAAAAATGGTATGTATTACACATATAAGCTAAATGCATTCAAATCATTATGGAAACTAAAGTTGTGCAAACTAGAAAATTAATTGGAATATGGCTCAACTCGACTTTCTCATACCAGAATTTTTTTTTTTCAGATTTAACAAGAAAAAAATTTGAAAAATCGGTATCGTGAGCCCAAATAATTTCAACTATAGCGTGTTACCCTTCACTTTAAAAGGCTAACCATCCTTGGGGGACAACCCCAAGGAGGGTCTAATGACGTTACGAAAATAAATTGTTTCGCGGATATTTTCCAGAACAGTGATTGAAACTATTAAGTCTCGTGATCAATGAGAAATAAATAAACAATTTTATGTGTAATTATGTCAAATTATGTCCTATGCTTCCATGTTAATATATATATATATATATATAAATTTCGAAGAAATTCCGATGTTTCCAGTCGAATTAAAAGAAAAACTTCTATCTAGTTCTAGATTTTTTGGAAACAAAGCCGTTTATAAAGTTTCGTAAAAAACCATTTATATTTGTAGCTGCTATCGTGTACACACATCAAACAGACTGAAGAACATCATTAAGTAACTAGAATTTGATAGAATTTTCAGCTATTTTTAGGATTGGGACTCAAATTATTTGAATTTCAGAAGTTCATGGTATTATTCTTTGTAGAACAGGATACTATTTCCTTGAACAAATAAACCGTACTATATACTGCATAATGCGTAGGGAAAATGAATGATTTGTACTAAGCTATGGATATTAATGGTTTAAAAATGGTGTCTATTACACAGAGAAACTAAATGCATTCAAATGATTATGAAAACTAATGTGTTGCCAAGTAGAAAAAATAACTAGCCGAATACCCGTTGAAAATCCACGGTCCCACAATAAGCAACCACCGAATAAGGCAAATTTTTAAATAAATCATGTTTCTTATTTATTCGAAAAATCAAACATTTGGTTTTGAGGCACCCCCAAAAGTTGAAAATATCGGAAAACTGAAATTGCACATGTTCTTCCTTTCGAACTATCTACCAGTACACCGAATTTGAAGTCTGTCTTATTCCGAAGCATGTTTTTTTATCAATTTACCTTTCGATCGTTTTCCTCTGGAGCATCCCCTTAAACGAAAATGTTTGAAAAACTATATTCGTTTTGGGTGTTTTTGTCAAATGAGTAGTCCATATATCAAATTTCAAGCCTTTATCAAGTTTTAAAGGGTTCGTTTCTCATTTATTCGGAAAATCGAACATTTTTGTGTGCGGCATCCCCTTAAGTGAAAAATATTGGAAATCTGAAATTGTATACTTTCTTCCTTCTAAACTATTTACCCGTACACCAAATTAAAAATCTATATCTCATTCCGAAGCATGTTTTTTTTATCAATTCACCTTTCGAACGTTTCCCTCTAGAACACCCCTCTTAAACGAACATTTTTGAAAAACTATATTCCTCTTGAGCGTCTTCATCAAATGATTATTCCATATAATAAATTGCAAGCCCCTATCAAATTTTAAAGGAGCCGTTTCTCATTTATTCGGAAAATCGAACATTTTGGTGTGCGGCACTCTCTTAAGTAGAAAATATTGGAAATCTGAAATTGCACATTTCTTCCATTCGAACAGTTTACCCATACACCAAATTTGAAGTTCCTCTCTTATCGCAAAGCATGCTTTCCCATCATTTCACTTTTCAAACGTTTTGGTGTGGGGCACCCCCTCTATAGAATGTTTTCGAAAAATTCGATTTTTCCAGGGGGTTTCATCGAACGACCGAGCCGTGTACCAAATTGCAAGTTTCTATCTATACGGGAAGTGTCTGAAAAAAGAGTGACAGACAGACGGACACTTGGCAATTAGTATATACTAGAAGAATACCCGTTGAATATCAACGATTTCACAATAAGCTACACCTGAATAATGTAAATTTTCGAATAATTCGCGTTTCACATTTATTCGGCAACTCGAATATTTTGATGTGCAGAACCCCTAAAGAAGAAAATATTGGAAAACTTAAATTGTGCACTTCTTCCTTTAAAACTATCTACGCGTACACCAAATTAAAGCCTCTATCTCACCCCGAAGCATGCTAATTTATCATTTCCCCTTTCGAATGTTTTTCTGTGGAGCAGACCCATAAATAAACATTTCTGAAAAACTATGTTCATCTTGAGTTTTTTATCTGATGATTGGCTTATATACCAAATATCAAGCATGTATCACATTTAAAAGGAAGAGTGTCTCATTATTCGGAAAATGGAACATATTGGTGTGCGGCACACCTTAAAGTAGCAAATATTGGAAATCTGAAAATGCACACTTTCTTCCCTTCAAATTATCTCCCCGTACACCAAATTTGAAGTCTCTATCTCATCGCGAAGCATGTTTTTCTATCACTTCATCTTTTGAACGTTTTTCTGTGTTGCACCCTCTTAAATGAACATTTTTGAAAAACCGAATTCATCTTGGAATTGTTTTTCAAATGATGACCCCATTTATTAAATTTCAAGCTTCTATCACATTGTAAAGGAGGCGTTTTCAGTTTGTTCGATAAATCGAATATTAATATAGTGAGCGACACCTCCCTACAATAGCAAATGTTGGAAAACTGAAATTGCACACTTTGTACCTTTCCAACTATTTACCCCTACTCCATATTTGAAGTCTCTATCTCATTGCAAAGCATGCTTTTTCTATCAATTCACCTTTCGAATGTTTTTGTGTACAGTACCCACCCCCTTAAATATGCATCTTTGAAAAAATCCTTTTTCATTGGGTTTACTATCACATTATTCGCCCATATACCAAAAATTAAGCCTCTATCAAATTTTAATGTAGTCGTTTCTCATTTATTCGGTAAATCAAACATTTCGGAGTGCGGCACCCCCTTAAGTAGAAAATATTCGAAATCTGAAATTGTATACTTTCTTCCTTTCAAACGGTTTACCCATACACCAAATTTGAAGTCTCTATCTTATCGCAAAGCATACTTTCCTATCATTTCACTTTTCGAACGTTTTGGTGTGGAGCACCCCCTAAACGAACAGTCTAGAAAACTATATTCGTTTTGGGTGTTTTCTTCAAATGATTAGCCCATATACCAAATTTCAAGCCTGTATCAAATTTTAAAGTAGCCGTTTCTCATTTATTCGGAAAATCGAACATTTTGGTGTGCGGCACCCCCTTAAGTAGAAAATTTTCGAAATCTGAAATCGTACACTTTTTCCTTTCAAACGGTTTACCCATACACCAAATTTGAAGTCTATCTCATCGCAAAGCATGCTTTCCCATTTCACTTTTCAAACGTTTTGGTGTGGGGCACCCCCTCTATAGAATGTTTTCGAAAAATTCGATTTTTCCAGGGGGTTTTATCGAACGACCGAACCGTGTACCAAATTGCAAGTCTCTATCTATTCGGGAAGGGCCTAAAAACAGCATACGGACAGACAGACAGACGGACACTTGGCAATTAGTATATATAGATATACTAATTGCCAAGTGTCCGTCTGTCTGTCTGTCCGTATGCTGTTTTTAGGCCCTTCCCGAATAGATAGAGACTTGCAATTTGGTACACGGCTCGGTCGTTCGATAAATATAGATAGATAGATTCAATTAATGCAAAATCTTTTTGATAAATATTTTGATACAAATGGAATTAAAATCTGTGGAAACTCCCTCAAGAGGGAACTTCCACTACAATAAGTTTTTAAATGTTCTAATATTAATTTTCAGTGTATATAGGTGTAAAATATTAGGTGAGAAATAACAGTTTCAGTATACTGAAAACTGCAGGCGAAATAATAAAATTAAATTCTTCGTAAAAAATATTGATCATATATCAACAAGAGTCAAAACGTCTCTTCTCTAACTTCCCATTACATTTTATTTGCACCGTTGTCCGTTTCACACGACAGCAATAAAATGCCGAGCCTGTGATTTTGTTCTCTAACACGAGAATTTAAACGTTGATATGTAAAAATATATCTTGCATTTGTGGACACTTTGACACACACACGTAGTGGCTGCAAATCTAAATTTTATAACTTTTTGGCAATGAAGTTGCGAACTCGAGTGTAGTGAATTTTCTATCGAAGGCCATGGTGCTAAATTGGGGCATAAGGTTATACATTTTATTGCTTGTTAAAAATTATTTTATTAATTGTTTATCCATATGATGTAGCTGAGTAAGACTGGCTGAAGAAGTGATACATTTACATCCCAAACTTCTGAAGGTAGAAATTTGAAACTTTGCATACACGTGGAACACGTCGACAAATAAAGTTAGAAGTTCAATATTCGGCAAGTTGAGATAGAAATTTCTTATTAAATTTTAAATAATCCTAATGATTATTCGAAATGGCATATATGTTATATTTATACGATTTTTTCAGTTTTTATCTCAAACAGGGTAACTCAAATCAAATTTCTACAAAAAATCTGTTTTAGATACACGAAATTCGGTTTGCTTAAAATTCTGTAGCAATCTATAAAATTTTGTAGCAATCTATAAAATCCTGCAGCAATCTATAAAATCCTGTAGCAGTCTATAAAATCCTGTAGCAATCTATAAAATCCTGTAATAACCTTTAAAATTCTGTACCAATCTATAAAATCCTGTAGCAATCTATAAAATCCTACAACAATCTATAAAATCCTGTAGCAATCTCTAAAATCCTGTAGCAAGCTATAAAATCCTTCAGCAATCTATAAAAGAAAAATTATAAACATCAAAATTTTCATATTTTAGGAACCTTAATGACTATTTGAAAACTCTCATTGCCATTAAGGTAATATCGTATTTATCAGATTTGCCCATAAAGATTTTCTCATTTTGACTTATCAAAATTTTACAGAAAATCTGTTTAAGACATTCGGTTGAAATACAGAGCGCCCAAAATAGCAACTTTTCAAATTTAAAGTACTTTATTGAATCGACTTTAGAACACCTACTCAAGCTATTCTTTTTCCGAGCCATTTTGCGGATATAATTGTTGTTTTCATAGGATTACATGCAAATCCGAGAGTTTGTTCGGAGACAGTTATTTCGGCTGGCACCAATTCTATCTGGAAGTGACGTGGGCTGCAGAGTTTAATTACGGTACGTCACGAATGCAGGTGCGAGTTGGCCAATGAGGGCCGGATTATTGAGTGACGTGGGAGTTGTCGAAAGGACACTCCGGGGTTTTTGGATCTTGACCTTCGTGGTGGCAGGACGGCCAGAAGGCACGGTGATATAGAATTAAAATTCTTTAATTTCGATCGGTGGTTATTTAAAATGTATGATTTAAAAGGTGTGTGATGTGAAAAATGGAGTTCTTCTAGTTTGCGTATTGGCTATACTGAGATCTAAATTTTCATCTCCAACAGTGGTAGTACTGGTAATTTCGAATAGTCAGATAATGCTTGGGCCATCCTGGGCCCTTCTACGACTGGGGTTCGAGTTGATTATGCGTGTTCTCCTGATCTACCTTCGCCTCAGTCCGGTACCAGTAATATCTGATGTTTATTTCCAATAATCTGCGAGTACAATTTTTACTTTCCTTATATACATAATGTATAAGGAAAGTATTGTGACGGGGTCGAAAATTCGAATTCGAGTTTTGAAGTGATGTCTGTGTGTGTGTGTGTGTGTGAAAGTATGTGTGTGTCAGTGGGCCTGTGGAGACGATAACTGACGAACGAATAGACCGATTTGAACCAAATTTGATACAAAAATCACAATCCGTAAACACTGGAAGCCTATTGTTTTTATACGCAATCGAATGTTCAGAACCCCCCCCCCTTAAATTTTCGAATGCAATTTTGAAAAAATCGTCAAAAAATCAAAACCACTAATAAAGTTACGCAAATAGACATTTCTGATGTAATTTTTCATTAGAAAACGATTGACATAAATTTTAGAACGCTACCACGAGCCGTGTTTGAGATATTGTACATTTTTCAAAAAAAATATCAAAAAGTCATATAAAATAAAAAAAAATTTCCTATTGATAAACATGTTCACTTTTCATATGTAATACCATGCGATAAATTGGGTGACATCATTCTCGTGGATCTAGCTCGTTCCATTCATGAAAAAAGATACTCTGAGAAACACTTTTTTATTTGGACGCCAATAGTCATTTATCAGCTGTAAGAATAACTTATTTCTTAGTGCATAACGCTTGGCGAGATTTTGGCGACGAATTTGGCGGAATGTCTCCAACTTGGCGACTTTTTTAAATGTTGCCAAATTAACGAAAATCTCGCCAAATGGATAAAAATGACGCTAAATCAATGAAAATGACGACTCATTGTCGAAAATTCAATGTCTTGGAAAGAATATTCGTATCTACTATAAGAAAAACCTATTTTTTTACTGTAAAAGTAGTAAATTCATTACATTATATAAGGAAAGTCATGTGTTGCCCACATCAGATTTTTTGTATTGTTGAGAGACATTATTTTCCATTTCTCCATCAAGTGTTATCACGGGAGGACATGGATCGTCAGTATCTGCAAAAATCTGAGTATCTACGATGGTGTCCGAGTTGATTATGTGTGTTCTCCTGATTACCCCTGGACTCAGCCCGGTACCAGTAATACCTGATGTTTATTTCCATTAAACTGTGAGTACAATTTTTTGTATTTTTGAGAGCTATTGTTTTCCATTTCTCCAATCAAGTGTTATCACGAGTGGACATGGTTCGTCAGTATCTGCAAAAATCTGATTATTTACGATTAGTAATAAATAAATATATATTCAATTAAGTATTGTTATGCTTTCCACTGTTTGATTGATTTAATGTGTGCTCTTACCTTTTGCTTCGAGTTAAGGCTAACCAAGCGATTCATGGAATCGGCCGGGGAAAAAGAACCTGGACATGGAACCGTTTTTTTTTACAACGCAAATACGATCACTAGTTGGTAAACTAAAACCGATACCAAATCTGGTACGGTGTTAACTTCATACTTTTCCACTTCTCAAATCTAAAATAAAAACATGTTTCACAATTTGGTACCGTGAGAACTCAAAAGATGTTTCACAATTTGGCATCGTGAGAATCCAAAAGTTGCTTCACAACTGTAATGACTGGTCAAAAGCTACATTTTTTCAAAATATGTCATTATTCTCCAAAATTCAACAGGAGATGTGTTTAAATTATCACAATCGAAATTTGGTATGCTAATTGTCATGTAGATATCGTAATAGAAAAAATTATAAAATTTGAAGATTTTAAAATTTAAGGTACCCTGATGGTTGGTCAAAATCTTGCAATTTTATTTCCTTAAAAGACGACACTCGTAAGCTTTGCAGAACACAGGTTAACTACATACAGTTGCAATTCGATATGTTGAATGTCTAGACTGCTCCAGGTGTACTGAAGAAAGAAGCAAAAATCTACAGAAAGGGCTGATGCCCGACAAAAAACAAACTTGTAAAAATAGCCAAGTTCTTCAGCTTTATAAGTGTCAGCAACAAAAATAATTGAGATGAATATCTATTGTGAAGCTTATCAAACTTCATGAATATAAAGTATAGAGCAAAAAAGTTTTTGGATGTACACCGAGTTCCAAAAGCGAAGCACGAAGCAGTAAATCAAACATATCTCATAATGCTCTTTGATTGACTCCAAATTTCACAAGAAGGAAGTCAGTAGAGTAATATATTCATGAGTGTAATAATAAAATTAAAGAAAATATATTTAAGCATATGTTTTCCCTTTAAATGCTTACTTTACACTTAGAAGACTCCGAAAAGTTTTGTGTGCTACACAAATAAACCAAACAAGCCTTAATAGAGGTTGTAAAGTTAGGAATGAGTTTTAAAGAGTGAAATGTATATATTTATTTACAATCTGCTGGGAAATTTAAAGGTCATTCGTTGGAGATTTTGTAAAATGTTGTTGTTGAGATCCAGACCGTCCGACCTACCAAAAAGGTGTAAGGTGACTGTTTGGACGGTCGGGAAGTGCCATCTAATTTAGACCGGAACCCAGTGGGGGAGGCATCCACAGGGACCGTACCCTCCTTCTCCCTACCACCAACCTCTCGAAAGGACTTACTGACCCACATGTTTAACATGATCGTACTCCACGTGAACACAGCGGCAGTTTTCTCAGTAGCGGGAATCGAACCCGGGCCTACCGAGTGCAATTTCCGCTCGCTAACCATTGGCCTACCGCGCCCTAGATTTTATAAAATGTGGGATTACTGATTGTAATGAATCAAAATAATACACAGAAACTTAGTCTGTAAGCAAAGTAGTGAGTTACACAAATATTTTAAAGGTTTGTCATATAAGTAAAGCATTATAAAACGTAACTTTGCTCACAACTAATGAATAACTATATCACAACGTAAAATCTTGAGTGCAAACAAACCTAGAGTTGAGGCCAAAGCAGGGCCAACCATGCCGCCTAAGCTAGAGGGTTAAACCAACTAACCCTTGCTTTGTATGACAAAGTAGAAACAAAACGAAAAATAGCAACACAATATGAAAATACAGTGCTATGCAGAAGAAGATTGAGACAAAGGAAAAAATAATTACATGGTTGTGCCATAACGCCGCGAACCCCCATTACCCCCCCCCCCCACAACACCGAGAAAATGCTATGTTGCATAAATATTAATTGCATAATAAATGGAATAAAATATACAACATTTTAAAATAACTTTCTAAACTGGTAATATAAACCAATAAAATAAATTATCCACAAAAATGTTGACCGAACATCAACGCCAGAGCGAGTCAGAACTTCTTGTCTCGAACTTTTCATGCATTTCATTTGCATCGTTGTCACGTTTAACCCAGTAGCAATAAAATGTTCAGATTGTGATTTCAGTTTCCGCAGCACGAGAACTTAAACGTTGATACGTAAAATATACCATGTATTTGTGGATACTTTGCTCGATGTTTTGACACATGACGTGGCTGTAAACCCAAGATGTTACTGCTTTTTTAAATGGAGCTGTGAAGTTATATGTAATGAAATTTCTGTCACAAATCATGGTGTTTCATAGTCGTGATAGACCGTAGGCGTAGTTGAGACCTCGTAAAGGAAGGCGGGGGGATTCAGTGCTAGATTTCATTTTATAATATGAATTTATAAAGAAAAAATCTGATGTGGACAGCACATGACTTTCCTTATATAATGCAATGAATTTACTACTTTTACAGTTAAAAAATGCTATTCTTACAGTAGATACTTATATTCTTTCCAAGATATTGAATTTTCTTCAATTAGTCGTCATTTTCATTGATGTAGAGTCATTTATATCCACTTGGCGAGATTTTAGTTAATTTGGCAACATTTAAGAAAGTCGCCAAGTTGGCAACACTGCATCATATTCGTCGCCAAAATCTCGCCAAGCGTTATGGACGGAGAAATAAGTTATTCTTACAGCAGATAAATGACTATTGGCGTTCAAATACAAAAGTGTTACTCAAAGTACCTTTTCTCGTGAATGCATCGAGTTAGATCCAAGAGAATGATGTCACCAAATTTATCGCATGATATAACACATGAAAAGTGGACACGTTTCTTAAGAGTAAATATATTTTTTTGATGTTTTGATAAATTTATTTGAAAATGTGTAATGACTCGAGAACGGTTAACTCTAGCGTTCTACAGTTTGTGTCAATCGTTTTCTAAGGAAAAATTACATAAGAGATTATACATACATAAGAGACTATTTGCGTAACTTAATTAAAGGTTTTGATGACTTTTTCAAAATTTCACTCGAAAATTCAGGAGAGCTCTCAACATTCAATTGTGTTTAGAAACAATAGGCTTCCAGTATTCACGGATAGTGATTTTTGTACCAAATTTCATTCGAATCGCTCTATTCGTTCGTGAGATATTGTCTCCACAGACTCACTGACACACACACACACACACACACATCACCCCAAAAATGTTCTATTCGTGATCAGGGATGCTTGAAACGTGCTCTCCCGTCTAAAACTCGAATTCGAATTTTCGACCCCCGTCACAATACTTTCCTTATACATTATTGTATATAAGGAAAGTAATAATCTAATTGCGTTCAGACACTGGAGTGTATAACTTTCCCAAACTCCTTAGCTACGTCACTGTGTTAGACATGGTATTTACTTTCTCTACACTATTACTAATACAATTAAATTTCTCTCCGAGTTATAATTTTTCTTAGCTGTCGGTCACACACATACTTTCCCTTATGAAATCTAAAAAATTTAGTATTGAATTTTATAGCAGTTTCATACCCCGCGCCTGCCATGAAAAATAAATAATCTAAATTTTTTTTCATTTCCCCAAATAATAAAAATTAAACATTAACTGGAGTGTGGTTCAATTCGACTTTCTCATAACAATTTTTTTTTTAATTTTACAAGAAAAATTTAAAAAATCGGTATCGTGGGCCCAAATGATAACAATTATAGCGTGTTACCTTCCACTTTAAAAGGCTTGAAAAAATCTTTGCTTTGATATCATACATGACAATGTACTCCCGGGAGGTGGTAACTTGCTCCCCAAGGGGGAATAATGACATCGCAAACAAAAAAAATCTGATGTGGGCAGCACATGACTTTCCTTATATAATGCAATGAATTTACTACTTTTACAGCAAAAAAATGTAGGTTATTCTTATAGTAGATATTTATATTCTTTCCAAGATATTGAATTTTCTTCAATGAGTCGTCATTTTCATTGATTTAGCGTCATTTCTATCCATTTGCAAGATTTTCATTAATTTGGCAATATTTAAAAGAAGTCGCCAGGTTGGCGACATTCCGCCAAATTCATCGCCAAAATCTCGCCAAGTGTTATGAATGGAGAAATAAGTTATTACTTTCCTTATATACATAATGTATAAGGAAAGTATTGTGACGGGGTCGAAAATTCGAATTCGAGTTTTGACGGCAGAGTACGTTTCAAGCATCCCAGATCACGAATCAGACATTTTTGAGGCGATGTCTGTGTGTGTGTGTGTGTGTGTGTGTGTGTGAAAGTATGTGTGTTCTTTCAAAGATATTGAATTTTCGGTAATTAGTCATCATTTTCATCGATTTAGAGTCATTTTTATCCATTTGGCGAGATTTTTCTTAATTTGGCAACATCTAAAAAAGTCGCTCAGTTGCCGATATTCCGCCAAATTCGTCGCTAAAATATCGCCAAGCGTTATGGACGGATAAATAAGTTATTATTATAGCAGATAAATGACTATTGGCGTTCAAATACAAATATATTACTCAAAGTATCAATTCTTATGAATGGAACGAGCTAGATCCACGAGAATGATGTCACATTCATATTTGGGGCTGCTATCGTGTTCACAAAAAATCGACCACACACATCGGACAGACAGGGGCATCAGTCTAACAGAAATCAAAAGGTATTCTTAAAGTCTTAACCATATATTGGCATCAAACTCTCAAATTCGAAAAGTTTTGTTATAACAATACTCTTTCTATACTATATTACATAATATGAGAAAGTCAAAAGGATGTGCCTTCTGTTAATAAGATGGAAAATAGCAATCAAGCCCTCTTCGCTGAGATATAATGATATTAATACAGAAAAATGTTTGCAACCTCTTTTAGAACTGGTTCCGACTTTGTTTTTTCAGCAAAGCTTTGCTCACTCTCAGGCAAGGAACTTATTGGAATTAAGATCAACATGGACTAAGGTTGCTTTATTTTAACTAATAATTGGAAGGTGCAATTTTGTCTAACTGAATTTTTTTTTCACTAAGGAGTGGGAGGCATATAAATATTTAGATAATCAATTTTTAACAGTGTCCAACATAGTTGAAAAGTGTTTATGACTTTGTTCATTCTGTCTGTTTGTCCGTTCGCACGATAACTGTCGTAAAAGTGATTTCACCAAAATGAAATTTTTGTATGTTGTTGAGACGGTTTTTGGAACATATGGGAATGTAAATGACTAATATCATCCGATTAGTTTTGAACTTAACCTGGGTTGAAAATGCGAAATACATTGAACACTATGGGACCTAATTTTTAAACATTTTTTAAGCGAAGTTACAATTCACAAATTGCTTCGAAAATGTTGGGAAATTTTCAAATTATCCCATAAAATATATAAAAAAAAAATTCAGCAAAGTATGTTCAGTAGCTTTTTAAAAAAATTTAAAATGATAATTACATCCATATTATATGAAGAGATCATGTGACCCACTTCAAACTAAAATATGGCATCCATCTTTTTTTCCCAGTGTACAAATCGTGATTTTTAACGTTCATTTAAATTTGTATTTAGTGTTGCTTCAGTCCTAAAACCGCTTTAATTTTGCGTATTTTCTGTGCATCTATATTCTGTGCCAACGTAATTAGAATATTTTTGAATTTAAATAATCATCAAACTTTGATTATTTCTACAACGAAACCTAATTTTAATAGATGCAGAATGTAAACAAGTGATTGTAAGATGAGTTGTATAAGAATTGCTGAATTTTTTCACGCAAAATTATTTAGCTCTGGAGTCTGGAATAAAAGTGATGTGAATGAAACTTTCATTGCTTTTACATAGACAGCCAGACGATTTATATTTCGATGACGTCATTTGAATAAAGTTCATTTTTCTTTTAAGTTTTCCAATATAATAAATTATTGTAGTACTGTGATAATTAAATATATGTCAGAGCTGAATGTATTGCATTTTAGATATATTTAAATAAAATTGCATTTCTGTTGGAAAATGTTTCATAATCAATGCTTTATGCATGATTGATCTTTTTTGCATCTCTCAGGGAGGGAATGAAACAGATATGATAATTCAATACTCAATTTTAAGTACATAAAATACTATGTATACTATACAGGGTGAGTCAGAACTAATGGGCCAAACTTTAAGTGATAAATCACATCTAAACAAGCTCCCCCACTGGGTTCCGGTCTAAATTGGGTGGCACTTCCCGACCGTCCAAACTGTTACCTTACACCTTTCTGGTAGGTCGGACGGTCTGGGTTTCAACAACAACATCTAAACAAGCAATTTTTGTCATACCAAGCAGGGTCGTAACGTAAGAGGTGAACCGCTAGACGTCTCTGACATTGAACGCAGTGACGACTGCGTTAGAACTAGCCAGGGTTTAAGCTGATCGCCTGATCTCTTCTGTCTCAACTTTTTCTTATGGGGCCATTTGAAAAGTCTCATCTACGATAGCCCCATCGACTCCGATGAGGACCTTGTTGCTAGGATTGCTGTTGCTGCCGGCGTTGTCCCAGATATGTCGGGTGTTTTTGCTAACGTGCGCCCGCTACGTCGCAGGTATGAAGCCTGCACTACTGCTGATGGTCGCACTTTTGAGCAGTTTCTGTAACTTTTTCAGCAATTTCTGTCAGTAAAACGTACTTCGTGCCTACTCTATCATTTTGGTGTTTCTTCTTTTCACGAGAGAGTCATCATTTCCTCATTTCATGAGCTACCACCTAGCTGTTCACCTCTTGCGTTACGGCCCTGCTTTGTATGACAAAAATTGCTTGTTTAGATGTGATTTACCACCCCTTAAAGTTTGGCTCAAGAGTTCTGACTTACCCTGTATATAAAGTATTTTGAAGAGGACGAAAATTTGATTCGTACTTTGATGGAGTTAAATGCTTCGGACATCCATGAATACGGTTAAATGATGATTTGAATGGTGTGTGTCGACGAATATGGTAACTCGACAGCGTTAAGGGATTTTCGTAAAATTTTATACGATTGTTTCAATTGAAAAACAGAGGAAGCTTATGGATTTTCGGTACTAAAACAACTAATTACTAATAATAATATTCATTGATTAGTCATTAAATACTTGATTTAGCATGTAAAGGCAAATTAAACCATTTATGGCTCAAACCTGCAAATCCTCTACTAATTGGTTTATTTATGCTTAAGTGTCAAAAATAATTGAAAACAACTAAAACTAACTGGTTCTCATATCAGAATCCATTTTAAGTAGCTTTTTTTTCAAATGTTATAAGAAAAATTGGGAAAAATCGGTGTTATGGGTCTAAATGATTACAATTATAGCGTGTTACCTTTAACTTTAAAGGGCTTGAAATTTTTTTTCAATTAATACCATACTTGATAATGTGCCCCGTGGGGACGAGAAACTGGCCCCTGAGAAGGACTAATGACGTTACGAACAAAACATTGTACGTAGCTATTTTTCACAACATCGATTGAAACTGTAAAGTCTCGTCATCAATGAGCCATAAAAAACCCTTTTATAGTCGATTATATCAAATTTTGTTCTATGCTGCCATGTAAAAAAATATAAAATTTCAAATAAATTTCGAAGTTTTGGCTCGAATTGAAAAATTCTATCTTGTCCTACATTTTTTGATAACAAAGCCGGATATAAAGTTTTATGAAAATCCATTAATATTTGTGGCTGCTATCATGTACACAAGAAATGACTAAAGACATCCGACGGACATCACTCCAAAAAATTGTCAAAGCATGCTCAGGAGGTCTTAAAGCATATCGTCATCAAAATTGAAAATTTTCGTGAAAACAACACTTTCCCAATACTGTGTATGAGAAAATAAAAATTGCTATTACCAAGTAAGTAGACATCCTGCTTGTAATCATTACAAGAAATCAATATAGTATATCATTGTTTTGAACTTGAAGCATACTTTTCTTGCAAAATGGAAGTCCTTAACATCACAATATCTCTCAAAAGCTTGGCCGGATTTACAGAAAGACTTTAAGATGAATTATAAATGAGGTATAACAAAAATAACAAATTTAAATTGAAATTTAATCATTTGGTCTGTATAATTAGACATTTATAATTAAAGAACCTGGAAAGCACATTAAAAACGAAAATTATGCTTTTATATAACTTTAAATGTCCAAAAAATAAAATAAGCGCAATGTGGTCCTAAATAATATGTTGTTCATATTCCACAATTGTCTGACAGTGTACAATAAAGAAAAAACTTTTGCAGTTTTGTAGGAATTTATGCCTGTAACATTGTGAGATTAAGGTACATCTATGACACCTTGAACAAAGCCACACGGTGTGAAAAATTTGAATCCACATGCTGTTTCGGGATGGTCTGAAATTCGGAATCCCATACATATATCATGAATGTCCTGTGCTATTCGAACTGTGTGTTGAACTCTGAACACTAGTAGATAGGCAAATATATTGTGCGTAATATATAAATTATCCCTTTCATAAATATTTTTAAGAAGGCGTGCGAAGATTCGATTGTGGTGGTTTTAAATCGATGAGTGTCTAGCTGCTGGGCGTCTGTATCTCAGAGTTGAAATTGTATGACTGAGCTCTAACAATGATTGAATAAAAAGCTCCAAGGGATGCTGAGAGGGGAGGGTGATAATTCGAACATTAAAAGTAAATGGGGGAAAGAAAGCAAATTAGAGATCCCAAAGAGTTCTTATTGGCCAAGGTTGAGGGGCGCGTTGAACTAAGAAAGGCACTAGAAAAGTGTAATAAGGTAAAATTGTCCTTATCAAAATTATTACTATAGGACTTACCTATGATGCCGTCACTAAGGGTGGAGCATGTAAGCTCCTGGTTCTCAAGCTGTAGAGACAATCACACAAAATATCAATAAATACACTTATTTTAATTTGATCAATTACTTTAATATTTAATTTCATATATATATATATATATATATATATATATATATATATATATATATATATATATATATATATATATATATATGTAGAGAGATCTTGATTATTAAAATTATTCCTAAATCCTTCTGGACACATATATCTTCAACAATATTTAATCAACACATACATTTACAACACATAATTTAAAAGACACATATATATTAGAACACATTAATTACTATTAGCTACCGAAAATCTAAGTAGTTCATTTAGTTTAAATACACGAGCTCGTTATTGCGATAGGTTCGTACGACCTTATTGTTAATTATACGATATGTACTATGAATTGTGTGACTTCCATAATCATTATAACAGATGAAACATATCCATACCTCATGTTTGTTTGTACCTCGATAGTTGATGGAGCCAACACTATGCTGGAAGCCTGCGTATAATATTTTAATACGCCACTATTTCACTGTGCTCATATTTAGTTCACACATCACATTTTTGCCGATCCGCGTTTCTTTGCGCGATCGCAGGAGATATTTTTGAATACTCCTATCAAACATTAGGTGCGTCTAGGACGCTGTCGAAAATGAATCTCTGGGAAACTTGTAGAACATTCTTGAAAACACTTTTTCTTTTCACTTTGTAGTGTCATACCACGTCTTTTGATTCGTTGTTCTGATGGAGGGGATGCACGCTGTTTATTTATGTTTGCATTGCCATTGGTTCCCTCTGCAGCATTTAAATAGCTCATTAGCTTGCTTGGCATCCGTAATTGAAATTACAAAATGTCGTGCACGCCTTACGACAAAAAGAAAGAAAGTTTAAGTCTTGCAAAGAAAGGAGTTTAAAATTTAGACAGTTAAACTCGTTGTAAAATATTCTTAAATTATTAATTTTAATATTAAATTAAGATTAATTTAAGATATTAAAGAATCAGAGCTAGAAAATGGAACGAGGTGAAGCTGCTTTTTCTTCTCTTGATGAGGGTTTTATCGATGCAAATTGCATATTTCTTTGGTGATAGTCAGAACTTCTTGTCTCCAACTTCCGATTCTCTTCATTAGCACCTTTGCCACGTTTCACCTAAGACTACTGCAAAATTTGATAGTAATCGTTTTAAGTTCTTTATTAATCAACTGAAGTTTGAGATCCCTATGAATGACAGAAACTCGGGACCTATTGTGATTAGCGGGGTTTCTAAGCTGTATGCTTATTTAGCTTATGCGGATATCCGGCCCTGCTAGAAAAAGTAGAGCGATTGAGAAAATAATTTTAACGCTTCAAAATTTTTTGAAGCGTTATAAACCAAATACATTCGGGTAAAAAAAGATTTTCTACAAAATTGTTGTACACACATTAATGCCACAGCAAGTCAGAATTTCTTGTCTCCAACTTCCGATGCTTTTCATTAGCACCGTTGTCACGTTTTACACGATGCCAATAACATGCTCAGATGGTGATTTCAGTTTCCGCCGCACGGAAACTTAACCGTTGATATGTAAAATATATCATGCATTTGCGAATACTTCGCTGGGGTCTTTGATATATGTCTTGACTGTAAATCCAAACTCCACAATTCTTAAGAAATTAATTGTGTGTAAACTTATGACCAATGAAATTTCTTTAGCAGGCCATACACAGTGTTCCAATGGAAGTCTTTAAGAAAAATCAATAACCTTGTAAGGAAAAGTCCATGAGTGTTCACGTTAGGTCAATCCAGGGCTCGCGCTATCGATCGTCATTGTCGCATTTTGCGAAAGAAAATTAAATTTGGTAATTGAAAAAAAGATTTGGCGAAAGTTCTGGCTGTTATGAATTCTGTCGATGTTATAATTAAAAATCGCGGTATACAAATTTTACTACTGTGTGTCTTTTCTAAAACAATAATCTTCAGAATTTGAGAATTTATAAATCGGATTAAATTTTTTTAATTGAAAAGTGGAAATAAAATTTGGTAAAAAAAAAATTCCATTTGGCGAAAGAAAATTTCATTTGGAAAAAGAAAATTTCATTTGGCGAAAGAAAATTTCATTTGGCGAATAAGTTGGCGAAAGTAAATCAAAAATTCAGAGAAGTCCCTGTTTATCTATAGAAAAGTGACCATTCCCGATCGAATAACAGTAATTCCAGCGCACCTAGTGGAGAATTTAAAAAGTTAGAATAACGAACTCGGCAACAAAAAGGTATGTAAAAAATATTAATTACAAAGTTGTACAAAATTATCTGATGATTAGGAATGAATATTAGGAACGTATTAAACGCGTATATACAAGGCAATACATACATGTTAAGAAGTCGTATCATTAGGAAGTGTAACCCGTTGACACCTACAATGTTTGCAAAAGCACGCTGCCATATTTTTTTCTGGAATTCAAATATACATTGTTGCTGACAAAGGGCATTTTGAACAGGCACGTTGTTTAGCACGAAGCAACATGTAGTACATTAGATTCCAGTGCATGTTGTTTATTTCTGCATTCTGAATAAGGCAGCCATACCTGTGTTAGATATTCTTGTGTTAGCCATTCTTGTGTTAGCCACTCTTATATAAGCATATTATGTTAAATATATGCTTTTTGTAACAGTTTTACGGCAAATCCCAACTAATTAGACAATACTCTACAGCTTCGTAATTGTCTTTATTCGCCTATCTCGCTTTTTTACCGAATTCATTATTCTAAGTTTTCAAATTCTTTACCGGGAGTGTTGCAATCACTTTCATTTGATTGGACATGATCACTTTATTATAGATAAATCTAACGTGAGCACTCATTTTCCTTACAAAGTTATTGTTGCAGGAACCTTGTAGTATTGTTCTGAATTAGGATTAAAACTTAAAATTTCTCTAAAACTGCTGTTAAAATTAACTGAATTGTGGCTAAACTCGATTTCTTCATACCAGAATCCATTTTCAGTAGCTTTTTTTTTTTTAATTTTGTAAGAATTTTTTTGAAGTATTGGTATCATGGTTCCAAATGATTACAATTATAGCATGTTACCCTTCACATTAACAGACTTGAAAAAAAAATCTTTCGATTGAAACCATATTTGACAATGTTCTCTCGGGATGCGAGTAACTTGCCCCACGAGGGGTTTAATGACGTCACTAACACAAAAATTATATTGCGGCTATTTCCCACAATGATTGAAACTATAAAATCTCGTTATCAGTGAGCCATAAATAAACCCATTTATACATGATTATGGCAAATTTTGTCCTATACTTCCATGTTAAAAAATCTGATGTGGGCAGCACATGACTTTCCCTGTAGAATTAAATTCATATTTTCTTTATTTCTTTAATAATTCATTAGACTGAGATTAATTGCACCAAATAACACTAAATTTGCGTTTTTACTTCAATTTTTGTTTTTATTTGATAATTGGACATTTTGCCGATAGCGGCGTAACAAAAATGCAAGACATCGCAAATATCTTGAGAACGGTTAGTCCTAAAGTATAATGGAATGTGTTACATTTTTTCCTCGTCAAAAATTGCGTATAAAACAAGAATTTAATTGATACATTTCAGCATACGTAGTCTTTTTTTTTTCATTTAGATTTTGGCGATTTTTGTGGGGCCATTTCGTAAAAACGGCAGGTTGTTATTCACCGAATCGTACCAAAATCGAATCAGCACCAGAGTGTCCCACAAGTAGCTTATCTACCAAATATTCTGAAATTTGATCAATTAGCTAGGGTGGACACATGAAATTTTTGCGGGCCATTTCGTAAAAAAAGGCGGCGTCTTCTTTTCCGAATCGTACCAAATTCTAATCAGCACCAGAGTATCTAACAAGTAACTTATCTACCAAATTTTGTGAAATTTGGTAAATTAGTGTTTCAGCTGCAGCGGATAAATAAAATTTTTACGGGCCATTTCGCAAAAAAGGCGGGTTCTGTTTTCACGAATCGTACCAAAAACTAATCAGCCCCAGGGTCATATCCAAGTGACTTATCTACCAAATTTTATGAAATTCGGTCCATTAGTTTTCGAGTTAGAGTGGATACATACATTGCACAGACACAGAGACAGACAGACAGACACACAGACGTCACGCTAAAAATAGGATTTTCGTATTCTAGAGGTCTCGAAACGTGTAGATCCGTCGAAAACTCGAGTTGCGATTTTCGACATGATTCCAATACTTTCCCTATGCATTACCATATATTGCAGGGAAAGTAAAAAACATAAATTTTCGAATAAATTTCGATGTTTTCATTCGAATTAAAAAAAAAAATCTATCTAGTTCTAGATTGTCTGATAACAAAGCCGGATATAAAGTTTCAAGAAAACCCATTGATATTTGAGGCAAAACACAAGAAATTGGCCACAGGCAGACAGACGGACATCGATCTAGAATAGTCAAAACGTGTTCAGGAGGTCTTAAAAAATATATTGGCATCAAAATCACGAAATCGAAAATTTTCGTGAAAACAATACGTTCTCAATACTATGTATGGCAAAGTATATATTGATGTTTAAATTGGTATATTTGCATTATTTGAATTTTGAAGCTTACTTGTAGCAAACCTAACTTTACATTAATATGGTATAAGATAAACTATAAACCTCCGTTATGTTATAGAGTTCATCTTTTTATCCGCTAAGTAAAATATTTAATATATTTTATTATTTAGTAAAAATTGAAAATTGAGATTTTGCTGCATTAAATTGCTAATTTGATTTCAAATCATTCAAACTTTTTCTTTAAAATTCAGTTGATATAATCAATATATGCGAAATGTGCGTATGAAGGCAAAGACGAGTGCCGGTCATAGCGTCCACGAAAAGTATTCAAGCTAGCCTTGTAGCGAGTATAGAAAAGAAAATAATAGAGTCGACCCTCTTGGAGGATTGGTCATTATTCGAAAATCGATTAAATGATCGATCGATTTTCAAAATTAGATTGAGCGGGATATTTCATTAAAATTACATTTTCTTTAACCATGAACTAGTCGCATTACAATATATAATTGTCAAATTTATTTATTGTGCTTTTGGTCTCTCCAGACCCTCCAAAAGCCCTCTGGCGACCTAGAAGGCTGAATATCTGCACACTTAAATTATGGATTGCGATACAAAAACTAATGAAGCCGGCTTTTTGATTTACCCCTCTCTCATCTGGAGGCAGAGAAAATGAGAGGGTGGGGGCTGAAAGTATTTATAGAGTCTTCAGAAGACCATATGTTAATCTAGGTGGCTGAATCTTTGCAGGCTTATAGTATCGACTACAATACAGAATGTAGCCGTATTTTCGGTATAAGTCTCTAGAGCGAATGAAAATGGGGATTTTTGGATTTGCTAGGAAATAGGTTTCTTTTTTCCGAAAACATTTTTCAGACCCCCCCCCCCCTCCCCTCAAAAAAAGCTCCCGGGTGATCTTGAAGGCTGAATTTTTCCACACTTATATGTACCCCGGCCATCCAAATAGCTGCTCTAAGTCCTTGGACGAGTCGGGTGGTCTGGGCTTTCGACACTTAAATGTAGTATCGACTTCTAAACAAAACTATAGAGCATGGGCACCACTGTGAATAAACAACCTGCGTAGTAGAATGCGCAGAAGCGTAAGGGCAACGATTGTAAGTTTCTAAAGTAACCGTTTTAATACAGAAATAATGAAAATGTCCATTCTGCTAAAAAATGAATATTTTGTTTTAGAAATGTAAGGGCAAAATTCTCCGTGTAACGTCACGTGCTCATGCTTTATAGGAGCCGGGTTTTTTCTTAATCCCTCTCCCCCCCCCCCTCTGGAGTCAGAAAAATGGGGAGGAGCTAAAAGTGTTTATAGAGCCACTTAGAAGTCTGAATTTCTACAAACTTATAGTGTCGACTACTGTACAAAATTAACGTAACAGTATAATATTTTTTCCTTCGAAAATATTTTTCAGACCTCCCAGAAGCTCTCTGGTGATCCTGAAGGCTGAATCTGCACACTTACAGTATCGACCATTGGACCGAACATGGCGCAGCCTGCTTTTATTTTTTTCCCCCGAAGTCGACAAAGTGGGGGAGACTCAATTGAGAGAGCTATTTTCAACGCTAAGCACCATACATTGAAAAAAAAAATTAGTAGCTTTTTTTTTTCCTTTCAAATTTTAACTGACATTTTATGAGAAATCGGTATTATGGATCCTAATGATTATAATTACAGCGTGTTACCCTTTACATTAAAGGATTTGTTGTTGCTGAGACCCAGACCGTCCGACCTACCAGAAAGGTGTAAGGTAACTGTTTGGACGGCCGGGAAGTGCCACCCAATTTAGACCGGAACCCAGTGGGCCGCGACTGCACTCAGTACTAGAATGTGGTGGTGGACACGTTGTAGACTTGCAACTGTAAATCATGCTGAAATAAAATATCTCATTCTACAATTATTACCTCGCATTGTTTTTCTTCGCAGCAGCGCCTTTCTAATATCGAGATTTTGAACTACATTTTTTTCGTGCCATACAAAACCCCCCCACAAGGGTGAATATTAATCTGCAAACCGCATGTCTCTCCGGCCCATAAATATTTTTTTATAGCGTTTTACTTTTGCTCCGAACTTTTGAATTACACCTGTACTTTCTTAATACTACATATGAGAAAGTAAATATTAAATCGAAAAATAATACAGAAAGTAAAAATATTTGCAGCTTAATATTTTCAGAGTGTTAATTTCCCTCCCTTCTTTGACAGGCGTAAATACTAGTTTGTATTAGAAATATATACTAATCTATACCAATATGTATAAATTTATCTATAAATGTATATATACTAATATACATGCTAATATTAAAAATTTACATAATCCATCTGAGTACTTTATTTTTTAAATCTGGAACCACATTCCACCAACACAAAATAACAGTTTACTTTCAAATTAACAAAAACATGTCCGCAATCCGAACACAACTTTCTTCTGACTCCAGAAAGCCCCCTTACAACGGGATAAAATCGTAGCCGGGCCCCCTAGGGCCATAAACGAACAGAGATGACCCCGCACCAGAATGAAGTGCAGTCCTCTGGGGGCCCGGGCCCCGCCTTTGGCCCTTTTAATGGTCACCCTGGGACTGCGCCGTGTAGCTGTACCGAATGGCCATGTTACTGGATCGTTAATCCCGAAGACTTTATTTCATCAAGGGGACGGAAAATGGAGTTCCAAGAGAGCCAGGTTTTTCTAGAATTTTAGAGGTGTATATTCTTTGAAGAACGTCTTTCCGGGGGTTTCTCTTAGGGATAAGTCGTTTATTGAATTGTTCTACAAGTGTGCTTATGGGGTGGAAGAACTTTAGCCTGCGTTCAGTGAAATTCTTAACAAAGGGCGCAGAAAAGGTTTCATTCAGTTGTGTTTCCTCGGTTTAACCTTTGAGGGGCTAAAAGCGAAGTTCGAGTTAGCATTAATTACTTTTCCTACATGCGTACTATAATGTACGGGGAAAGTATCGAGGCGGGATCGAAAATTTGATTTTAAGTTTTCGACGGAAGCCGACGTTTTAAGCATTCCTGAATCTGAATCGGACGTTTTTGTGCCTATGCATATGTATGTTAGTGTGTGTGTGAGTCTAACATGCAAAATTTTACGGACGAAGGAAGCAATTCGAATACAATTTAGTACGATTAATATACCCAGTGAATACTGTGATCCTATTAATTTTAAACGCAATAGAATGTTCTGAAGGCATTCCTTCTCCCAATTTGTGAGTGAATTTTTAAAGAGAATCATTAAAAATCAGCATTTTCAATAATGATAAAGAACAATCGTTTCAAACGTAATTTTTTTACTAGATAGCGTATCACATGAACTTTAAAACGCTATGAAACATTATCGATGTACAGCATGATTTTCGATTAAATTTTTGTAAAAAATATATGTAAATTTAAAAATGTAGTAAGTACTGTCAAATATGCTCACTTTTAACATGCAATATTGTGCAACTTCATTCCCGCGAATGTAATTCGCGCCATTCAAGAGAGCAGACATTTTTACTTTCCCTGCAATACATGGTAATGTATAGGGAAAGTATTGGAATCATGCCGAAAATCGCAACTCGAGTTTTCGACGGATCTACACGTTTCGAGACCTCTAGAATACGAAAATCCTATTTTTAGCGTGACGTCTGTGTGTCTGTCTGTCTGTCTCTGTGTCTGTGCAATGTATGTATCCACTCTAACTCGAAAACTAATGGACCGAATTTCATAAAATTTGGTAGATAAGTCACTTGGATATGACCCTGGGGCTGATTAGTTTTTGGTACGATTCGAAATAAAAGAACCCGCATTTTTTGCGAAATGGCCCGCAAAAACTTGTATCCACTCTAGCTGAAAAACTAATGGACCGAATTTCACAAAATTCGGTAGATGAGTCACGTATAGGTCACCCTGGTGCTGATTAGATTTTGGTATGATTCAGAAAAAAATAACCTGCCTTTTTTTGCAGAATGGCCCGCAAAAATTGTCAAAATCTAAACTAAAAAGCTACGTATGCTCAAATATATCCATTAAATGCTTGTTTAATGCGTAATTTTTAACGAAGAAAAGAATAAGACCAACCCCATTACACTAGGACTAGCCGTTCTCGAGATATATTAGTTTTTTTCGTATTTTTCCACGCCACCTTTGAAAATAAGTCCAGTTATCAAATGAGAACGAAAATTGAATTAAAACTGAATTAAATTTAATTGAAATAAATAGAACGTGGATATAAGTTTGCAGGGAAAGTCATGTGCTGCCCACATCAGATTTTTTATAATAGTTTTGCATTTTAACGCCTAAAAATTTGTCAATAATCATTGCTTTCACAAGACAATTACTAAAATGTCAATTATATTTGGATGCAGATTTTGCACGTGGTATGAATAAGTTATTCGTTTAGACTAGTAAGTTGCCAAAAGCACCCAATCTCAATTTACATCGAATTAATTCAATGCAAAAACATTGTTCTGTAGATCTTATACATCATAACTTCGCTGTAAAAGAAATAAAGTTTTATGCAGGGAATGTCATGTACTTCGCATATAATATGTTTATGGTCTAAATTATGTAAAAGTCCTATATCGTGGACCGGCAGATTAGTTCGAATTATCGTAAACTCAAATTATTGGAGTCTACAGTAGATTTTATTCCTATACAATATATATATATATATTTTCCAATGGCCAGGCATTTGATATTTAATCATTCGCCTAAACACCAGCCAGAAGCGTGAACCTGTTAGCCGTCACATGACGTTGCCCCAACACACCAGTGGGGGTCGAAACACAACATGCCCAACGACACAACATCCATGCCTGAAGGCGGGACTCGAGCCCACAACCCGGCAGCCGAACGATCGTTAGGAAGTTCTTGTCTTGACCATTCGACCACCGCGTCGGCCCTATACAATATTTAATTGTCCAAAATTGATCAATCAAAATTTACAATATGCAATCATTTGTATTAGCAATCAAACTTGGATAAGAAGGCACATTAAATTTAGAGGTACACAAGAAAAAAAATTCGGAACCACTACTTTAGAAATATTTTGACTACAGACTCACTTATACAGGCATCACATACAAATGTTCGAAATAATT
>OX578137.1:106959211-107011711 GCA_951213105.1 Amaurobius ferox
AGGAAGTGGTTTCAATGGATGTCGCAATCGATGACTGAGCATCACACAATCTGGAAATGACGTGTCGCGCCTTGGAGCTCCTTAGCACACGTCCTCCCTCTCTGCTGGTCAGCGACAGAGTGAAAGATCTTATCAGCGTGAAGTAGTTAAAGCGCCCTCTGGCGAATTTTGATGAAGTGCTGCCATCTATCGGCATTTTTTTTTTTTTTTTTTCCAAAAGAAATTAATGTTTCACTTGTCAGGAGCTGGATTCGATCTTGGGTCCAACTGATTAGAAGTCGCGCGTCTTACCATCGTGCCAAAGCACCCGTGCTTTATAGGCAGTTAACTTCGAAGTGTACCTTATCAGTGGAAGTTAGATTATTTTTCAAAGTTCATTCGAATAGCGATGCAAGGGTGCGTTTTAAAACAGAATGCTACGGACTGAATATAAAATTGCGTATTATAACATTATGATTTTTTAAAACAAATGTATACACAAACTTTAAAAACACGAATGTAATAATTAGCTAAAATTGTATTCAGTGGATTTTTTTTTTAAAAAATAAATCAATACGATTTTTATAATAATAACGAAATGATTTCGAATGTTTAAAAACAAATTGATTACGGATTTCCAATGAACACACAAATTGTGTTCAGTGGACATGAAACTTGTGTTTTGTGAACAGGATTCAACCATTTTAAGTGTGTGTGTGTGTGTGTGATTTTTGAAAAATAAATCTAAAAGTATATAAAAATAATAATAATGAAAATTAGAACTCACAGAACGACCTCTTCACTACCCGCTAGTCAAACTTCAAATGAGTGAGACACTCTCATTACGCTATTAAAAATTAGATCTTATCATCACCAGTATGAGGTGTTGCCACCTATTTTTTCTAATAATATATTTTAATAGTTGGATACTTCAAGGGTCTGATTTGGTACACGTAATCTGAAATACATCATTTTAATGATATTACGCATTGAATATGATTTGGTCATTTTTAAAATGGTGGATGTAATTGAAATATCGAAGTTTAGAATTTAACAAACTAACGAATTTTCACCCCCAAAAATTTTAGCATTCAGTTTAAATAAAACCCAATGAATATGATATCACCATTTTAACATCGTAATTTTACTACCATTATAGAACTTAGAAGTGAGTGTACATTATTTTTTTCAGGACACCAACACATTTTAAAATCTATTGAATAGGAATAGACCATTTTGCACATACATGTACCTTCGGGGATTATTGATTCAAGGATTATTGATATTTTCAAGTTATTATGCAATTATTTTATTATGACAAAAATTGTTTAAACTCATATATTGTATGTTGTACCAATCTTCTACAAATACACGTGTATATCTTTTAATCTACGAGAATATAAGTAGTACAGGTATATTGACATATGTTTTGATATATATTGGCATATATTGGAATCAATTACGACCTTCTGGTATAAAGAGTACGGATATTATTGATGTTTTCAATTTATTACGTCATCTCTTTTATTTTGGCAAATATTTTTGAGACGCATATTGTAATACGGGTAATCTTCTACTAACACATTGGCATATTTTCTGATCTGCGACAATATAATTAGTACGGGGTTGCATATATTCATTCAATTCCTATTTTTTCTTCTGTATATTTGCTTACAAAAGGGGGCAGGATGTTTTATTCTTCAGATCTGATCGTGAAGATAATTTTGCATAGTGAGAACATATATTCTTAAACTTCTCTTTAGAAGCAATAAATTTAATATTTTAACAGAATTTGCACATGATTGCGAACTTTAAGTTTCTTTAAATCATACACTCCGTACGAATAACGGGTGTGCTGTTAGTGGTTAATAAATTTTAACATTTTAGGAGGATATATCATGTTGCTCGGCATCGCAATTAAATTAAATGTGTTTGTTAATGTTTTTATTATTTTTTTTCGATTTAAATAATAAATAAATGGATAAATGGATATAAAAGTATATCTTATGAATGGACGGTTTGATTTTTCTTTTAATTATATTAATTGCTGACTGCGTACATCACTTTCATTTATTTTGGCAAAGAGTTTTCAAGCTTATATCGTATTTAGCTACTAAACTCATATATTGTGTTTAGCCAATAAATTCATATAGCCGATTGTTGAAACAGAAAAAGAGTAGCGGGTATATCTTCCAATACAATTGTAGTGTTTTCATTTAGTATATTGAAACGGGATAAGAATGTTTCATTCAGATCTGCAAATTCAAAGCTACGAATTTGGAGGGATATCGCTAATTTGACAACTTTTCTTAAACTTTGCCAAATTGACGGAAATGTCGCCAAATTGATATAAACGACACACAAACAGCTGCCATAAACCTTCGGGTTGGTCGTGATGCTTGGGTCTTCTACATATCAATGAATTTTTTTTTTGTTTTGTTAGAAGAGAGTACTGAAATGATGTTTGGTTAGCATTTATCTGTCAGACCAACCATCCTACTTAGTAATACATTTAGCGAATTTTTAAAATGTCACCAAATTGATAAAAATGTTTTCAAATCTATAAAAATATCTTGAAATTGATAAAATTGCGCTATATAAATGATATTAATTGTTTTTTGTTAGGGGATAGTATTGTGATGATATTTCGTCAATTTGTCGCAAAGTGGAACTGTCAGTTCTACAGTCCCACTTGGCGATAAATTTGGCGATTTTTTAAAATGTCGCTAATTTGACGAAACTGTCGCCAAATGTTCCATAGAAATATAACTATTTAGACGATATTTTTTCTACCAATTTATTTGAAGCAAATGATATCATATCGCTTAGCAACGGATTTAAATCCAATGTGTTTATGCGGCAGACGATTTTTATTAAATCCTTTCCGATTTGAATAATGAAGATATGTATATAAAATAAATTTCATTGCCATTTCATTTTGGACTGGATAATATCAATTATACTCTTCAGGTTTAAACATTATTATTATTGATATTTTCCGGAATTATTGATTCAGGCATTATTGATATTTTTAAGTTATTACGCCATTGTTTTATTGCGGCAAAAATTGCTGACACACGCATATTGTACGTTGTACGAGTAGTCTTCTAGGAATGCACGGGTATATCTTCTAACCTACGAGAATATAAGTAGTACAGGTATATTGGCATATATTTTGGCATATATTGGCATATATATTGGAATCAAGTACAGTCTTCTGGTATGAAGATTAAGGGGATTAATTATATATTCAATTTATTACGTCGTCTGTTGTATTTTACCAAAAAACATTTGTGACTCATATTGCAAAACGGCTAATCTTCTACTAATAATCGGACATTATAAGTAGTACGTGTATATCTTCCCATATAATTTTAGCACTTTAATTTTGACATATATTGGAATAAATGACTGTCTTCAGATTTAAAGATTACGGGTTTATTGGTATTTTCAATTTATACATGTAATCTACTAATACAGGTTATATTTTCTAATATTCGCGTATATAATTAGTACGGGTCCCATACAATTTTAACGCTTTTATTTTGCATATATTGATTCAATTCCATATTTTTTTTTATATTTGCTTACATAAGGGGTCCAAGATGTTTTATTCTTCAGATATGTCCATGAAGATAATTTTATATAGCGAGAACAGAGATTCTTAAACTTCTTTTTAGGAGCATTATATTAAATATTTTAACAGAATATTTTGATTAAACATGTCATTTAGTATACTATAAGAATTTGGGCATGATTATGAATTTCAAGTTTCTTTATATTATATACTCCGTACGAAAACGGGTATGCTGCTAGTCTTAAATATAAATGACTGCTGGTGAATTGTTAAGCAGCAAAATACAACAATATTACACAAAATGTATTATCTCGTGAATCTATCGTGAATCTATCTCTCGTGAAACTATCCAGATCCACGATAATGAAGTTAACAAATTTATCGCATAACATTACATAGGAAAATTGAACATAATTTACAATAGTTTATACTTTAAATTTTATGTGATTTTCTGATAATTTTATTTGAAAAATGTACTACATCTCGAAAATGATTTATGCTAGCGTTGGAAAGTTTATGTCAATCGTTTTATAATGAAAATTTATATACAAAATGATTCTTTACGTAACATTATTGAAGGTTCAGATTTTTTTTTCTTTTAATTTCATTCAAAAATTTGGCGGTTTTCCGAACATTCGATTACGTTTAAAATTAATAGGTTTCTAGCATTCACTGACTGTATTTTTGTACGACATTATGTTATCGCTTTCACACACACACACACACACCATCAACATATCAAAATCGTTCGATTCGAGTTTAGAACTGCTTGAATTGTGCTTTTCCGTTGAAAACTCGAGAATGAATTTTTGACCCTGCCACAATACTTTCCCTGTAAATTATACTATGTATATAGGGAAAGTAGAAAATTTATAAAATGAAACTATCAATAACCTTCGTTTATTGAAATCCGTACCCGTAAGATGCTTACAACTTTTCAGAGCTATCAGGTTAGGTAAATATATTAAATTTTTAGAGCAAAGATAGATAGATAAATCAATATCATATATAATATATATATATATAATATATATATATATATATATATATATATTATATATAAGTAGTTATAAAAGGGGCGTACCAGTCCAAAGAGGGGAGGCGGCACAGTGCGGCACAGGAGGAGAGGCCCTCTTTGGGAGGAGGGTCCCTCTTTGAGAGGATCCTCTTTGGGAGGATGCCTCTTTGGAGTGTCTTCCCTCTTTGGAGTGGACCCTCCTTGGAGGGTCTTGAGACCCCCAGGAGGGAGGATGCCCCCTCCCCTCTTTTGGAAGTTTGGTGAGGCGGCACAACACCGGATGCCTCTCTTGGGAGGATGCCTCTTTCCTAGTATTGCGAAAGAGGTCAAGAGGGCAATTGCGAAGTCTTTCAGAGAGGCATGATGACTCATACGGAGTGAGTTTCACTCTTGAGAGGGAATGTCACTGACTGACCCGAGGAAGTGGTTTCAAGGGATGTCGCAATCAGCGACTGACCTTTGACCTGAGGAAGTGGTTTCAATGGATGTCGCAATCGATGACTGAGCATCACACAATCTGGAAATGACGTGTCGCGCCTTGGAGCTCCTTAGCACACGTCCTCCCTCTCTGCTGGTCAGCGACAGAGTGAAAGATCTTATCAGCGTGAAGTAGTTAAAGCGCCCTCTGGCGAATTTTGATGAAGTGCTGCCATCTATCGGCATTTTTTTTTTTTTTTTTCCAAAAGAAATTAATGTTTCACTTGTCAGGAGCTGGATTCGATCTTGGGTCCAACTGATTAGAAGTCGCGCGTCTTACCATCGTGCCAAAGCACCCGTGCTTTATAGGCAGTTAACTTCGAAGTGTACCTTATCAGTGGAAGTTAGATTATTTTTCAAAGTTCATTCGAATAGCGATGCAAGGGTGCGTTTTAAAACAGAATGCTACGGACTGAATATAAAATTGCGTATTATAACATTATGATTTTTTAAAACAAATGTATACACAAACTTTAAAAACACGAATGTAATAATTAGCTAAAATTGTATTCAGTGGATTTTTTTTTTAAAAAATAAATCAATACGATTTTTATAATAATAACGAAATGATTTCGAATGTTTAAAAACAAATTGATTACGGATTTCCAATGAACACACAAATTGTGTTCAGTGGACATGAAACTTGTGTTTTGTGAACAGGATTCAACCATTTTAAGTGTGTGTGTGTGTGTGTGATTTTTGAAAAATAAATCTAAAAGTATATAAAAATAATAATAATGAAAATTAGAACTCACAGAACGACCTCTTCACTACCCGCTAGTCAAACTTCAAATGAGTGAGACACTCTCATTACGCTATTAAAAATTAGATCTTATCATCACCAGTATGAGGTGTTGCCACCTATTTTTTCTAATAATATATTTTAATAGTTGGATACTTCAAGGGTCTGATTTGGTACACGTAATCTGAAATACATCATTTTAATGATATTACGCATTGAATATGATTTGGTCATTTTTAAAATGGTGGATGTAATTGAAATATCGAAGTTTAGAATTTAACAAACTAACGAATTTTCACCCCCAAAAATTTTAGCATTCAGTTTAAATAAAACCCAATGAATATGATATCACCATTTTAACATCGTAATTTTACTACCATTATAGAACTTAGAAGTGAGTGTACATTATTTTTTTCAGGACACCAACACATTTTAAAATCTATTGAATAGGAATAGACCATTTTGCACATACATGTACCTAGATTTCAACACCCGGTATTAAAACCTGCTAAACATGAAACGAGTAAGTATTGTGTGAGATTTTATCACACTAACTTTCAAACTTTTTAAATTTTTAAAAATATCCGAAATAGTTGTATTTCATCGGTAGACATAAATTGTATGGAACACATTTTTATGAAAAAAATATCTGTTTCGACAGCTTTTAAAAATAGATTTCTACAGTTGTACACTACGGTTCTAGAATTTTCTAAATACGAATCGACTGTTTGAACTACCAATGGTGGTTTTACCGATGCAAATATTTACAGGACAAATATTTCAATGAAACCGAACTTAGTTGAAGCTTCTAAGTTTGAATATTTAGAATCATTTCATATAATTTTTATATTCATATTGAAAATAGTTAACAAAATTGGAACTCACGGAGCGACAACTTACTGTCCACACTCCAAATGAGTGATACACTCTTATTACATTATTAAAAATTAGATCTTATCTATAATGATGTCATTATGTTGCCGTATTGCCACCACACAATTATTCTTTCCAAATTATGCATTTTTTTTTCTTTTTTCTTTTTAATAACTTGCTACTGTCTTATGCTATCCATTTTTTTTTTTTCATATAAGCAGATATTCCATATACCTTCTAAATGTTAAGTTGTAATTTAAAAAAAAAAAAAGCATTAGAGGTGTATTTTACGTCTGAATTCGTCCAAGTGGAAATCCGACAATTGCAAATGCATGATTGCATCCTCACATTTCAATAGACACCACTAAAATGTGTGGATCTTATTTTGAAAAAGCTGCTCTCAGAAAGAATATGTATATGAATACATATTTTCCATAAATATACCCCCTCCCCCCCCCCCCCCTCAATACACACAACATGCAGGCCAAAGACTCACCCAAATACATTCCAAATCGGCTCTATAGCTTATCGCGCTTATCAGTGTAACAGATAGTAACCCAAAGTTCATGTTCGCAAAGCGAGTTAATTGCAATGTTATTGTTTTAAGCAGTTCCCATATTTAAATGAAAAATTTATCAAATTATACAATACATACAAGAGCTGGAAGATCATAGCATTTCAATATTATAGAATACTCACGAATGTTTTTTTTTCCCCATTTAAAATTATCAAATTTTAATGCAATTTGACAAAAATTGCACAATACTTAGTGTATGACTATCAAATAAGAGCTAGGTTTTATTGTTACAACAACGTTTAAGATCATTAAACGAGTATATATATATATTTTTTTAAAGAAGAATAGTATATAACTTACTGTTTTTAAGGATAGGTGATTGTTAACATTGAATTTAAATGAAAGAGTGACCCTCTGAGACAAGTACAGTACATTGCAATAACATTAAAAAATATGAAAGATATGCAATTAACACCTTAAAAGAAACATGTAATGAGTTTTGATATCTTAATAGGAGACATTATTGACATGCACATAGAAATGTCACAATTTTGTGGCTGTAGGTGCTCCATAAGACCCCTCTGCTCTTAATAAATGATCCCATTTGAATGTACATATTTAACAACATACAGAAAATGACAGGACTACAACAAAATTTTACACCTATTACAGAATAACTCCCAACTTCGTAGATTTTTAAGAAACTACAGTCGAATTTTCACCGATTCTTAGAGATTGAAACACAGCATTGTTTATGAATCTTCATACTTTAGAGAATGGAACATAACTTACCATTTATTTTGAATGAATTCAGAATTTTGACATTGATTATAAATTTATGATTTAAACTCTGTAAAGTGTAAATATCCTTTGTTATGAAACTCACACTGTAGACATTTGATATGATTCGAATAAATCTATTTTTAATTTTTTATATTTTATTTTAAAAAGTGAGATTAGTAAACATGTTACACTTGAATGTATAGATACATAACTCATAACCATATAACATTTCTTAAATGGAACATGCTTAAAAAAAAAAAAAATTAGCTAATGAGTATAAATAAGAAATTCAATTTGAGAGATAAAAACCATTTAATGAATCTATTATTCATGAAATACACATTAACCATTATCAGTTGTACATTTAAACAAATAAGTTAAAATGATTTCCTTATTGCACATTCATAGTCCTCTGATTTGAATGACTCGAAAAAATTTCTATCATAGCAGTAAAAGACTTCTTCACCACGCAACAAAACTTTCTTAGCAATGTTATTAATGTCAAGATTTAGAAGCACTTGTTCAGACACTCTGTCATACATTTGTAATGGAGTGCTGTAAAGACATTCATGGTAACTTAAATCTTCAACCTGAGCAACACAGCCGACACATTTGAAAAGTTTTCTTACATGACACATGATGTTGTCATGAATACAAGAGATTAATTGTTCGAATGCAAAATTTTTGTCACAAATAAGTGATGGTAGAAAGGTTATAGTGTTCTTTATTTTTAATATTTGAGCAGGAAGCCACTCTATAAATATACTTTCTCGAAGATGTATACTAATGTTGTTAACACTATTCTGTAAACATGCTATTTGATTTTTATCTAAGGTAATATGACACTGTGTTAGACAAAATTTTGAATCATATAATTGAATTATTTTCTGCAAATGCAATTTTCCGTTGTCATTGAAACAGAACAACTCATTGCGACTGACGAAAGAGGTATCAGCATATAGAATATTGAACGACCACAATTTTTGAGAAAATTCACTCCACGTAGCCGGTGACAGTGTAACACCTTCACGCGTAGGCTGTAATTCATTTCGATCGTTAGAGAGATATTTCCATATATACACTTTTAACTTCCCATGACGAAGTTTTAAATATACATACACATTAGATCCTAAATGCCAACGACGGAGTGCATCTTGCATAAAATCTGAAGAAGTAGATTCAGTCGAAACTGATTCTGTAGTGGAAGATAACACTCCGCTATGTGTTAGAGCACAAGAAAGTAGATCTTGAGTTGAGTTTTCAACCTCGGTGAGAACTTGTGAATTGACAACGGTAGATGTTTCTGCTGGGGTTTTGGAAGACATAAGATAGGTCTCTAACCAATCCTCAGCAAATTTTTGTGAGGGCGAATTAATCACATCTGAGACAATGTCCACAGATTTTGTTTCTTCTAGGGTAGGAACAGTCAACTCCGCACTATTTACACTAGAAATTATTTGCTCGAGTGATGGCATACTTTGAATTTTAGGCATTCTTTTTAGATAGTAACATCCAACTACGACATTCACAGTATAAGATTTATTTTTAAAACACTAACATCTTGAAACATTATAATTTTGTCGCAGCTATGAACGAACCAAACCTATCCACACAACGCCCAAAGTTGAAATGACTTATCAAACAACTTCATAAGTATAATCACATAACCTAAATCGAGTGTCGTGTGCAAACAGATCACATAAGATATGAAGTGATTAGAACTTATAATTTTTAATGAATCGTACAACATTAGATTGTGGTAAATACAATTGTTATCTACATGAGAAAATTTCTATATTATTTCATTCAGCTTCGAAATCATAGAGTGAAAATATGTACCAAACTTACTTAAAGTTCCTAATTTTAAATCACATTAACATTATATACTTAGAAAAATTTTATATATATTTTTATAACTTTAGGTGATATGTATCACGCGGAATATACAAGAATAGCTACCAAAAACACGAAAATAACTAACAGTATGAGGCCTTCACAAGTCGACATCCAAACTAGAAATGAACGATAAACACACTAATTACAACAATTAGATGAGAGCTTATCAGTTCTTATCTTATCTAAGATTTCACATAAAATGACGTCATCACTCCAAAGTTCACAAGATGACGTCATTGGTCCAAGGTTCACAAGATAGCCGTTTAGCCTTTTAAAATTAAGAAGTAATTAAAATTTTTATAATTGTGAATAAGTGATTTAAAATTAAGAAGTAATTACTACCGATTTTAATTACTTCTTAATTTTAAAAGGCTAAACGGCTATCTTGCGAACCTTGGACCAATGACGTCATCTTGTGAACTTTGGAGTGATGACGTCATTTTATGTGAAATCTTAGATAAGATAAGAACTGATAAGCTCTCATCTAATTGTTGTAATTAGTGTGTTTATCGTTCATTTCTAGTTTGGATGTCGACTTGTGAAGGCCTCATACTGTTAGTTATTTTCGTGTTTTTGGTAGCTATTCTTGTATATTCCGCGTGATACATATCACCTAAAGTTATAAAAATATATATAAAATTTTTCTAAGTATATAATGTTAATGTGATTTAAAATTAGGAACTTTAAGTAAGTTTGGTACATATTTTCACTCTATGATTTCGAAGCTGAATGAAATAATATAGAAATTTTCTCATGTAGATAACAATTGTATTTACCACAATCTAATGTTGTACGATTCATTAAAAATTATAAGTTCTAATCACTTCATATCTTATGTGATCTGTTTGCACACGACACTCGATTTAGGTTATGTGATTATACTTATGAAGTTGTTTGATAAGTCATTTCAACTTTGGGCGTTGTGTGGATAGGTTTGGTTCGTTCATAGCTGCGACAAAATTATAATGTTTCAAGATGTTAGTGTTTTAAAAATAAATCTTATACTGTGAATGTCGTAGTTGGATGTTACTATCTAAAAAGAATGCCTAAAATTCAAAGTATGCCATCACTCGAGCAAATAATTTCTAGTGTAAATAGTGCGGAGTTGACTGTTCCTACCCTAGAAGAAACAAAATCTGTGGACATTGTCTCAGATGTGATTAATTCGCCCTCACAAAAATTTGCTGAGGATTGGTTAGAGACCTATCTTATGTCTTCCAAAACCCCAGCAGAAACATCTACCGTTGTCAATTCACAAGTTCTCACCAAGGTTGAAAACTCAACTCAAGATCTACTTTCTTGTGCTCTAACACATAGCGGAGTGTTATCTTCCACTACAGAATCAGTTTCGACTGAATCTACTTCTTCAGATTTTATGCAAGATGCACTCCGTCGTTGGCATTTAGGATCTAATGTGTATGTATATTTAAAACTTCGTCATGGGAAGTTAAAAGTGTATATATGGAAATATCTCTCTAACGATCGAAATGAATTACAGCCTACGCGTGAAGGTGTTACACTGTCACCGGCTACGTGGAGTGAATTTTCTCAAAAATTGTGGTCGTTCAATATTCTATATGCTGATACCTCTTTCGTCAGTCGCAATGAGTTGTTCTGTTTCAATGACAACGGAAAATTGCATTTGCAGAAAATAATTCAATTATATGATTCAAAATTTTGTCTAACACAGTGTCATATTACCTTAGATAAAAATCAAATAGCATGTTTACAGAATAGTGTTAACAACATTAGTATACATCTTCGAGAAAGTATATTTATAGAGTGGCTTCCTGCTCAAATATTAAAAATAAAGAACACTATAACCTTTCTACCATCACTTATTTGTGACAAAAATTTTGCATTCGAACAATTAATCTCTTGTATTCATGACAACATCATGTGTCATGTAAGAAAACTTTTCAAATGTGTCGGCTGTGTTGCTCAGGTTGAAGATTTAAGTTACCATGAATGTCTTTACAGCACTCCATTACAAATGTATGACAGAGTGTCTGAACAAGTGCTTCTAAATCTTGACATTAATAACATTGCTAAGAAAGTTTTGTTGCGTGGTGAAGAAGTCTTTTACTGCTATGATAGAAATTTTTTCGAGTCATTCAAATCAGAGGACTATGAATGTGCAATAAGGAAATCATTTTAACTTATTTGTTTAAATGTACAACTGATAATGGTTAATGTGTATTTCATGAATAATAGATTCATTAAATGGTTTTTATCTCTCAAATTGAATTTCTTATTTATACTCATTAGCTAATTTTTTTTTTTTAAGCATGTTCCATTTAAGAAATGTTATATGGTTATGAGTTATGTATCTATACATTCAAGTGTAACATGTTTACTAATCTCACTTTTTAAAATAAAATATAAAAAATTAAAAATAGATTTATTCGAATCATATCAAATGTCTACAGTGTGAGTTTCATAACAAAGGATATTTACACTTTACAGAGTTTAAATCATAAATTTATAATCAATGTCAAAATTCTGAATTCATTCAAAATAAATGGTAAGTTATGTTCCATTCTCTAAAGTATGAAGATTCATAAACAATGCTGTGTTTCAATCTCTAAGAATCGGTGAAAATTCGACTGTAGTTTCTTAAAAATCTACGAAGTTGGGAGTTATTCTGTAATAGGTGTAAAATTTTGTTGTAGTCCTGTCATTTTCTGTATGTTGTTAAATATGTACATTCAAATGGGATCATTTATTAAGAGCAGAGGGGTCTTATGGAGCACCTACAGCCACAAAATTGTGACATTTCTATGTGCATGTCAATAATGTTTCCTATTAAGATATCAAAACTCATTACATGTTTCTTTTAAGGTGTTAATTGCATATCTTTCATATTTTTTAATGTTATTGCAATGTACTGTACTTGTCTCAGAGGGTCACTCTTTCATTTAAATTCAATGTTAACAATCACCTATCCTTAAAAACAGTAAGTTATATACTATTCTTCTTTAAAAAAAAATATATATATACTCGTTTAATGATCTTAAACGTTGTTGTAACAATAAAACCTAGCTCTTATTTGATAGTCATACACTAAGTATTGTGCAATTTTTGTCAAATTGCATTAAAATTTGATAATTTTAAATGGGGAAAAAAAAACATTCGTGAGTATTCTATAATATTGAAATGCTATGATCTTCCAGCTCTTGTATGTATTGTATAATTTGATAAATTTTTCATTTAAATATGGGAACTGCTTAAAACAATAACATTGCAATTAACTCGCTTTGCGAACATGAACTTTGGGTTACTATCTGTTACACTGATAAGCGCGATAAGCTATAGAGCCGATTTGGAATGTATTTGGGTGAGTCTTTGGCCTGCATGTTGTGTGTATTGAGGGGGGGGGGGGGGAGGGGGTATATTTATGGAAAATATGTATTCATATACATATTCTTTCTGAGAGCAGCTTTTTCAAAATAAGATCCACACATTTTAGTGGTGTCTATTGAAATGTGAGGATGCAATCATGCATTTGCAATTGTCGGATTTCCACTTGGACGAATTCAGACGTAAAATACACCTCTAATGCTTTTTTTTTTTTTAAATTACAACTTAACATTTAGAAGGTATATGGAATATCTGCTTATATGAAAAAAAAAAAATGGATAGCATAAGACAGTAGCAAGTTATTAAAAAGAAAAAAGAAAAAAAAATGCATAATTTGGAAAGAATAATTGTGTGGTGGCAATACGGCAACATAATGACATCATTATAGATAAGATCTAATTTTTAATAATGTAATAAGAGTGTATCACTCATTTGGAGTGTGGACAGTAAGTTGTCGCTCCGTGAGTTCCAATTTTGTTAACTATTTTCAATGTGAATATAAAAATTATATGAAATGATTCTAAATATTCAAACTTAGAAGCTTCAACTAAGTTCGGTTTCATTGAAATATTTGTCCTGTAAATATTTGCATCGGTAAAACCACCATTGGTAGTTCAAACAGTCGATTCGTATTTAGAAAATTCTAGAACCGTAGTGTACAACTGTAGAAATCTATTTTTAAAAGCTGTCGAAACAGATATTTTTTTCATAAAAATGTGTTCCATACAATTTATGTCTACCGATGAAATACAACTATTTCGGATATTTTTAAAAATTTAAAAAGTTTGAAAGTTAGTGTGATAAAATCTCACACAATACTTACTCGTTTCATGTTTAGCAGGTTTTAATACCGGGTGTTGAAATCTAGGTACATGTATGTGCAAAATGGTCTATTCCTATTCAATAGATTTTAAAATGTGTTGGTGTCCTGAAAAAAATAATGTACACTCACTTCTAAGTTCTATAATGGTAGTAAAATTACGATGTTAAAATGGTGATATCATATTCATTGGGTTTTATTTAAACTGAATGCTAAAATTTTTGGGGGTGAAAATTCGTTAGTTTGTTAAATTCTAAACTTCGATATTTCAATTACATCCACCATTTTAAAAATGACCAAATCATATTCAATGCGTAATATCATTAAAATGATGTATTTCAGATTACGTGTACCAAATCAGACCCTTGAAGTATCCAACTATTAAAATATATTATTAGAAAAAATAGGTGGCAACACCTCATACTGGTGATGATAAGATCTAATTTTTAATAGCGTAATGAGAGTGTCTCACTCATTTGAAGTTTGACTAGCGGGTAGTGAAGAGGTCGTTCTGTGAGTTCTAATTTTCATTATTATTATTTTTATATACTTTTAGATTTATTTTTCAAAAATCACACACACACACACACACTTAAAATGGTTGAATCCTGTTCACAAAACACAAGTTTCATGTCCACTGAACACAATTTGTGTGTTCATTGGAAATCCGTAATCAATTTGTTTTTAAACATTCGAAATCATTTCGTTATTATTATAAAAATCGTATTGATTTATTTTTTAAAAAAAAAATCCACTGAATACAATTTTAGCTAATTATTACATTCGTGTTTTTAAAGTTTGTGTATACATTTGTTTTAAAAAATCATAATGTTATAATACGCAATTTTATATTCAGTCCGTAGCATTCTGTTTTAAAACGCACCCTTGCATCGCTATTCGAATGAACTTTGAAAAATAATCTAACTTCCACTGATAAGGTACACTTCGAAGTTAACTGCCTATAAAGCACGGGTGCTTTGGCACGATGGTAAGACGCGCGACTTCTAATCAGTTGGACCCAAGATCGAATCCAGCTCCTGACAAGTGAAACATTAATTTCTTTTGGAAAAAAAAAAAAAAAATGCCGATAGATGGCAGCACTTCATCAAAATTCGCCAGAGGGCGCTTTAACTACTTCACGCTGATAAGATCTTTCACTCTGTCGCTGACCAGCAGAGAGGGAGGACGTGTGCTAAGGAGCTCCAAGGCGCGACACGTCATTTCCAGATTGTGTGATGCTCAGTCATCGATTGCGACATCCATTGAAACCACTTCCTCAGGTCAAAGGTCAGTCGCTGATTGCGACATCCCTTGAAACCACTTCCTCGGGTCAGTCAGTGACATTCCCTCTCAAGAGTGAAACTCACTCCGTATGAGTCATCATGCCTCTCTGAAAGACTTCGCAATTGCCCTCTTGACCTCTTTCGCAATACTAGGAAAGAGGCATCCTCCCAAGAGAGGCATCCGGTGTTGTGCCGCCTCACCAAACTTCCAAAAGAGGGGAGGGGGGCATCCTCCCTCCTGGGGGTCTCAAGACCCTCCAAGGAGGGTCCACTCCAAAGAGGGAAGACACTCCAAAGAGGCATCCTCCCAAAGAGGATCCTCTCAAAGAGGGACCCTCCTCCCAAAGAGGGCCTCTCCTCCTGTGCCGCACTGTGCCGCCTCCCCTCTTTGGACTGGTACGCCCCTTTTATAACTACTTATATATAATATATATATATATATATATATATATATTATATATATATATATTATATATGATATTGATTTATCTATCTATCTTTGCTCTAAAAATTTAATATATTTACCTAACCTGATAGCTCTGAAAAGTTGTAAGCATCTTACGGGTACGGATTTCAATAAACGAAGGTTATTGATAGTTTCATTTTATAAATTTTCTACTTTCCCTATATACATAGTATAATTTACAGGGAAAGTATTGTGGCAGGGTCAAAAATTCATTCTCGAGTTTTCAACGGAAAAGCACAATTCAAGCAGTTCTAAACTCGAATCGAACGATTTTGATATGTTGATGGTGTGTGTGTGTGTGTGTGAAAGCGATAACATAATGTCGTACAAAAATACAGTCAGTGAATGCTAGAAACCTATTAATTTTAAACGTAATCGAATGTTCGGAAAACCGCCAAATTTTTGAATGAAATTAAAAGAAAAAAAAATCTGAACCTTCAATAATGTTACGTAAAGAATCATTTTGTATATAAATTTTCATTATAAAACGATTGACATAAACTTTCCAACGCTAGCATAAATCATTTTCGAGATGTAGTACATTTTTCAAATAAAATTATCAGAAAATCACATAAAATTTAAAGTATAAACTATTGTAAATTATGTTCAATTTTCCTATGTAATGTTATGCGATAAATTTGTTAACTTCATTATCGTGGATCTGGATAGTTTCACGAGAGATAGATTCACGATAGATTCACGAGATAATACATTTTGTGTAATATTGTTGTATTTTGCTGCTTAACAATTCACCAGCAGTCATTTATATTTAAGACTAGCAGCATACCCGTTTTCGTACGGAGTATATAATATAAAGAAACTTGAAATTCATAATCATGCCCAAATTCTTATAGTATACTAAATGACATGTTTAATCAAAATATTCTGTTAAAATATTTAATATAATGCTCCTAAAAAGAAGTTTAAGAATCTCTGTTCTCGCTATATAAAATTATCTTCATGGACATATCTGAAGAATAAAACATCTTGGACCCCTTATGTAAGCAAATATAAAAAAAAATATGGAATTGAATCAATATATGCAAAATAAAAGCGTTAAAATTGTATGGGACCCGTACTAATTATATACGCGAATATTAGAAAATATAACCTGTATTAGTAGATTACATGTATAAATTGAAAATACCAATAAACCCGTAATCTTTAAATCTGAAGACAGTCATTTATTCCAATATATGTCAAAATTAAAGTGCTAAAATTATATGGGAAGATATACACGTACTACTTATAATGTCCGATTATTAGTAGAAGATTAGCCGTTTTGCAATATGAGTCACAAATGTTTTTTGGTAAAATACAACAGACGACGTAATAAATTGAATATATAATTAATCCCCTTAATCTTCATACCAGAAGACTGTACTTGATTCCAATATATATGCCAATATATGCCAAAATATATGCCAATATACCTGTACTACTTATATTCTCGTAGGTTAGAAGATATACCCGTGCATTCCTAGAAGACTACTCGTACAACGTACAATATGCGTGTGTCAGCAATTTTTGCCGCAATAAAACAATGGCGTAATAACTTAAAAATATCAATAATGCCTGAATCAATAATTCCGGAAAATATCAATAATAATAATGTTTAAACCTGAAGAGTATAATTGATATTATCCAGTCCAAAATGAAATGGCAATGAAATTTATTTTATATACATATCTTCATTATTCAAATCGGAAAGGATTTAATAAAAATCGTCTGCCGCATAAACACATTGGATTTAAATCCGTTGCTAAGCGATATGATATCATTTGCTTCAAATAAATTGGTAGAAAAAATATCGTCTAAATAGTTATATTTCTATGGAACATTTGGCGACAGTTTCGTCAAATTAGCGACATTTTAAAAAATCGCCAAATTTATCGCCAAGTGGGACTGTAGAACTGACAGTTCCACTTTGCGACAAATTGAAGAAATATCATCATAATACTATCCCCTAACAAAAAACAATTAATATCATTTATGTAGCGCAATTTTATCAATTTCAAGATATTTTTATAGATTTGAAAACATTTTTATCAATTTGGTGACATTTTAAAAATTCGCTAAATGTATTACTAAGTAGGATGGTTGGTCTGACAGATAAATGCTAACCAAACATCATTTCAGTACTCTCTTCTAACAAAACAAAAAAAAAATTCATTGATATGTAGAAGACCCAAGCATCACGACCAACCCGAAGGTTTATGGCAGCTGTTTGTGTGTCGTTTATATCAATTTGGCGACATTTCCGTCAATTTGGCAAAGTTTAAGAAAAGTTGTCAAATTAGCGATATCCCTCCAAATTCGTAGCTTTGAATTTGCAGATCTGAATGAAACATTCTTATCCCGTTTCAATATACTAAATGAAAACACTACAATTGTATTGGAAGATATACCCGCTACTCTTTTTCTGTTTCAACAATCGGCTATATGAATTTATTGGCTAAACACAATATATGAGTTTAGTAGCTAAATACGATATAAGCTTGAAAACTCTTTGCCAAAATAAATGAAAGTGATGTACGCAGTCAGCAATTAATATAATTAAAAGAAAAATCAAACCGTCCATTCATAAGATATACTTTTATATCCATTTATCCATTTATTTATTATTTAAATCGAAAAAAAATAATAAAAACATTAACAAACACATTTAATTTAATTGCGATGCCGAGCAACATGATATATCCTCCTAAAATGTTAAAATTTATTAACCACTAACAGCACACCCGTTATTCGTACGGAGTGTATGATTTAAAGAAACTTAAAGTTCGCAATCATGTGCAAATTCTGTTAAAATATTAAATTTATTGCTTCTAAAGAGAAGTTTAAGAATATATGTTCTCACTATGCAAAATTATCTTCACGATCAGATCTGAAGAATAAAACATCCTGCCCCCTTTTGTAAGCAAATATACAGAAGAAAAAATAGGAATTGAATGAATATATGCAACCCCGTACTAATTATATTGTCGCAGATCAGAAAATATGCCAATGTGTTAGTAGAAGATTACCCGTATTACAATATGCGTCTCAAAAATATTTGCCAAAATAAAAGAGATGACGTAATAAATTGAAAACATCAATAATATCCGTACTCTTTATACCAGAAGGTCGTAATTGATTCCAATATATGCCAATATATATCAAAACATATGTCAATATACCTGTACTACTTATATTCTCGTAGATTAAAAGATATACACGTGTATTTGTAGAAGATTGGTACAACATACAATATATGAGTTTAAACAATTTTTGTCATAATAAAATAATTGCATAATAACTTGAAAATATCGATAATCCTTGAATCAATAATCCCCGAAAATATAAATAATAATAATTTTTAAACCTGAAGACCGTAATTGATATTATCCAGTCAAAAATGCTATAAGAAAAATCAAATCGTTCTTTTCTAAAATATATTTTTATATCCATTTATTTATTATTCAAATCGAAAAAATAATTATTAAAATTAACAGACAGATTTAATTTAATTGCGTTTCTGAGTAACATAAGATAGAATCTTATAACATGTTAAATATGTCATGTCTTATAACATAAACTGCGAAATTAAATAACGATTTTGATTTCTCTATACTTCTCATTGTTCCGTAAAAGCTTGTTTTAAATAAACCATGAACCATGGAGATAGATTTCCCCTTTAAATCATGTTTCAAACAATACATGTTTTCAGAAAGTTACTAATTAACGCAAACAATCTCCCATCAAACTCAGAGATTAAATTTTAATTCACTTTCAAACGATTTTCAAGCTTTTCGTTTGGATAAACCACGGAGTTAGGGAGTAGAACTCCTAGGAAAAAGTTCCGTTTTTTATTAATATCTCGACAACCCCAGGTCTTAGAAACTCGAAACTTGGACAAATTTTATGGGGGGATATTTCAAGGCTATCCACCAAATTTCATTAAATTCGGTTCAGCCGTTTTTCCGTGACGATGAGACAAACGAAAATTTCGTTTTTTACTAATATCTCGAGAACCACTGGTCGTAGAAACTCAAAACACGGATATAATTTTAAGTGGGGCTATTTCTGGGCTACCCACAAAATTTCATCAAATTCGGTTCAGCCGTTCTCCCGTGATGGTGTGACAACAGACAGACAGACAGACAGACAGACAGACAGACAGACAGATTTTCATTTTTATTTATATAGATATTGGGAAAATCATGTGCTGGCCACATTAAATATTTTCAATTTTATTCATTTCCAATTATGATTAACTATTATTTTCAACAGTATAAAAATATTTTATTCTTTTTAACACTTTACAACAAAGTTGAAAAGTGTTTATGACTTTGTTCATTCTGTCTGTCTGTCTGTCTGTCCGTTAGCAAGATAAAAGCCGTAAAAATGACTTAACATTCGGCAAGTTTTAAGCATAGCGTTTAATTACTTGTACCTCCATCGTCTTAAGTTTTTAAATAAAATAAATTATTATAGTATCGTAATGAATGAAATTAATGGGAAAATGTGTATCATGAAATGCTGCTCTTTTAGAGACAGCCAGGCGTGTTATATTTCAATGGCGTCATTTGAATAAATTTCAGTTGTTTTCGATGAAGTTTTCAAATATAATAAATTATTGTAGTATTATGATAATTTTAAAAACATTACCTAGGAATGTATCATATTTTAGAGATGTTTAAACCGGGCAAGTTTCAATGCCGTCATTTGAATGAAGTTCATTTTTTTCGATGAACTTTTAAGTTTTCAAATATAATAAATTAATGCAGTATTGTGATAATTTTTAAAATATTACCGAGGAATATATCGCATTTTGGAGATGTTTATATGAAATTGCATTAAAGTTGGAAAATGTTTCATAATCAATGCTTTATGCATGTTTGATCTTGTTTTAGATTTGCATGAAGATAATTTTGTATAGCGAGGACATGATGCAATCCTCACCTCAGAAGTGACATTATCCTAAATGTTTGACTTTTGTAGCTATTTTTAAGTTGCGTATACATTAATCTATCAACCAGTAAAACATGTCTGCATATAACTTTCTAATTGGGCTCCCAAAATATGTCTGAGAAAAAAAATGAAATTAAATTGCGTCAAGGATTTTGAGACTCAAATTAGGATGATAATGTTTTCCTTCCTAACCTAAGTGGCTTATACAGTTATGCACTGGTTTCTATACTCATAGTTCCAGTTGTACCTTGGGTCAAGTCTCATAATACGAAAAAAAAAATCATTTTTAACACTCTACAACATAGATGAAAAGTGCTTATGACTTTATCCATTCTGTCTGTCTGCCTGTCCGTTAGCACAATAACTGCCGTAAAAATGACTTTATCAAAATGAAATTTTAGTATGTTGTTCAGACGGTCTGTCGGACATACGGAAATATAAATGAATAATATCACCCAATTAGTTTTGGATTGAACTCAAATTGAAAAAAATGAAAAACATTGAATCCTGTGAGACCTAATTTTTCAAACCTTTTTTTTTTTTAAGCGAATTTAAAATTCACAAACTGCTTCAAAAGTTTTAGGAAATATTCAAATTACTCCATAAAAATATAAAAAAATTAGCAAAATATATTCGGTAGTTTTTAAAATAAAAATTAAAATAATAATTACACCCATATTATATGGGGCCAACGGCCGTACCGTGCTGAAAACACCGGTTCTCGTTAGATCACCGAAGTGAAGCAGCATCGGGCGCGGTTAGTACTTGGTGGGTGACCACCTCGGAACGCCGCGTGCTGTTGGCCATCTCGGGTGCGGTATCCCCGTGGTTTGCGCGCTAGATTTGCACGCTGCCACAAATGCCGCCGTGTTCATGCGGAGTACGATCACGTTAAACATGTGGGTCCGTAAGTCCTTCCGAGAGGTTGGTGGTAGGGGAAGGAGGGTACGGTCCCTGTGGATGCCTCCCCCACTGGGTTCCGGTCTAAATTGGGTGGCACTTCCCGGCCGTCCAAACAGTTACCTTACACCTTTCTGGTAGCCTTTCGGACGCCTGCCAACTCCTCTCCCGGCCGTCCAAATAGATGCTCAAGTCCTCAGGACGAGTCGGACGGTCTGGGTCTTCAACACCTTTCTGGTAGGTCGGACGGTCTGGGTCTCAACAACCCATATTATATGAAGAGATCGCGTAACCCATTTCAATATAAAATATGGCATCCATCTTGTGTCAAAATCGTGATTTTTAAAGTTATTTTTAATTTATATCTAATGTTGTGTCCGTCCTAAAACCGCTTTATTTTTGCATAATTTCTATGCATCTATATTCTGTAACAACGTAATTACAATATATATGAGTTTAAATGATCATCAAACTTTAATTATTTCTGCAACGAAGCCTAATTTTTACTTATGGAGAATGTAAACACATCAAGCTGTAAGATGAATTGCATAAGTATTGCTGAATTTCTTTAACGCAAAATTATTTAGCTCTGGAGTGTGGAATATAGCTGATATGAATGAAACATTCATTGATTTTACATAGAGAAGCAGACGATTTTATAGCAGACTTTTTTATGAAATTTTAAGCATAGAGTTAAATTACTTTTACCTCCAGGGTTTTAAGTTTTTAAGTAAAATAAATTACTGTATTATTGTGATGAATGAAATATTTACTGTTTTTAATAAGAGAGCCAGGCGATTTATATTTCAATGACGTCATTTGAATAAAGTTCATTTTTTTCGATGAAGTTTTAGGTTTTAAAATATAATAAATTATATTTGAAATTTGTGATAATTTTTAAAATATTACACTGAATGTATCGCGTTTTAGGGATGTTTAAATAAAATTGCATTGCAGTTGGAAAATATTTCATAACCAATGCTTTATCATGATTGATCTTTCTTATTATCTATCTATTTGTCAATCTTGGCTACCCTGACGACAAATTTGGCACAATATCACCATCTGGGGAAATGCCACTAAATTAATGCTAATTAAATATCTCTGAACTTAACATTTCATTTCTTACATAATCCTTTGTTGCTTTGTGGGAATAAAAAAATTTAACGTCCTTTATTCAAATTATAGCAAATTTCACTGTTCTTAATATAGAGGCTTAATTAAAAGCTTTGTTGTCGACTGATAGATAAAAGTCACCCGTATAGCAGAACTGCAAACACTATTGCGTTTGCAATAGAAATTGCAACTGTGATATAGAAGTACAAGAGCACTCTCTATTAATAGATGTAGAATTGCAATCGACAAGCTTTGAATAGGGCATTAGGAAAGCTTTGTTACGTGAGGTAAGGGACACAAAAAAATAAGGTTTTGTTAGAGGTTCTAAGAGGTATAATGTAATTCCAATTAATTAGGAGTCCTAAATTGATTTGTTAGTGATTCGTATATAGCAATTAATAGTATTGTTCAGGAAAATTGTCAAGTCCGCGTGCATCCAAGAATGTTAGAATTGTAAAAGCAGCAGGATAGCGGATGTGAAGGATGTTTTATATAACATTAAATACAGGACAATAATACTGACTTAACATCTAAAACCTTAAAAGTTATAAATATATGAGCATACTTGCAACAAAACATAGCTTTAAATACATGGCATTATCGTATATGTCTTTATGTGCGAAAACTGCCAATCTTCTATTCAAAACAGCTTCGCTGAAAAGGATCTAAGTCAGATCATTATAGTGTTCGATTACTTCTAGAGAAGCAAAAATTTAAATTCTTTTCAGTCCACGTTGCAGCGCAAAAATATATTTCTTTTACTGAAAGAGACGGACAGAGTTTTCTCGTTCTTCACGAAACTGCAACTTCACTTGAAGAGGTTTATTTTCCGTCTTTTGCTACTTCTTAAAATCTCTCAAAGAGGCGCATCAATGTCTATTACAGTTCTTCAAGGTGACTTTCTGGGAGAAAAAAATGGCGAAGTCCTCGAGAAATGCATCAGTTCGTTCTTAATAAAGAGGGAATGTCTGTGTGAACATCTCTGTTACTGTCGTAGTTTGTTTTACTTTTTTTCCCAAGCGGTTTAATTCCTCATACTAATGCATAAAAAAACTATTATTTTAACCGAAAAATTTTCGGATTCAATATTATGATAGAAAATTACATTTTAAGGTATTAATGCACGCTGAACATGCCGGAAATTTTCCCACGATTAATTAAGAACGATTGCAAGCATTGCTATTAAATTTTTTGTGTCTATACATTTTATAAAGAGATAGAACTAGATGAAATCATTCTGTAATTTGTTTGATTAGAACACGTAATATTGGGAATTTATATTTTGCATAGTGATATTCCGTAGGAGAAATAATGGTAATTCCTAGAACGATGGTAGTAGCACTGGGAAATGATTGTTTGACCATATGCTAATGATAGAAAATGGTATTTAATTAGTATGTACAAAAATAGATCAACGGAATGTAGAAAATTCACTGGTGTAACAGACTTATCGTTAACTTGGAAAAATAAATATTATTTAATTCTTAAAACATGGCGCTATTAATTACTTTTATAATTCTTTTTTTTTTAATTGGTCTCGCGTCAAACGAGTCCTTCTGAAATTCGATGTGGACAGCACATGAATTTTTTGCGGACTTAATATATAGAGACAAAAATGTAAAATAAATACAAGTTTTACAGTTCAAATAACGCATGGAATATATATTTTTTCTTTTAAATAAATTAAAATTAGCACTTTTGAGCATTTTCATTTTCTTTCAACTTAGCGCACTTTAATGAGTCGCCGGATCGCAAAAATGCCAAGTAACAGAAATATATTGAGCAAAGTTTATCATTATATAATGGTGTTACTTTAATATACGTGTACAAATATACGTGTATTAAAATAAACATTAAAGTAATATGCTTAAGCATATTCAGTTTTTGTTTTAAATTTGAAATTTCAGTCCAAAACTTTGAAAGAAAATTATATTTCTTTGTTTTATTTTTTCAAATCAAACAAATAATACCAATCATAACAGGAAAACAATTTTGTGATCAATAAGTACAATACTCTTTGTGCAAAGGATAAGTAAAACTGGAAGAACGTATAAAAGCACAAATAATACAGTGCAATAAAAGCACAAATAGTACGTATATTTTGAGAATCTCCTTCGTCATTGCAAGAGAGTCAACAAACCTTAAATCCAAAAGAGGAAAGGGCTCAAAAGGACGATATAAAGAGGATTATACACAAGATCTGGATTAAGAGCGAACCAATCAGAATGCAGTATGAAGAACCCTTCAGCCAATCCGAAACGACAAGTAACACACAATATTGGAGTGCGCCGAAACACAACAGGAATATCCCGACAAGACGAGTCAAGTCGGAATAAAAATAAATGAGAACTAAAAAGGCGATACAAGGTTAATACGAGACATAAGAACCTCAAAGGAATGGAACGAAGAAGTGGGGAGGTGGGTTACATGTCGGTCTGGTAGACCGTGGACAAAAAATGAAGTACTGGACATGTCATTAATTAAACTACTAAAATTTTGATTGATATGGAAGGCTTCAAAGAAGTCAAGATCATAGATCGGCGTGCATTTTTGTATGATCTTTGTTAAAGAAATAATTTTCTTCCTGAGTCCCTTTCCTTTGAGTCCATTCCTCTAGTGAACGTCGGGTTTGTTGATTCTCTTTCACTGACGAAGGGAATACAGAGTATCCTCGAAACAACTGTATACCGCATTATTGTATTATTTGTGCTTCTGTACGTTGCTTCAGTTTTTTTAAACATATTAGTGATTGAATACCAAATGTCTTATAATTGTTTTGGATAATTTTTGAGCTAGACTGGAAACATATACTGCACTGACAGGCACACATATAGAGACGCCGAGTTTAAAATAATGAACTCGTGTTCTAGACTTTCTAAAACGTATAAATCAATCGAAGACTGGACTTCCAATTTCCGATCTTACCCTACACATTACCCTGTACCGTAGGGAACTCGAAAATACTGTAAGCGTCCTATTTATCTTTATGTCGTCATCCTTTGACTGAGAGGTTTCCATTCAAAACAGCGCTGCTGTATGGAATCAAATGCAGATCATTATAGTGTTCGATTACTTTCAGCTACAGAGAATTTGAAATTCTTTTCAGCCCATGACTATCGAAAAAGAAATTTCTTTTACCAAAAGCGACGGATAGAAAATATTTTTCTCCTTTTTCACGAAGCTGCGGCTCCACTTCGAGAGGTTTATATTGCGTCTTTCATAGTTTGAAAACTTTAAGCGTCGCATCAATGCCTATTAAAGTTTTCGGAGAACTATCTTGGAGTACTTTGGGTGGTAGTAATTGTAGAATTTTTTAAAGATTTGGGCCCGTTTGTTCGGACCAAAAAGCAGAGGAACGCTGTTTGTTCTGCGACTTTCCTCATTTTTAAAAAATATTCTTCATGCGATATTTTATGCAACATATAAGACTTATGCATTATATATTTACTGATTCAATAATTTCAAATTTATGTTATTTTCAGCTCGTTTGTTGACTTGGTTTTATAATTTTGATACTTTAAATTTTATGAAACAGTTTGTGTGAATAATTTCTATTATGTCCAGCTTAGTTTACAGAGTGTATCTATAATAATTCTTATAAATATAAATTTCATTTAGTTATAAAATCTATGCAGAAAATACAAGTAAACATATAAATTGCCTATATACATATTTATTTACAGATTTTTAATGCATATTTATTTTTCAAAATGCACCATTAAGTCCTTAACGGTTATGCACAACGTGCACAATGTAGTCCTATCTAGCTACACACGAGTAGTTATAGAAATGAGTATATTCATAAAAGTCAAAAAGAGCTTTAAAAACATAATAAAATCCATTTATTTTTATATTTAAAATTTTTTATTCAAGGACATTTTATTATAAACAGCTCTACTGCAAGGAAGTGTTTGATTGCTTTTGGTGAGCCAGAATTTTTATTATTTTCAACTTATTTCTTATTCATAAGATATTTTTCTCTCCTACCTATATACTTATTGTACCTAATTATCTATTTCTCTTTCCTACAGACTCTTTTTACTTAATTTTCTATTTCTCTTACCCAACTCTCTAGCTATGTATCAAAGTCACAAAACAACCGTCAGATACATTAAAACAGAAAATAATTTCTCATCTGATCCCCAAACAGTTACATAGTATTGTCAAAACACATAAGTAAGCACAATCCATTGTTTATCTTCTCAGGTATTAATTATCTATGAGCTATGAAAATCTTTATAGACTCTCTGTCGACAGTTTTCGAAAAATCCAGATAAATCGTGAAATTGTAGTCCAATTACATCGTTAGTAGAAGTATGCAAATTCGCCAAAAGTAGCTCAGTTGGCGACATTTTGTCAAATGTCTATATCACTAATTTCTCTTTTTGTACTAATAGGATGAACTTTGTCACGAAAGTTAGACGATGCCATCGGCCCTACCGTGCTGAAAACACCGGTTCTCGTTTGATCACCGAAGTCAAGCAGCATCGGGCGCGATTAGTACTTGGGTGAGTGACCACCTGGGAACACCGGGTGTTGTTGGCACATTTCGCGTGCGGTAACTCAGTGGTTTGCGTGCTGGATTTGCACGTTGCCACAACAGCCGCCGTGTTCATGCGGAGTACGATTACGTTAAACATATGGGTCCGTAAGTCCTTCCGAGAGGTTGGTGGTAGGGGAAGGAGGGTACGGTCCCTGTGGATGCTCCCCCCCCACTGGGTTCCGGTCTAAATTGGGTGGCACTTCCCGGCCGTCCAAACGGTTACCTTACACCTTTCTGGTAGGTCGGACGGTCTGGGTCTCAACAAGAATAACCAAGGTCAGACGTCATAAACCTCTCCGTAACGACAATTTACAACTAATGTAGCATTATAATTTAGATGCCTCTGGTGCAGTGAAAAACATGTGAAGCATTTTTAACAAAATTTTCTATCGATCTAGTTTCGTAAAAATACAGCTTTACTTTAAAATGCATATTATTTATCTTTCCTGGCTCAAAAACTGTCGTAACAATACCTATTAAAAATCAATCAAAATGTTCTTCAAGTACTATATTAGGAATTAGATACATCGAAATATTTTTCAAAAGAATAAGTATTCTTCGCAAGGAATATATTATTTCTCCCGGAATGTTAATTTCATGTCTAATTTAATTTCCTTTCACAGTATATTTTATTTAAGGATATATTTTCTGGCCGAATAATTACTAAATAGAAATTCAGTCGTTTTATCTTATTTTACAATATCGTTAAGCCTACTTTAGGTTGATTGCCACGAACTTTATAACGAATTAAATGAACGTTACTACTATAGAACATATCGAGCATATCGAACACAACCTCATCGTTCGATAACGTTACCAATTTGATTTTATATCATATATAATTTATTTATAAAATATGTTTTCAAACAGAATTGTTAAAATTAATAATTAAGTAATTTTGTTTTACTTTAGAGTATTATTCAATCCATATTAAGTTGTTTGTCATACTGGTAATTACTAATTGTACAAACGTGTCTGTTAATGAATGTATTATTTGTAAATGTGACTTCCGTCACTAAATTGATTTTTCTATCGTGATACATTGTATTTAAAAATGTATTTACAAACATAATTATCATTAACGACTTATTTATTATATTCTAGTTTACTATTCCGCATTTTTGCTATTATACAGATATTGTGTGACTTTCGAAATTTATCTCTGTTTCCACAAGAAATATATTTCAAATAGCACTTGTAATGAAGTCGTGTCATTAGGTTATATGTCATATCATGAAGTTACATGTCCTGCAAAGAAGTCACTTGTAATGAAGTCACATCATGTCATGAAGTTATATGTCATGCCACAAAGTCACTTGTAATGAAGTCATGTCATGAAGTCACTTGTAATGAAGGCATGTCATGTCATGAAGTCCCTTGTATGAAGTCATATTATGTCTTGAAGTTATATGCTATGCCAAGAAGTCAATTGTAATAAAATCATGTCATATCACGAAGTCACTTATGAAATCATGCAATATCATGTAGTCATTTGCAATGAAGTCATGTTATGTCATTAAGTCACATGTAATGAAATCATTACCGGGATGCAAATCACTCATATTCGCTGGTTATATCATCCTCTATTCATTATGGGACGAACTTTTTATGTTCCATATTGGACACGCACTTTACATTCTTCTCTGGATTTCAGATCGAAATGCTACTTTTTTTAAATTCAGGCTAGCATGCTGCGAGATCTTAATGCTCGTGAATTGAAAATGTCTGGAATAGCATAGCGTTCTTGGAAATATCAAAACCCTTTCTTAGACTTTTAACAAACAGTGCGTCTAATATGATGGATTAAATTGTTCGCTGTCTATTATCTTGATTTCAAGTCCAACTCGGAATTTGAACTAAGAATATTTACTGGCCAGAGAGAAGAATATATATATTTATTCATAAGTCTACTCGGCCAACATATTTTCTATATCAGAAATGGAGCCTGCAACTTTCCATAATTGAGACTAACCATAATAATTGCATATAACATGATGCACAGATATCGCAGATTTAAAATTTGATATTTTTACACTTTTCTATTAGATATGTTCTAAAATATAGCTTAAAATGCATAAATATCTGGAAGAAAAACTACATGTTGGGTTCTGTATTAAGTTCACCAGATCCTTTTACTCTTATGATACGAGCAAACAATTGAACGTCAGCGACCCAAATGAACGATGACGAGCTTATATTCCCTATGTAGAAATTCCGGGAAAAGCACGTAACTGTTGAAGTTCTAATCCAGTCTACAAAATTTGAGAAGTTCCGTGCTTTCCAGAAAAGTCCTGTTTTTATAACGAATTGGCAATATTTCGCCAAGTATTTGGCCAAGTTTGCAATATTTCGCCAAATTTGTCACTGAGATAACAGAATTTATTGCCAAGATCAAGCGACTCAGACCTTCAAATTATAATAATGGTTTTCTATTACGTATTCGTAAAAATTTCGCTACATACTTCCGTTTCATCCACATCAAATTTCTTTCATAAATTACTCCTCACCCTGACCGCTAAGATATTTCACATCAGATATTTTTTTAATTTAACTATTTATGTGAACACGTATAAAATCTGCACTTTTCAATGTAATATATATATATATATATATATACCCATATATTTAACGTATGTGAATTACACCAACATAAGCATTTAAATTTAGGTCTCATGTTCATAGACTGTTGACTGGGATATTTCTCCTCAAGCGAACTTTGGCTGTATGTGATCTATAACAGATCATTAAAGTGTTCAATAACTTTTTGTGAGGCAGAAATTGAAATTCTATTTCACTCCAAGTCACTCGCAAAAGGAATACTCTTTTATGAAAAGAGACGGATATAAACTATTTTTCTCTTATTTCACAAAGCTATACAGCTCTAAAAGAAGATTTATTTTTGGTCTTTTAAGTAGTTTGAAAACTCAAAGTGTCTTATCGATGGCTATTAAAGGTCTTCGGGAAATTCATTGAAGTGGTGGAAACTTGGCGGTTCTTAGGTGGAAAAAAATGCGAAATCTTTTAAAAATTACACCCGTTTGCTCTCTACAAAGGTTGAATGTCATTGATGTGATTGTCTCTCTGTTTAATTTTCAAAATATATTTCTTTGAAAGATGTTAATTCCTTGAATAGTTAAAATTATTTAAATATTACTTCTTTAAATAGTTTAAATAGCTTACATTACTTGGAGTGTAACATCAGCTGAGTCACTTTATCAAACAGACTGTCTGCCTAAACGATAAATAACACAGCCCAAATTGATGAATTTAGAAACGCGAAAACTTGCATGCACATGCAATTTAACCTATAAGTACTGATGTTAAAATGAAAAAAGGGAAATATAAAAGCAATTGAAAAAATATATATTGCAAATCATTGGACACAATCAAATAGACGTAATAAGTTATATATATGTATATATAAAAACAAACACTGTTTTCCTATTCCTAATACTCAAATTTTCAAAACATTTAAATATAATACCCGTTGTGGCGTAGTGGGTAGCGTGGGTTTATAGTCACAGCCAAATAACTCTCGAGTGACTTCAATTCTTTATTTGTTTGCAGCAATTCGGTAATATACGCATTAGGTTACAAAGGTACCAACGCTACCCACTACGCCACACCCTTTAGGTAGACAAATTTTCAATTACAATGATATATCAAAATCTCTAATAAATCAAAATTCCTATCCCAGTTTACTATATGTTTGTTACCAGCCAAATTATTCTAAATTTATAGACTGCAATCATAAACACATAATTACAGGTGATCTCAATATTGTTCAAAATTTAGCAGTTAAAAATCTTATGCTTTATGGTACCAAATTTCGAATCCAAAATACATTAAATCGCTGTCTTTTAATTAAACAACTAAATATTGATCTAGAAAAATTCAAATACAAAATTGCTTGTAGTAAAAACAATCCCATTGAAGCTTTCGAGTCAAACATCTTTTAAGCAACTTGGCTACAACTAAATCTACAGTTAACTTTACAAACTTGAAGCAGACAATAAATGAACTAAAATCACAATTTCTTATCACATGTGTGTATACAGCTGCCAACAACTATGCCATCATTTGCAAAAAATATTATGTACAAATCTTAAACGATTTCATAAATCACAATAATATATTTAAAAAAAATGATTCTTCAGCAACAACTATATCTAAGAAAATTATTGCATTTCATAAACAATTAAAATTACCTTACAACAATCTAAGATTCCCTTATATTGGCATGATTCCAAAATTTCGTAAAAATCCTATCTCTTTTAGATCTGTAACTATAAATCTCTATTGGCCATTCTTAATAAAATCATTTCTAATATAATTGATATAATTCAACTACTCATATTATTAATAACAGTTATCAATTAATGCAAAAGTTGGATACGATTAATATTTTAGGATTTAAAACTTATGACTTTAAGGAGATTTTCAACAATATTGACATAAAAGATCTATATAAAGTAATTTGGGATATAATTAAATATTTCTATAACAGATAAAATTTGGATATAGATCAATCTTACGTGCACCACCTTCTCAAGTGTTGAAGACCCAGACCGTCCGACTCGTCCAGAGGACTAAGAGCAACTATTTGGACGGCCGGGACCTTCTCAAGTGTGTCATTTTTAATAATTACTTGATGCAAGGCAATAAAATATTTATGCAAATTTAGGGTGTTCCACAGGATGGCTCTGCCAGATCAGCTCTTGAAAATCTATATCTACACTTCTACGAGTCAAATTTTATAAATTCTGCATATACTTTCTACACATATATTGATGGTGTAATTCTCATTAAAATATCTCCCTTATCAAATGATATGGATTTTGATTTTTATCCCCCAAATGTATCCCTTATATAAAACGAATGCAACGTCTCATCTAGTGTTAATTTCTTAGATTTAACTCTCACTCTTGATAATGAATATTCATTTTTGTCAAACATTTTTGACAAAAGAAAAGGTTTGTCATTTAAAATTCACAAGATAATCAATTTTAACTCATATATGAGTAAACAGGTATACAAAAATATTTTAATAAATCAATATTTATAATCTGTCATTTATTGTTTTAGTCAAATTTGAAATTGCTGTTTTATACTTTAAATATTAAAATATTCTTGGAGATTTTAATTATCTTTGTGATACGTTTTGGATACCTTTTTATACATATCAATTATTACTTAGTATAATTTGTAAACTTAAATATTATTAAGTACAATTTGTAATTTTAGTATAATTTGTTATTTGTGTATTTCCCTTTATATCTCTAATTCTTGGGTTTGAAACTTGTCTATTTGTATATCTATTGTCTATTGATTGAATATCTTATTCAGGAGTATTTCCTATAATTCACTACAGATGGCGCTCTCTAGTATTCTTTCGACATTCTTCATAGGCTAGAGCAACGAAATATTAGGCGTCATGAATAAAGGTGAAGATAGGCATGAGTTTTAATTTTTATCTGCATCCTTGTGGGTTAATGAATAGATTACTGATATGTTTGCTATATGCACTCTCATCCTCTTCTTTCCATTTGTCTAATATTATTTGTTATTTCCATTTTTGTTTCTGTCTGGTAATGTGTCGGATTTTTTGACGATGTTTAGTCCATGTGGCTGTATCGTTGAGCGAAACACATTTGGAACCTCTGTGGATGTAAAGATCCTTAAAAAGCTGGATCTACAGAAATTCTATCCATTTCCAATTTCATAATTTCGGAATGCTAGTTAGTTTAATAAATTTGTTTTATTTATTGTCATTTTAATATTTTAAGCCTCCAGATTTTGATAATCCTTTGATGTTTGTCCTTGATTTGTATGTATCGCACTTGAATGTTGATAAATTCATGTGTATTATTAATAATTTAAAATTAAGATCAATTTGCATTATATGGTAGCAACGGTTTCCTTTTGTTAGATATTTCCTTTCATATCCTCTTTAATTTATTTTACTCCGTATTGTTATTGAACAAGGGTATGAAACTGTTTATGTTTTAAATTAGTCTTATTATATTTATTTTTATTATATATATTTACAAACATATATATATATATATATCGTTTATTTTTCTTCTCCTTCTCCTGGACACTACTAAACTCTGTCATTTTTTCTCATCTGTTCAATAACTTTGTACGTAAATTCAGGAATACTGCCTCATAGTTCAGGGCAATATTTGATTTCTCAATATTTTTTCAACTTTTACTCTATTTATACTTGTAGTCTGGGCTATGGTATTTATTGCAACGGACTATTGCCATATTCGAAACAATCATTTGTTTGGCTTAATTTAAGTTGTATTCTCAGACCTGACGAGGTGTCCAATTTAAATTAACTACCTCATAAAGCTGCACATTACCTTTTCCGAAGTTGTGGTAGTGTTTTAACAGTCTGTTTTAGTTATTTTTAACACTTTACAACAAAGTTGAAAAGTGTTTATGACTTTGTTCATTCTGTCTGTCTGTCTGTCTGTCTGTCTGTCTGTCTGTCCGTTAGCACGATAACTGCCGTAAAAATGACTTAATCAAAATGAAATTTTAGTATGTTGTTCAGACGGTCTGTAGGACCTATGGGAATATAAATGAATAATATCACACAATTAGTTTTGGATTGAACCCGGGTTGAAAAAATGAAATACATTGAGCCCTATGGGACCTAATTTTTCTAACATTTTTTAAGAGGATTTAAAATTCACAAATTGCTTCGAAAATTTTAGGTAATAGTCAAATTGTTCCATAAAATATATAAAAAAAAATTCAGCTAAATATATTCAGTAGTTTTTTAAATAAAAATTAAAATAATAATTACACATCTTATATGAAACGATCACGTGACCATGATATGAAACGATCACATGACCCACTTTAAAATGAGATATGGCATCCATCTTGTTTCAAATTCGTGATTTTTTAAAGTTCTTTTTAATTCATATTGAGTGTTGTATCCATCCTAAAACTACTTTATTTCTGCTTAAATTCTGTGCATCTACATACTAAAACAACACAATGACAATATATTTGAGTTTAAATTCTCATTCAAATTTGATTATTTCTACAATTAAGCCTATTTTTCACCTATGTAAAATGTAAACAGCAAAATATGTAGAATGAGTTGTATTAGAATTACTGTATTTCTTTAACACAAAATAATTCAGTCCATGGAGTCTGCATGGCTGATATGAATGAAATATTAATTGATTTTATAAACAGAAGGACGATATTTTTCGATGAAGTTTTAAGCATAAAGTTTATGAATTGTAGCTCCATGGTCTGAATTTTTAAATAAAATAAATTATTATAGTATTGTGATGAATGAAATGGAGAAAGTTATGAATGAAATGCTGCTTTTATAGAGAGATCCAGGCGTGTTATTTTTTCTATGACGTCATTTGAATTAATTTCAGTTGTTTTCGATGAAGTTTTCAAATATAATAAATTATCGTAGTATTATGATAGATTTAAAAATATTACCGTGAAATGTATTGCATTTTAGAGATATTTAAACCACGCAATTTATATTTCAATGCCGTCTTTTGAATGAAGTTCATTTTTTTCAATGAAGGTTTAAGTTTTCAATTATAATAAATCAATGTAGTATCGTGATAAGTTTTAAAATATTACCGAGGAATGTATTGCATTTTCGACTTTTTTAAATAAAATTGCATTGAAGTTGGAAAGTGTTTCATAATCAATGCTTTAAGCATGATTGATCTTTCTTGTATTGATTTAATGTGTTTTGTATTAGTTTTTAACACTTTACAACAAAGTTGAAAAGTGTTTATGACTTTGTTCATTCTGTCTGTCTGTCTCTCCGTCCGTTAGCACGATAACTGCCATAAAAATGACTTAATAAAAATGAAATTTTAGTATGTTGTTCAGATGGTCTGTAGGACCTATGGGAATATAAATGAATAATATCACCCAATTAGTTTTGGATTGAACCCGGGTTGAAAAAATGAAATACATTGAGCCCTATGGGACCTAATTTTTCAAACATTTTTTAAGAGGATTTAAAATTCACAAATTGCTTCGAAAATTTTAGGTAATATTCAAATTGTTCCATAAAATATATAAAAAAAAATTCAGCGAAATATATTTAGTAGTTTTTTAAATAAAAATTAAAAAATAATAACACCTCTTATATGAAGCGATCACGTGACCATGATATGAAAAGATCACGTGACCCACTTCAAAATGATATATGGCATCCATCTTGTCTTAAAATCGTGATTTTTAAAGTTCTTTTTAATTCATATTGAGTGTTGTATCCTTCCTAAAACCACTTTATTTTTGCTTGAATTCTGTACATCTGCATACTGAAACAACGCAATTACAATATATTTGAGTTTAAATGCTCATCCAAATTTGATTATTTTTACAACGTAGCCTATTTTTCACCTATGTAAAATGTAAACAACAAAATTTGTAGAATGAGTTATATTAGAATTGCTGTATTTCTTTACACAAAATCATTTAGTTCATGGAGTCTGCATAGCTGATATGAATGAAATAGTCATTGATTTCACAAAGAGAAGGACGATTTTTTCGATGAAGTTTTAAGTAAATAGTTTAATTACTTGTAGCTCCATGGTCTTAATTTTTAAATAAAATAAATTATTATAGTATTGGACGAATGACATGAATGGGAAATTATTTATGAATGAAATGATGCTTTTATAGAGAGAGCCAGGGGTGTTATTTTTTCTATGACGTCATTTGAAAGAATTTCAGTTGTTTTCGATGAAGTTTTCAAATATAATAAATTATCGTAGTATTATGATAATTCTAAAATTATTACCGAGGAATGTATCACATTTTAGAGATGTTTAAAACAGGTAATTTATATTTCAATGCCGTCATTTGAATGAAGTTCATTTTTTTCGATGGAGGTTTAAGTTTGCAAATATAATAAATTAATGTAGTACTGTGATAAGTTTTAAAATATTACCGAGGAATGTATTGCATTTTAGACATGTTTAAATAAAATTGCATTGTAGTTGGAAAGTGTTTCATAATCAATGCTTTAAGCATGATTGACCTTTCTTGTTAATATATATACATGTTGGCAATAAAATAACTTTCCCTGTTTGGAGGCGTCTGCACCTAAAACTAATGAACGAAATGAAACCAAATTGCAAATACAGACTGTGGAAGGCATAGGAAGATGACTTCAGCAAAAAAAAAAAAAAGTACCAAAAGTCGCCGATTTTGGCGCTGTCGGATCCGAAAACGAGTGAATAATTACAATGAACACACGCAAAATGGAGTATGCAGAATTTCAATAACGTTTTAGTAATAAAAGATGAACATACCATACAGTTATGAATGGATTTATGAAACTAACAGAAAATAATTTTCATAAATTCATTCATAACTATATGGTATGTTCATTTTATTTCATTAAATTTCAGATTTAAGGAAAATATAAATCTGTCTAATATTAATTGCACGAATATTGTTCTTTTCATTTATATCTTGACAATGCCTGTGGCTAGAAACTATAAACATAGTTGCCGTAAGTACTGTATAGAAAAAAATACCAAATTCGAAAAATAAATGGTTCGGTCAAAGCACCAAACAGATAGGTAGACGTATATTTACACTAAACTTGAAAACGAACAAAATATAATGCGCTTGCATCTATTTACTTTTATGTTCGAAGACTTCTAACCGGGGGCCTTCTATTCAAAGCAGTTCGACTGGATTGGCTCGAATGCAGATCATTATAGTGCTCGATTGCCTTTAGTGAGGCGAAGTTTGAAATCTTTTTTTCAGTCCATGTCAGTCGCAACAGGATTTTCTTCCCCAAAAAAGGCGGTTGAAAAAGATTTTTCTCGTTTTACACAAAGCTTCAGTTCTACGTGTTAAGATGTTCAATTTTTATTTTTTTTTATTCTAGTTTGAAAGCTCTAAGCGACACATCAGTGTCTATCAAAGTTCTTTGAAGTATTTTGAGACTGAAAAATATCGAATTATTTGAGAAATGCAACAGTTCGTACTCCGTAAGATATGAGTAAATTTTGCACTGATGTTGGTGTGATGCGTATCACTTACTTTAGAGTTCCTTCACGCGACTTTTTCCTTAGGAATGTATTGCATTACATTTCAAAAGAACTCTAAATAAACTAGAGGATAGTGGAATGCGATTTTCTTCGCGAAATAAGTGGGGATTCAACCTCAGAGACAAACTATAAAATATTAATTTATTTTCTGCATTCACATTTACACCCCCGGCCGTCCAAATAGTTGCTCAAGTCCTCTGGATGAGTCGGACGGTCTGGGCCTTCTACAATATATGCAGTACACAACATCTATTTAGATATTTCGCAGAGTCTATTTCGATGAAAATGCCTTGCAGTTTCGACAAAATACCTTAACGTTAAAGCGTCGACTGGCCAGTAAGAAGATTCGTGGTTTCAATTCCCGGTTGAGATAGCACGGTTCTTTACACTGGTACCCGAACACATCAACCCTGTAGGTTAGTGCAAAGATATTTATTTTAATACGAAAGTGATAATACTGAAAGTGATCTTAACACGACTAATACGGATTCAGTGGACTGTTATACATTGAACGCTAATTTCAAAACAGGAAGTCGACGACCATGCTGAAGTTAACCTGAGGTGAAAAGAGCAAGAGATGGTCAGTCAGATTGTTATTTTCACGTCAATCTGACATTACATAGTGGTGTAGAGTCTACTTCTGTGATAAGATGTCGCATTTTCGTTCCAATAGCTCGTTGCATTTTCGTTCCAATCAACGGTAGAGGGTCTGTTGCCCATTATGAAGATCCGTGTTTGGATTTACGGTTAAAACAGCAAGGTTCTTTAAAATTTGGTTCAAATTGCTTCGACGATATATAAAATTACGAAGGGTTACTAATTTTAGCAAACACTAAGTTTACAACTAAAGATTTTTCGGATTTATTTTCTGCTTTCACATCTGGATAATATATGCCGTATAATACCACACAAACTTAGGCCAAATCACTTGAGCAGTTTTTGAGATTACGAAGTGAAAAAATATTGACAAAATCCTGTTTTATAGCTAAACTATATACAGTTTTCGGATTTGTTTTCTACATTCAATTTTATACAATATAGGATACTTGTCATTCAAATTGGTTCCAAATTGCTTTAGTGTTTCACTTTTAGATTACGAAAGGCCAAAGATTTGACACACACCAGCCCACATACCAATCCATACGCACTCACAAAACGACGAAAGTTCCTTTTCGTATCTTGGAATCTCCTCTATTTAATGTGAGAACTCGACTTGTGATTAAATCACGATCACTATACTTTTCGTAGGCTACACAGTTAAAAAATGTGCCTAATCTAATGAAAAAAGCATAGAAAAGTGGTACAAGTTACAATCACTATGACCGCAATTTCCTTTACCAAGGAAATAGTAATTTTGCAATTGCAACTATAAATGATTGGAGAATCATATTACTTTCAACGCGCTAATCTAGAGTAAGGATGATGATAGTGATTGAAACTTGTACCACATTTCTTGATAGTTATGCGTTTAGCAGTAGATTAAATAACCTTTTTGATTTTTTTTATTTATATACATCTCAACAGGCACAACAAGCCCAATTACAGAGAAGGGGTAAAAACAACATATATATCTACAAATACACCTACATAAAAATACACAAATAAAAAAAACGTATTCATTGAAACACAATTAAAACATACATCAATGAAGATGTAAAAACCTTTGACGGATCACTAAAAATGCCAAGACAAAAAGATAACCCATTGACCGCTCTGACGAACTGCGTGCGCTATTGGTAGATTTTTCAAAAAAATGTTTACCATGAAACTCCTTAAAGAGTATACACATATTTTTTGTCCTATAAGCAGGTACATAGATATTAATTTCACTTAGCAAGTTCGGACAGTCAATATTATTATGTATTAACTTATAAAAGGACAAAATACAACCGTCTATATTCCAGAAATCTAATACCATTCTTAGTCCGGAGTAAAATATTAGACGTATCACGGTTACAAATACCATAATCCTTATAACAAATGTATCTCAAAAATTTATTTTGAATCTTCTCAATTTTACTAATAGCACAGTCATAACATGGGTTCCAAACCACGCACTCGTACTCCAAAATAAGTCTTACAAAAGAATTTAAACAAGAAAGATCAATCATGCCTAAAGCATTGATTATGAAACACTTTACAACTTCAATGCAATCTTATTTAAGCATGTCTAAAATGCAATACATTCCTCGGTAATATTTTAAAACTTATCACAATACCACATTAATTTATTACATTTGAAAACTTAAACCTTCATCGAAAAAAATGAATTTCATTCAAATGACGGCATTGAAATGTAGATTGCCTGGTTTAAACATCTCTAAAATGTGATACATTCCTCGGTAATAGTTTTGGAATTATCACAATACTACAATAATTTATTATATTTGAAATCTTCATCGAAAACCACTGAAATTCATTCAAATGACGTCATAGAAAAAATAACACGCCTGGCTCTCTCTATAAAAGCAACATTTCATTCATAAATAATTTCCCATTCATGTCATTCATCAGAATACAATAATAATTTATTTAATTTAAAAATTAAGACCATGGAGCTACACGTAATTAAACTCTATGCGTAAAACTTCATCGAAAAAAAATCGTCCTTCTCTTTGTAAAATCAATGAATATTTGATTCATATCAGCTATGCAGACTCCATGAACTAAATGATTTTGTGTTAAAGAAATACAGCAATTTTAATACAACTCATTCTACATATTTTGCTGTTTACATTTTACATAGATGAAAATAGGGTTCGTTGTAGAAATAATCAAATTTGAATGAGAATTTAAACTCAAATATATATTGTAATTGCTCTGTTTCAGTATGTAGATGCACAGAATTTATGCAAAAATAAAGTGGTTTTAGGACGGATACAACACTCAATATGAATTAAAAAGAACTTTAAAAATCCCGATTTCGAGACAAGATGGATGCCATATATGATTTTGAAGTGGATTACGTGATCTTTTCATATCATGGTCATGTGGTCGCTTCATATAAGATGTGTTATTATTATTTTAATTTTTATTTAAAACACTATTGAATATATTTCGCTATTTTTTTTATATATTTTATGGAACAATTTGAATATTACCTAACATTTTCGAAGCAATTTGTGAATTTTAAATCCGCTTAAAAAATATTTGAAAAATTAGGTCCCATAGGGCTCAATATATTTCAGTTTTTCAACTCGGGTTCAATCCAAAACTAATTGAGTGATATTCATTTATATTCCCATAGGTCCTACAGACCGTCTGAACAACACACTAAAATTTCATTTTGATAAAGTCATTTTTACGGCAGTTATCGTGCTAACGGACAGACAGACACACACACACACAGAATGGACAAAGTCATAAACACTTTTCAACTTTGTTGTAAAGTGTTAAAAACAAATAAGCACAGAATTATCCCTAAAATCCCTGCACATCCTCCTCAAGAAGTCTAATATCCTGCAAGCCCTTTCGGCAATATCTTGTATATGCATATTAAAAGTAAAATACGAATGGCACATATTTCCAAAATCGGGATTATAATTTTTTCAATTGAGAAATCTATCATTAATTTCATAATTACACACAACAGGATTATATCTACGTGTAAAATTTACGATAAAACATTTATCAATATTTTAGGACAATTGATTACTAGTACACCAATTATATAATTTACAACGTTCAGATAGCAATACACTGTATCTTTTACCAAAGTAGCCCAAGAAAAACATTGTGATCGTGATTTAATCACAAATCGAGTTTTCACCTTGCCTACATCGATATAGCCTTCTTGAAAGCAAAAATAAATGTTGGCATATGTGTGTATGAGATGGGAGGGTGTCGGTGAGAGTGTGTGTGTGTGTGTGTGTGTGTGTGTCAATTCGTTGAACCTCTTTAATCTCCAAAGGTACTGAAGCCATTTAGACCAGATTTAGGTGTCATTTTATATATATTATGTTAATGTAAACGGAGGGAAGAAATCCGAAAATGTGTTTAGTTCAGCTATTAAACGGGAATCCAATAATATAGCTGGACCTTCGTAATCTCAAATTCCACTAAAACAATTTAAACCAAATTTGGTTTGCAAGTTTCTTGTGTTATGCAGTTGCTAATGCAGAAAAAATTCGATAACTGCATAAAGTTCAACTATAAAATTAGATTTTACCAAAGTCAATGCCCCTTCATATTGCTAAACCTCTAGCGCGATTTGGACCATATATGGATGGTATGATGCATAAATTGCATAGATATTAATGCATAAAATGTATTTTTAAAATTGTATTTAAATTAACTAAGAAGTCAAATTTCCACTTGTTTCTAGAGGAAGGCCTCGGGGTTATCCCCATCTTTTCAGTTTTTAATTCATTTCAGATTTATATCAATCTGCATACAAGTTATGATATGGGTTTTATTTTTGATGTGATTTTAGTCATTTTTCAATAATTTATGAAGAGCGTATTTCACGGAATAAGGTAAAATTACCATAAAATAATGAAACACTGAATTAGGCACATTCAAGAATATTTCTATACTCAGAACTTTGCTCGTGATTGATATATGAAGATGGTGACTTAGTTATATGGAGCATATAACTAAGTCACCATTTTCGTATATTATTTATCTTCTACTAATGGCAAATTTTGTAAAAAAACTCGATTATTCACTATTTTGTTTCCGAACATGCTACTTAAAGACTACTTCAAAACTAATTAATCTGATTACTTGAAACAACAATATAATGCTAAGTTAACAAATTAGAGTAAAATAGTTAACAAATATGTTTTGCAATATATAATAAATATGCCAATACCCAGCATAAAAGTTTTAAAATTTAGAATTCTAAACAGAATATTAAATTTACAACGTAACACCAATTAGAAAAAGTTAAAACACAAACCCAATCAAAGAAATTATATTCTCCATCTTTGTGAAGATTATGCAAGAAATCTTAATAAATAATCGAACCATAAAAATAACTATATTTTTTTAGAGCTGCATGGTCTTAACCGGAAATATATACACTACCAAACAGGCCTGTGAAAGTGCAAAGAATGTGAAACTTCTGCTACTCTCTAATTAATAATTGGATTTTTTTTCTTTGATCCCGAACGTCCGACTTGCACAAAGGTGTAAGGTATCTGTTTGGACGGCCGGGAAGTGCCACCCAATTTAGACCGGAACCCAGTGGGGGAGGTATCCACAAGGACCGTACCCTCCTTCCCTTACTACCAACCTCCCGTAGGACTTACAATGCCACACGTTTAACGTTATCGTACTCCACGTGAACACGTCGACAGTTTAGGCAGTACCGCGTGGTTTTTAGGTCGTTCGACTGCAATCCTCGTGCGCTAACTACTGGCCTGGCTTGCCCTAAAATTGGAATGCTATAATGTTTTTACCATACGAATTCCCATTAATGTCATGCAATGGAATGTTATTTTTATTCTAATTCTACTTACCCTAAATATATGTCCCATTAAAACATTCATGTGTTTCAGATTTAATTCTAACCCATATATAAAACAGTACATATTATGGTAATCTTTCTTTTTGCCCACACAACTTTTTGACTATTAACTCATTTCTATTTTTACCCATTATATCCATTCTGGCATGATTGATTACGATTTATATAGCCTATAAATGGACCACAAGAACCTACATCTAGCTTTTACAGGGCTTTCAATGATTTATTACATAAAGGTTTGTATTAGTTCCACTAAAAGTCAGAGCAAATTATTCAGAAATAGCCTCAAGGAAAACATATCCTATAGATTCCAGTAGGAGATACTAAAGGAATAAATCCCAGAAGGTTTCCATTCTTTATGAATGGCCATCTATCCTCTTAGCTGCATAATCTTAACCTCAAACATATACAACACTAGACAGGACGCCTCCCAAGCGTGTAAAGAATGTGAAATAGTAGCTGCCTCCAAAATATACATTCTTACCATGGGAACCATAAGATGAGAAATAGTTGCATTGGCGATCGTATACTCTGGCTGAGAGGAATAAATTCAAAAGGAATTGTTATGCTAGGGAGGAATTGATTTTGAAGTTAGAGTTGTATTTGTGAATATAAATATTTGTTACATTCTTAATTATCATCTTCGTAAATTTGTAACATTCTAATCTTAGTGTATTTTCCGAATTCTATGTAATCTCGAAATAATAATTTTATTTGTATTATTGAAAGTATCATATTTATATAACTCAAAGTGTTATACAAATGATAGTATTAAGTTAGTGAAACTTAATTTAATTTAACCATAGAATATATGCACTGTGTAGAGAAATGTCTCCGATATATATTAAACATTTAGACAGAGAAAATGTGTCTGCATTCCTCAAAGCTAAGCATGCTATCTTCAAACTTCATACCTATGATATAAAGGGTATATGACTAACCGTCTTCGGCTTATGGAATTTCAGTTGCGTTATATTATAAGCTACCATATTAGCAGCTGTGGCGACTCAAATATATTTGACTTTTACACATTTTTGAACTTTCAAACTTTATTTTCGTTGCATAATAATAATTTGTTTTCAGATTTACATAATGTATGAGTCGTGTCTGTCGTCATTGGCAAATCGCTTGCTTGCTGACGTCAGGCACGTGAAGATATTTAACCGCGGGCTTTGCTACCGCCAATCGATGCTTTTTCTGTTAAAAATGTGCACACGCGCCTAGCTAGTTGGCAAATACGCCTTGCCGAGTACCATGTTATTTCGTAGCTAGAAACTCAATTTACACGACGTGACAGTGAAAATGAAACACCAAGAAAGAGTGGGCAGAAAAATATGCAAATTGCAGAGTAGACGCAGATCACCGAGTTATGTAAATGATGCGAAATGCGCAGCTTTCCAACGCACGTTAAGTGAGGTATAAAGGAAGGAACCTGCAGAATCGGCAATAGTCGAGCAGCTCTGTCTGTCTGGGAAATCATTTTGTAATTATTTTTTGTTTCAGAGGAAACGTGTAGTAGCAGAGAATACTACGCAGCCGCCAACCGAGGCAGTTCCAGCATACAAACGATTTCACGAGGGGTATGGTGATCGGACTCGGAATGGCAGGTTGGTCTATACGTCAAATCTCGGCAGAGAACCACCTACACGCGTCCACGGTGCACCGGTTGTGGCGAAGATGGTTGGAACAAGGAAATGTGGCACGTTTAAGGGGTGGCGATACGGCCAGAGTGACGTCAGCAGGCGTGGACCGACCCATCTGCCGGCAAGCGTTGGCGACCCCGCAAGCCAATTCCGTCGCCCTTTGCAGCATGTACAAGGCACCCTTGATGCTCCCATATCAACCAGGACCATTATCCGCCGAATAGTCGCCGGCGACCTGCACCCATGGCACCCATTAAGAAGACTGCCACTGACCCAACAGCACAGACGCCCCCGTTTGCAATGGTGTCATGACAGAGCCCCGCAGACGGCGGAATGGTACAGTGTCGTGTTCTCAGATGAGTCACACTTCTGTTTTATCAATGACAGTCGCAGTGTACGAGTCTTGCACCGAAGTGGTGTCAGGTTCAATCCAGCCGCATCTGTGGAACGCCACACCGGGCGACAACCTTACACCTTTCTTGGTAGGTCGGACGGTCTGGGTTTCAACAATCAACAACAACACCGGGCGACAACCTGGCATCATGGTTTAGGGCACCATCGCCTACGATAGTATGTCACCTTTGGTAGGTATTAAGGGCATTATGACGGCCCAACGATACGTGGATGATGTGCTGCGGTCTGTGCCACTACCCTTCCTTCAGGGTGTGCCCAATGCCATTTACCAACAGGAGAACGCCCGGCTACACACAACACGCATCAGCCAACATACCCTGTAAGGTACCCAAGTGCTTCCCTTGCCACCAGTTTACTCTCATTTATCACCAATCGAACACGTCTGGGACGTGATTGGACGTTATTTGCGCACTCTTCCACCGCCGCGTTTAAAAGGCGAACTCTGGAGAATGGTTTACAAGGAATGGGCAGCCATCTCTCAGGGGCACAGTCGGGATGCTCATTGACTCTGTACCTAGATGTGTTGCTGCCCGTAACGCCGCCCGCGGTGATCCTACTTCCTACTAATCAGACGGTGCTGTCGCTCAGTGTATAGGTGTATCATGTTGCAATAAACATCACTTTTTGTTCTTTGATGTCTCTCTCTGTTTGTCGATTTTCATCACTTTATGCCCTCGCCTTCTTGTTGTCTCATTTTCCCTGTCATGCCCGCCAACACAACATTTTAGTGCGTATGATTGCAGAAAAATTAATATACACAAAAATTGCAGTGGTTTGCCCAAAACCTTGTTCATAATATAATAGTCATTTTGTGATGAAGTCCAAAACTCAAAAGTCAAGTGTGGGACAAAACTTCATCGCACCTTCCCACTTCTTGAAAGGGAAAACATACCCAGAGCTTGATACTAGAAATGTTTTGATAATATGCCAAATAGAAAGGCAATAGTTGTATTACGACAAAAAACTATTCTGTTTAAATAATATCATGTTTGCAAATTGAGACATATCGGAGGTTGACGATTTTTACCTAGGTACTCCTCATAATGTAAAACCGCTGATTCACAAAAATGTCGGACGACGTTTGATATCGTTTTGAATGCACTCTTGTTTAAAAACTGCTTGTGTACGTAAGTTTCTTTCCTCATAGTGTATATGACTGTTATATTTAACTGTTATAATTACCATTTATCGTCTAGAAACTCATAATTATCAGTTGGAAAATTCATATAAATATTATCTACATTCATATTATTTCGATCATTTTAATTCATCCTAAATTCTCATCAATAAAATTCGTCATACATGCAAATCAAATCATATCACTCAAAACTATCTTCTTGGTCTTATTCGAACATGCACATTATTTGCTTCAATCAAACCCCTACTAAGCCGTTATTTACAGGATGTATGAAAATAGTTGACGTCGATTTCCATGCTACTGAAATTGGTTTTAGACACATACATTTAATTTGGAAGTTTGTTAAAATTAAATACGAAATTCTTTCATATAATTGTTTTCGGTGTGACAGTTTTTTTTTAGAAAAATAGGTAGTCTAAATTTTTATTGGGTCTCTCTTTTTAATTTAAAAATGTTTCATAGAAAAATATTCTGTGCAATATTAGGCGCATTATTGCTTATTAAAAATTGGAAATTTTTCTTTACAGATACAGGATCAGCTGCAAATAACATTCCGCTGCTACGTTTTATGCGAAATCTGGTTTCAGTTTTAAATCCGACCATGGAGAGCGGTTCAACCAGGAAATTGACCCATTGTATTCCAGGAAAAGTCGTTAATTCGTCGAAGCGCGAAAAAATCCGATTCCAATTTTACCTATTATGATATTTTTTACGCCATTTCTATTATAATTATATTCATGAATATTGCAGATAATTGCACCGGATTTTTTCTTGAGATTAGTTTCTATATAGCCCAAATTGTTCTAATTGAACTGCTTTTCTTAGGGAACCGTGTAAGAAAAGTTAGACCTTCTATTTGTCTAGAAAATAACACCCATCGAAAATAAAAAAATTATATGAAAGTATTTTATATTAAACTTTAAAAAATTTTTTAATTCAATGTATGTGTCTAAAACCAATTCTCCAAACCTAAAAGGGAGGTCAACTACAATAGAAACACACTGTATTATCTTAATTATAATATACTTATTCCTTAGAATCCTTCATTTCTGTATTTTACTGTTATACCTTACTTTTATGCGATTCATACTGGTATGATTGACTATAACTTATATATTGGACTTGTAAAAAACTGTATATCTCGTCTTTGCACAGTATCTTCCACGACTGTTTTCATAAACGACACGAATTAGTTCCAGTGAAAGCCAAACTAAATTATTCAGGAATACCACCAAAGAAATCCTCCCCTTCAACCTAGTGAAAGATGCTTAAATCACAGAAGGCTTGCATTTTTTATGTATGACCATCTATCTTCTCTCCGTTCTTTACCTCAAACATATACAACACTAGATTTATCTTCTTATCGTATAAAAATTGTAAAATAGCAGAAACCCTCCTCTTAATATACGCATCATATTTATAATTAGAACCATTGGGTGGGAAGCTGCTATGCATTGGTGGTCAAACATTTTAACAAAAAGGATTAAAGTTAAAAATAATGTTTTGCTTGGAGAAATGAATGAAATGAATGGTCCGCAGTATTTGTTGTCTGTTCTCTTTATCATTACTGGCTGTCGATATAAAAAACTAAACTGTGTGGGTTACGTGAAAAGCTTTGCATTTGTTGAATTCCACTCAAAATTTTGTAAAAATATTTCACAGCTAAGTAGAGATATCAACCCAAATTGAGATGTAAAATATTCATATCAATTAAATTTACAGGAGCTTATTATCTTGCTTGCGTATAGATTTGCATACAGAAATATGTTTGTCGTTCGAAACAATAATGGGATGATTTTATTAAATTATTTTTTCCCTCCAATGAAGTTGGTTTAGCGTTCAAAATAGTTGAACAGAATAGTTTTTCATAATACTTTACTCTTCAAGGAATCCACCAGAGGTAGATAAAATATTGATGATCTGTAGCGAATTTTACCTGTCACGCAAAATTTAATGTCTTTATACGAGGACTTATTTTAAAGATACTTACCTGCTTACCATAATCTGATATAAGACTTTGTTTCTATTTCTTGCAATTCATTTTCACTTCATTAATTCCACATGATATTGGCAATGGTTAGATCTCATATTTATATATTGCTTTAAATTATTCCTTTTGCCTAATTACTTTGTAATAGCATCGTTTGCTATATAAATTGATGAATCCTGTCGCAGATATTTCAATGTAAAATTTAATTATGAAACAAAGTTCAAAAGTTAAATAATTGAGCAGTAAATATGAATATTTATTCAAAATATAAAATATCATAATCATATTTTAATGGGCACACTACTTGTTATGCAAAAATCACATGGGCACTTACGCATATGCATCTGCGCATTGCAGCAAAACTTTCACCTGACAAAGCACTATGAGATCTCTATTTTCTGCCGGTTCTGTTTGCCATGCTCTCTCGTTAATCTGCGTTATTACTATCGCTTACAGGGGGATTACGCATTTCTATACTCTGTTGCAACAAAATATATGCACCGATAAAAAATAAGCTGCAGCTGATAAATTCGGTAATATGTAATGTTATCTGGAGAGGATGGATTGTTTTTTCCAGCTATTTCTTCCCCAATTATTTCCTCTTGGACCCCAGTTTATCCTACCAATTTTATTTCACTGAGGCCTGCCTCATTTGGCCCAGCTTTCTAGATTCAAGCATTGCTGCACAAATAATTGATTAAACGAAATTATATTTTATATAAAACATACTTTTAAAATATTATCGATACTTATAGGCGTTAATCAAAAATATTTCACATTTTTTTTTATTACTTTCCTTATATACATAATGTATAAGGAAAGTATTGTGACGGGGTCGAAAATTCGAATTCGAGTTTTCGACGGGAGAGCACGTTTCAAGCATCCCTGATCACGAATTAAACATTTTTGAAGTGATGTCTGTGTGTGTGTGTGTGTGTGTCAGTGAGTCTGTGGAGACGATAACTGACGAACGAATGGACCGATTCGAACCAAATTTGCTACAAAAATCACAATCCGTAAACACTGGAAGCCTATTGTTTTTATACGTAATCGAATGTTCAGAACCCCCCTTAATTTTCGAATGAAATTTTGAAAAAATCGTCAAAAAATCAAAACCGCTAATAAAGTTACGCAAATAGACATTTCTTATGTAATTTTTTATTAGAAAACGATTGGCATAAATTTTAGAACGCTAACATGAACCGTTCTCGAGATATTGTACATTTTTCAAAAAAATAATGAAAAAGTCACATAAAAAAAAAATTCCAATTGAGAAACATGTTCACTTTTCATATGTAATACCATGCGATAAATTGAGTGACATCATTCTCGTGGATCTAGCTCATTCCATTCATGAAAAAATATACTTTGAATAATACTTTTGAATTTGAACGCCAATAGTTATCTATCTGCTGTAAGAATAACTTTTTCTTAGTGCATAACGCTTGGCGAGATTTTGGCGACGAATTTGGCGGAATGTCGCCAACTTGGCGACATTTTTGAAATGTTGCCAAATTAATGAAAATCTCGCCCAATGGATAAAAATGATGCTAAATCAATGAAAATGACGACTAATTGTCGAAAATTCAATATCTTGGAAAGAATATTAGTATCTACTATAAGAAAAAACAATTTTTTACTGTAAAAGTAGTAAATTCATTACATTATATAAGGAAAGTCATGTGTTGCCCACATCAGATTTTTTTTTAGAATTTCATGCTAAAGTGAATAATAATACTCGAGTAATAAATACACAAAGTTACAAAATATATATGCACCCATAAAAAATTGAGCTACAACCCTAAAACTTGGCATACAAATGTTGTTTAAAAAGTTACAGAAAGGATCGATTGTTAGCACCAAAGATGTGATAGGGCTCATGCAACGCACATGAGAACGACGCATCGTGCAGCATTTAAAACAACATAAGATCACACTCACGGGCAAATGGAGCTAGATTTTCTGCTTTCATAGAGAAAGTTATGTACAATGATGCCTCTGACAGGTACTCGACGGTGCAACGAACAATTGTCAGATTTGGGCAGAGGTCGCATCATGGTCCCACGGATGGTCTAGCAGACGTAACAGTCGCCATCTTAGTCAGAGCGATATGGTAGTTGTTCGGTGTTGGCAACAGTGGATCAGAGAAAGCACATGTAATCATCGCAAAGTTTTGAGATGCCTCAGATGAACAATTGGACAACTGCTTGAGAGAATCGTGTCAGGAGATGAGCTATGTCTACATCAATAGAGCCGCTATCAGTCATTTGAAGGCATTTGCCATCTTCCATGCAACCTGTATCAATGGCTACTATTAAAAATAACTAACAAAAGGTGGGATTAGGTGTCGGCGTCTATTAAGGTGCCTACCACTGACTCCTTAACATATGTAGAGCCGTCTGGATTTGTGCTGAGCTAGGTCAGCCTGGACAGTGTCAAATTGGAGTCATGTTGTCTTTAGCGACTAATCTCGCCCCTCTTCTCTTGTTCAAATGACCATGAATACATTTTTTGAAAAGGACTGGCCGTCGTTCCAATCACGAAATTGTTATCGAGCTGCACGCAGCCATCATACGTGGTATAACAGCCTGAGGAGCCATCTCTGGGCGTCGATTTCCTCTAGTTGTGATGCAAGCCAATCTGACGGCTCTCTTGTACGTCGTCGATATTCTGCAACCTATTGCTCTACTTATGCTGTTAAGTCATCCAGGCTCCATTTATCCAGAAGACAATGGTCAACTACATACTGCACAACTTTCTAAACAAGGTTTCCGTTTTCAAGAATTTAATATCCTTCCATGGCCATTCAGGTTCCTAGACCTACCACCAATAGAACACGACGGGAACATGTTGGGCATGCCGCAATTACTACTTTCTCTATCACTTAAATAGCTGACTAGTTATAACATTTGTGGCAGAATTTTCCTCAGAGCGACATAAGCTACTTAATTGATTCCATGCTGCACCGAATATGGGCTTGTATACTTGCCAGTTGAGGATTTGCCACCTTTTCCTATGTCATCTTCTCGCTACCACCATTTCTTAATAAAACGTTTTTTTTTTCCTCCTAAATTCTAATCATTTCCATATCTCCTCAAACGGTACATGTATACCGATTTTCGCGGCTGTAGCTCAATTTCTTATAGATGCATATATTTTTTTGCAACATAGTTGTATTTTAGATTTTCAAGTTGTGCAACATTTACTGTACACGTAAAGATATTGTACATGTAATTGATATTAGTGCAAGCATTCACAATGCGGATTTGTGAGAAAGTTATGGGGCTATAAATTATAATCTAGCAAAGTTTGCTGTGAGTTGAGTAAGTTTATACTTTTCGCTTTTAGTAGTATCTATATGTAAGGACATGTCAGGCCATGTCTGATTCCAAGTTGGCCTACTAATCCAGATAAGGCAAAAGCTTTGGTTAGACAGTTGATGCAAGGATGCAACACCCTTATGGGAACAATTGATATCTAACCTTCTTCTACTCCCCCGACGACCCCCCCCCCCAATTTCAAACAAATAATTTGTTAACGCCATTAATTAAAACTGGTGTTTATTTTTTACAATTTATTCAAATTTGATATAATTCAATTTAAATTTGCTGCAATAATTTTATTTAAATTTTTTTGTTAAAATACCATTTAAATTTGCTAGAATTTCATTTTAGTTGAGAGAATTTTAGTTAAACTTTCTGGAATATTATTTAAAAGGCAAGAACTTTAATTAACTTTGCTAGAATTTTATTTCAAATACTGCAACTTAATCTAATTTGCTAGAATTTTATTTAAAATGCTAGAACTTTATTGTGAGCTGCTAGAATTCAATTTGAGTTTCAAATTTTGTGCCTCTGATTATTAAAATATTTTGTAAGATTTCTTCGTCAATACTGTTTGTTCTATATGCTAAATTTACATATTTGAATTTTAATTAGGGTAATTTGTGTTTATTAGTGGTGAGTATCGATATGAAGATATACTAGAGGTTTGGTGACGTAACACTAATATAGTTTTTCTTCTACATATAAATTTGCAATAAAAACACTACTGCACATAAATACAAGATAAATCAGCCCAGTATATGCAAAATGGCAACTTTTATGTTATGGTGAACCGTGTATCCCATTTTCATATTTTATTTTATTTTTCAGTCAAACATTAGACCTCGGACCAAATTCGTATGACCAGCGAATTGTTGGATAATTCTTTTCGAAAAATACACTCTATAAGTCAGGCAATAACTCTTTGAGGTTCAAATCAAATTATTCTGGAACAAGCTTTTTCATCTAACCTTTTGAATTGATGACTTAGATGTAAATCCTACATTCCTACATAGACTTCACTTCCTACATAGACAATCCTACATAGACTTACATTCTTATGTATGTCTATTCCCCCTCTCAATTGCAGGATCTTAACCTCAAACATACACAACACTTGAAAGATCTCCCAAGCGTGTAAAAAATGTG